>JAAIXI010000223.1:4138629-4563640 GCA_013403645.1 Heliconius nattereri
TTCATTGAAATGTATTTTTCAATATAATTAATAAAAAAAATATCTGCAATAATGGTCATCCTTCATTATATTAAGGAAACATGATGTATATGTATGTATATTAATACCTTATAGTAGATCGATATTTGTAAACATTTATTTAATTAGATAATTTAGTTGTTTCAAAATGGTAATTTAAATAAATATTAGTATTTAGAAAATAGATTTTGCAAAGACTCAATATTATACATTCATTATTTTACTTGAAAAATAAGGATGATTTCATCTTTAAATAGTTTTCTGCGTGTACTTAATATTATTAAAATCATCATTTAACAGGTGAACAATTAGAATAAACATTGATTTTAAGATTGACCTTCTATTATATAATATTCTACTTTAAAACATAAGGCAGAAGGCGCATTTCATCGTCTATTCTCGTAGTCAAACGGAACCGCAATAAAATATTTCAAACGCTGGCAACCCCAGTTTGTGGCAGGAATTTTTCAGGCAACCCTGTTTTATAGTGTTCAGAAAAAAATAAGCTTTAATTTGATATATAATTCATTAAAAAAACACATGAGTGCAAATTATTAACATTTAGTGACATGTTTAAACCAGGCAACCCTAGACTTGCGGCAGACTGAGAGCTGGCGATTGCGGCAGGATTCTTCCAGGCAACCCAGGTGTAATCTGTTCTACTAATCATGTATTAATCATTAATATAGGTTTAATTAAGAAAACTGGTATATGCAGGATTCAACGGTGGGATCTCAGTCTATAGTGTTACTCTCTGCTTCCTACACACCGACCACTTTTTAAAATATTGCGTGTTGACGACGGAACTTAACAACCGCGCTTTGGTTTTCACCAGAGCCAGGAAATGGAAATAATTTATGCCCTCGAATAGGAATCGAACCGTATTCCGGAACATAACTGTCAAGTTATGGGTCGCCATCCGTCTAAATATACATTAGAAAATAGTTACTTAATCGTAAAAGTAAAGAATCAAAATATTGTTTTTTATTTTTCGATTTAAATTGGGAAAAAAACAAAGTCAAACAGTTTAAAGTACTTTTATTATCAATGTAACTTGTAATCTATAATTTAGAAATAAATCAAAGCAAATCGACCTTTATAGAAAATATTGGACATAACTAAAGTATATGGATTCACTCTGAGGAAAAACATTGCTTACCAATAAAAATAAATGTCATCCATATTCAACCAAGAATATTCCATAAAATTTACTTTTACATGACTTATTTTTAACGTGGAATTAGACTAAGGGTGCAAAAATATTTTAGAAAACATATAGAAATTTAATTGTAATCCGATTCGAATCAGTCTCTTCGAAACCGTCAAAGCGCTCTTACCATTGAGCTATATGATGCAGTTTTTATACATTTGTTTCTTGTTAACATATTTTTTTATACGTTTTCTAAAATACCTTGCTGAAGTTTCTCTTTAATTACACTGATATTGTAGAAGTCTGAACTATTTAATATCAAATAACTAGTATCCACATAACAAAACATTCTTTGGTGGTGATGTCTGACGATTTTACAGTTTTGACTAAAGTGAAACAAATAAATGTATATATATCTAATTCAAAATGTTTATATAGTATATATATCTATATATGTAGGTCATAGACTACAGTAGATACATTATTTTGTTCCAAAATAACGATGTATAAAAAACTGAGTAGATGAGTCTAATTCACCAAATATAATAAAAAATATCAATAAAGATAATCAAGTTACTAGTTATAATGAAAACAAAAAAATTAACAACACATTCAGTATATATCACTATAATTTTGTAACACTTTTTAATTATTTTTCAAAGTATTATTTCACACTAAGGAAAGAAAATCAATTTTAGAAAACATAAAAAAAATGAAACTTAACCGGATTAGAATTCGCGCCTTTTTTATTGTTTCCAGGCGCTAGCTCCAGTCTTGCTGCATTCAAAATTTTTATACATATTCTAAAAACATTATTGTAAGTAAACATATTACGACAAAATACCGTGTATTTCTATTACATCTTAAAACTATGTTCAAAAGAGAAAAGCTGCGTGTATTTGAGTAAAAAGAAAATATTTTAGTAATCAATATTCGAAATGAAAATGTAATTTTAAAAAAAATAAAATATTTTAAGAAACAACGTAAAAGTCTTCAAAACATAATTTTCCTGAAAAGTTAAATATTACAATGAATATAAATGAGAGGCGCACTTATAATAATTGAGTGGATGAAGCAAGAGTAATATGTGCTAAAGTATTTTTTTAAAAAACCCATCCAATATAGATTCGCACCCAACTCACCAGACTATCATGAAATATCTAAACATTATTAGTATACTTATTATATTTATTCACAATATCTTTTTGTAAGAACTAAGCATGAATAATTTCAGTATTATAAAGATTTCAGTAATTTCAGTATGTGTGTGTTACACATACTTAAGATTGAATATAGATGTTGATGTTTCTTAATAAGAACTCAAATTTAGCGAGAACTTCCTAGCTATACATATGTTAATTTGTTACAATTAAATGAATATACGATTTTTCAATATGTGTGAGTAAGATTTATTAGGATTTATTATTTGTTTAATAAGTTAAAAAAAAAAATTGAGCAGGACTATGCAGCATGACAGTCTGACCATAAACGCGGCGGTTGTGGGTTCTATTACTACTTCGGGCAATAAATTATTTTCATTTATTTATTTATTTTATTGAATTCCGCCGCTGAATGTCTCTAAGATGGGCGGTCTAATGGAAATCCGTTCCTCACACTAGGTTCCCTATGTCAGTGCTGCTATATATATGTGTTAACTGAGAAATTGAAAGAATAATGAGATTGTTAAATTTGTAAAACTATAATCAACTAGCCTATCAACTTCGAAGTAGTAAAGAATATTTTAATTACAAAATACACACCAATTATTTTTAAAATATTAATTTTAAATTATTGTCGAATGATACTTTGCTTATATATTAGAAAAATCTTTAGTTTAAATCATCAAATATTACTTGAAGCCGTCGAGGCGCGGTGACACAGCGACCGACTGAACATGACGGTTGTGGATTCAATTCCTATTCCGGAGAATTAATAATAATAATAATAATTGAATTTTCGCAACCATCACCACGACCTCTCGAAAATTAAGCTATATATGGGGAACATAGTGCCTTAACACCAGGTTCCCTCTGCTAAAAAAAAAACAAATTATTCACACTTAGTTTATACTAAGTACAATATTACATCACCAATATATTACATACATGTAATATGCATAAATCAAAGAAGTAAGGCCATACTCTTATATTTCTTTTCATCATATCTTTATTTCTTTAGTAGTAAACTTCTAAAATCGCTGTTGCTCAGTGGTCGTTTGGAGTCACCGTTACTTTCTTTTCCATTAGAGCTGCCCGCAGACGTCGACGGGGTTTGTAGTACGCGGGGGATGAAACTGCTTAATTGTGTTCTTCGCCTGAAATTTTCAATAACAGAAATAGATTTAGAATCTGAACATTTAATATATCTTATTTTATAAAGTACGAAAACTAACAGGCGTTTCTGTTAGCTTATAACCTTCAAAGTTGTAATTGGGTTATAATGTAAGTCATTATTGTATTAAGGTTAAGTTTTATATGAAAATAAACAAAGTATTGCCCACTTCAAGATCTACGTAAAAAAAATACAGTCGAATTGATTGATTGATGAACCTCCTTTTCTTACAGAAGTCGGTTAAAAATTTTCAAAATCGGTCAGCCAGTTTAGTCTTTACAACACCCCACAGAACATACATAGCTTTATAAACAGAAAAACACATTACCCTTTTTTGGGTCGGGCAGGAGGGTAAGAAAACACTTACATAGTGGTAGAAGGAGTGGGGTCCCGTACAGGCGCAGTGGTGGAGACGCCGGCGCGCGCGGGCGGTGCGCTTATAGCCACTTCGATTTTTCTTTCACCAATTAGACGGCCATTACACTTTTCAATTGCTTTGGCGGCTGATTCGTCGTTTTCGTAATCTATGTATGCTAGTCCTTTTGGTTTGCCGTCTCTGGTGAAATAATATTTTTTAAGTTAAAAAGTACATGCTTTTTGTAAAATGCTTAAATAATAAAAAATATAAATAATTAAGAATTCAATTTTATTATTTATATTATAGTTATTACTGTTCTTAATTGACGATTGCTATAGCATCAAGTAAAATTCGGTTCAAATATTCTAACATAATAAATACATACATATACATATAGCATTAACCACAAGAGCTTATGGCAAGGACGGCTCGTTTTCCGGGTATAGAATTATTTCAGAATATCCCATAATTTTTTTAGATTTTTTCAACCAATTGTTAACACTACTTCAAACTAAGGGCGGGTTAGTGCGACGGCTCGGCTTAGATAAAATAAAAAAAACTGTTATAACAAGTTTTATTTAGGTGCTGCTCATATTCCAAATTTTTATAACATTTTTGTCTCTGGTTATGGATAGATTTTTTATTTCAGAAATACAAGTACTATAATAAAAATAGATAAAAAAAACTTACTTAAAAGTGACAACTCTAACGTCTTTCAAATTGCCAAATTCCTTAAATATATCTGTAAGAGCATCCTTAGTACAATGGGCGAATGGTAAATTTTTCACAAATAATTTATTATTCTCTGTAGTTAGGGAGTATTTGAAAACCTTGCTTTTTCCCGATGAATACCTCGATAAGAACATTGGTCGACCGTCTAATGGCGTTCTGTCGTGTTTTATCGCTTTATCCACTGAATTCTGTTAAAGATATTAAAAATGTTTTTTATTGGTATAAACTGTAAAGTTATAAGTAATATTATCTCTCTCTCTCTCTCCCATTCACGCAGTATCCCGCACAAAGCTAGGCAGGAAAAGGGAACCTAGTGTTAAGACACTCTGTTCCCCATTTTCGTATTTTGCCTTGGAAAATAATAATTCATACCCCCGAGATTGTAGGTAAAACGGATAATAAAATCACTTAACACAACCTTTTTTAACAATTTGTAATGAGTGATTATCACATTAGCGTATTTTTTACTAAATTAACCGTGTTTTATACGTTGTATAAATTACTATTTAAGTACATCAAAATACAAACAAAAATAATCTTACCGGTGTTTTATATTGACAGTAACATATTGAACCACCAAAAGCCTTTACACCCGCTCTCATTCGCATCGATACTATGTCCCCAAATTCCGAGAGTTTTTTCCTTAGATTTTCTTCATTTACTCTACAAAAAAAAAGACAACATTATAAATTATACTACTGCCTTTTATTATTAGGTATAATACCAGCCACGTTTCTCATAAGAATATTTATTGATACATACTTAAAGTCGAGGTTGCTAACAAATAAAGTGCACGCCTCCCTTCCCCCTGGCACCACTTCTGTAGGATCATCTAATCTTTGCTTTTTGCTATCAGTCACTGTAAAAAATGTATATACGATAAAATGCGCTGAAAATAATAAGCAATGATATTAAATAGTAAAACAAAACTTAATTAACATAATTACAATTACTCCTGTTTAATATACAATGTTAATTCTTATTTTTATAAACAAAATTTGATGTCAAATTCCTGTAAGTTCATGCAATGTACGCAATTCTTTTAAATTTGGTAATAAATTGGACGCGTTAAGCAAATAAAATAAGTAAAGTCGTCGTGAAGCAGGAGCACAACGTGTGCCTGTAAACGCGACGATTGTGGGTTCGATTTCCACTTGGGGGATCGAAATATCCGCGCAATATCTTAAAAAAATGGCGGAAAGTTAGGAAAGGAGTGTCTTTACACTAAGTTCCCTCGGCCTACCCTGCCAAATGTGGGTTTCTAATTTAACTTACTTTCCGAGTCTTCAGTATCATGTGATCTCTTAACAGCGCCGCCATCTTCCTTTTGTGGCACATCCACCTCCATTTCCTTTTTCTTCCGTTTCACTTCACTACTCTCTGACTTATCAACGGATTTTCTCTTCCCTTTATTTTGTTTCTCATCTTTTCTCTTGTTATTGTCTTGTACTTTGGATTTTTTGTTCTGTGCATTCTTGCCCTTATATTTCTGTCCTATCATTTTATCTTTCATTGCTTGGTAGTTTTCGCGCCATTCTTTGAGTTTTTTCTTTAATAGAATGAATTAAACAATATAAATATAAAAATATTAAGGGAGTCAATTTGGGTGGGATACTTCTAATTAAAATACGATACTTGTGTGTTCAAAATCCCCCTTGATCTGTATAGATTTTGTGCAATCTAAGACCCCACAAGTTGATGCAAGCTATTTCTGCATGTCTCTAAACCTCATAATTTTTTTTATTTTGTGTTGAGTTCTGCCGCTCAACACGCAATGCCTACAGAATTCGGCAGAAAGTGGGGAATGGAGTGGTCTTAACACTGGATTCCCTCTGCCTACCCTGCTGTGTGCGGGATACAGCGAGAAGCTGATTTATTTAATTTATTTATTTATAATAATTACATTTGCATTAAAATTACATTTGTCAGTAATTTAAAAGAGCGATAAAAGCATTTATGATTTTTCCCTTTCGATATTTTACCCAGAGACCATCGAATAATTTAATCTCACTTAGACCAATTTAATTTCAAATAAATAGTAATTCTCCTATCTGAGTGTAACAACCACTTTAATGGCCGTCAAAACTCCACAAGTACCAGGCGAGCAGTACCTCGCAGAGCTGCGCGCACTCGACGGCGGCAGAGAGCGGGCCGTAGTCACGCTCGTAGTCCGTCCACAGTCGTGCCACCGCCGGGGGGTAGTCTGTGACGCTGCGGAGCGCGCGACGGTGGAGGTCACGTAGCCTGGAAATTATATATTGATAGAATTTATAGCTCGAAGATATAAATACTTTATGTAGTTTGTGAAGACAAGGCCTCAGTAAATATCTAATAATTCGTACTTTTTGTCTGATTATACAGTAATTTTATTACAAAAAAAAAGATAAGGCAATCCTGCATACTGATCACAGATGGTAAATGATCACCGCCGCCCAAGACAGACCCTATGTAACACTAGAGGAACTACAGGTGCTACAGCTGTTGTGGCCCTTTGAGGTAGATATAGAGTTAAGAATATAGTGGACCAGCCACGGCGCTCGGCTGTTATCTTTAGATGGCGCAGATTTGATTTTAGGTTTTTTTTTTAATTTTGATATTTTATTAACCCAAATGAAGTATGCACAAAAGTTCAGAAGCTCTTAACTTCAGGGCGGCCACGACTCGCCGACCGTATTGCGTCTTTATTTTTCACTGTTGATATGCTTAGTATCTTTTTAAGTGTCGTTTTTAACGTTCCAAATTTATTATTTTTTTATTTAAAGAAAACACCTAATTTTATGTATAAAAATAACAAACTTAATCGGTTAATTTAATTCAATCTTTCAATTAAAATTATTTTCTAGAAAACCAGTGAAATTTGTGTTGGTATAATAGATATGTCATTAAAAAAATATTTAAATTTACATGAGATTTATATAAATTTTAATATAATTATGTATTACAAAAAATAGAAAGGGGCGGCTTCCAGTACCGCTGCTTTCAATTTTATATACGTTTTCTACCTGCGTTCCGATGAAGGTGGATCGCGAGATCGTTCAAGATGAATCAGTGCTTCCCAGTACTTGGATAACGTTTTATTGTCGCCATATTCTAAAACAAAATGCTCTAAATTAATATATATTTTTAAATACAAATAAAAATAATAAAATATTAAATCTTTATAGAAAAGTCGAGTCGAGTTTCAGAGATTGAAGTTTATTTATTACATTTAAATTTTCTGCAAAGTTGGAAGATTTTTTCAACACAGGTATGTATATAAATGACGTAAACTACTAAACTTACTGAAAATCTCCTCAAAAATTTCCTTTCCTTGGGCAGGATCTTTTATTCTTTTGTATTCAATACGCGCCCAAAACAAAGGAACTTCACAGTCATTCGCCTCTTCACCCCAGGCCTAAAAAAATAACATTACATTACAAAATACTGTCAAAATTACAAGAAAAAATTGGGAAAGACAGTACTGTGTTCATTTTATGGTTTTGCCTGTTTAATTTGTTGTCTGTGTCATTAATATTAATTAACATCGACGTGGAAATGACAGATTTAAATAAGGTAAAATCGAGACTTCATCAAGAAACCAACCATTTAGATAAAAGCATTAGTAATTTTAGTAACTAACCTCTGCTAATGAATCCCAAGCAAGTCTGAACGTCCGCCGCAACCTCTCAACTTGTTCCGTCTTGTCAAACTCTGTTCGACGTCGCGCGTGCTCCAAGTACGCCAGCCAGAGACCTTCCGCTTCCTTGTAGGACTCCATGCCCTTTGCGAGTGCCGCTTCAAATATTGTTTTTATCTGTAAAATGAAATGTATAATTAAGTAAGGCTGTCGCAGCGCGGTGGCTCAGCGTGTGAATGTTACGACTTTGGGTTCGATTCCTACTCGGGGAGATGGATAATAAATAAAACAACACACGAGTTATAATATGTCCCACATTTTACATCGCGTCGTGAAATTCTGTGCAAGCGAGAAACCACTGCTACTAGGAGGAAAAAAAAAAAAAAACATACTTCATCAAACTCCTTCTCCTCATGCTCCGCTTGCTGCATCTTCAGCACCCAGAACGTGGACTTCTTCGGGCACCGCCGCGTGCACATGTCCAGCACGCGTCGCACGGTTGCGCGCGAGCCCGTACGCTGCACGTGGATAGCCGCCGCCAGGAGGAGGCTTTGTGCTGCGGGGCTAGTCAGACATTCCGTTGTCGCTCTGTCGTATATTACCTATGGATATACAGATTGTGATTACAATTGAATAAAAGAAGGCTCTACAATTCTAATGCAGTCTTATATTATCTATGCCATCGTAGCCAAATTTCGACACGCTGGAAGGGCAAATCGCAGAGATACAAGCGTGCGACTGTAAGCGTGACAGGCTGTGGGTCGGGCGACCCACTTGAGAAAATATTTTTTTTATTATTTTCCTTATATAACCATGCAAAGCGCGGCATTGAGTTCCACCACTCAACACGCAACGTTTCCAGAAAGGAACGGAAGTGTCTTACACAAGATTTCCAGGTTCTCTGTGGCCTGCTATATGCGGAATACAACATAAAGCTAAAAAAATATCTGTGAAAATGTAATTGAATAACTTTTATATACAATATGTGTGCGCTGCTACACATAAGACATTGTTGTACATTGGCATTTAGCCTTAGTTAATAATGAAAATTAGTTTGAATAATTGCACAAACATATTTAGGTAGCAGTTGACTTGCACCTATCCAATCCAGAGATAGAAATAGGTGGACCTACAAAAAACTAAAGATATGCTATTCAACAAAATAGTTGAAGAGAAGCAAGAGTCAAGACAAGAGAATAGAGTACTCTCCCGAAACTGAATTCGAGACTTTGCGCATTGCATGACGGAACTCAGTTCCATTCTTCATCAAACCAGGCCGGGAAAATAAAATGTAACTGTATCTAAACTATAAACACAATGGTAACTCAGAACCACAGACTATAAGGATAGCATATGATAAAAAATATTACTTGCCCTGAGTATTCCCTCACTATCACATTCACAATATTTATCTTCTTTGGACAATTCCTTAACTGTTTCTATATACTCTTGATAAACTTTTGATTTTTCTTCTGGATCCCTGAAAACAGTTAATTAGCATTAAATATTTTTTTGGGTTCACACTGTATCCCGTACATAGCAGGTGCTACTGTTTGATTCCCAATCTAGATAATAAATTATTTTTATTTTTCATTCTGGTAACATAAGGCGCAACGTTGAGATCCACCATTAAACAAGGAACACGTTGTACACTAAGTTTTCTTTGCCTGAACCTAACGAAAAATATATAACTTACTCAATTGTCAATAGTTTATCTTCATAAGGTGATATTTTTTGTAGATATTCTGTGGCTGCATCATGTTGCTTTTTCACCTGTTACAATCAAATTTATATCATTTAAAGTTATATAACATTAGAATTCGTAGAAAAGAAGCAAAATTGTCTATAAAACTGATACAAACAGAAAATTAAAAAAAAGTATTAATTAATTAATTGTTAGCATATCTACTGAATTATTATTAACATTCACCTACACAATTTTAAGTAAATAATTGAAATTTAAAAAAATGTTAATGTTGATCAACATTTTTCAAATAACAATAATGTGTAATCGAATTAAATGTAAGTTTAATATAATTTCAGTGGTAATCAATACTAATAATATCCTTTATTGATGAGCACCTATAAAAAGAGTCACCCATTGTATAAAAGGGAGGAAAAGGTTCTGATCAATAATTGTTTTTTTTTTCCTCATGCTGTATCCCGCACATAGCCTGGAAACGGAACCTGGCAACCTAGTGTTAAGACACTCTGCTTCCTTTAAGACATATTCTAGTATTAAATGACGAAACTGAACGCTGCTTTTTACCTGATGACCAGAGTGATTCAGTGAAAATATTAAATATTTCATTGCCCTTAGTGGGAATCAAGCCCACCGCCGTCGTGTTGACAATGGCACGCTTGAGCCCTTGCCTACCTCGATGATGGTCTCTAACATATAATCTAATACATAAATAATAATTTATAAAACACAAATTACCTTATCAACATATTGTTGGTCGTGCAAAGCTAAAGCCATTTCGGCAACTTGAGGCCACGCCTCATCCCCTCGCAGCAAGGGTCGAGACACAGCTTCTTCTAGGCACCAGAGAACTTTTTTACGCTGGTCTTTATATTCTGCGTCATCTTCACTATGGGATAAAATAAATTGTTCGAAATGTGTTTTACACTGTTTTCTATATTCTGTGTGATCTTTAACTACGGGGTAGATAATATTGTAATAGTGGAATAAACTTTTTAAGTGGAATAAACCAATTTATTACATTTATTTCTACTTTTTAAAAACTGTATGCAATAGTTGTACTAAAAATTAGAGCTACAACCAAATTATTTTTGTTTTGATAGTCTATGTTTGAGTAAATTTTGCAAACAGAAAATACAATTTAAGAGAAAACATACATTTGCAAATACTAATTCTAAAACAAGTTTAAATTTTATTGGCCAATCAATTTCAACATCCCCAAAAACATTATTCACTAATAATATAAATTTGTAAAACTATTAAACACTTTAAATAAATAATTTATTTTCTACACAAGACCAACATGGCGCTCACTTCATATTATCCAATTTAGCTTTTTCCAATTCATATTTAGCATCCCAAAATATCTTCCCAGATAATGGATCAGCACCAGCCCGTCTTAGCACCTCCTCGAGCTGCGCCCGCGCAGATATCGCCTCACCGGCGCTTAGTGACCACGAACACCATTCTGATAGAATTGGTATAGCTGAAATAAATAATACATGAAGCATTTATGAAACATTTATTTATATTTATTATATATTTTCATTTATACATGTTACATATTTTCATTTATATTTACACAAACCACGGCTTGGGTTCCCCCACCCAATGCCTCCAAAATTTGGCGGAAAGTGGAGAATGGAGTATCTTAACACTGGGTACCCTCTGCCTACCATGGTACATAACCATACAGTACGGGATACACTCCCTAAAAGTGCTAATATCGGCTCCCATGACATACTAATTGTATAGGAGACTTCCCACTGACTGCATCTACACTGCAATCTTACACACAATTATATTAAAGACAAGACAAAATTAACACACATGACAATAGTGATGAAAAATTAACATAATTTTTTTTACTTTGTTTACAAAATATTTTTTAGATTAAATAAACATTTTACAAGAATTATGTTTCATGTTATTTCTTTTATTTATGTTACTGTCAGACATAAAGAAAAAAATAATGATGGAAAACGACAATGCAACATTAAGTCTCATTTACATCAAAATGTTATATACAAATGACAATATATACTTACTTATAAGAGCAAATTTAAAAAAAATAACTTACAATAACAATCTAAAGTTGCCTGTTGGAATAAGTTTGCTATATGCTCCCGCGACTGAGGTGAATGGGCCAGAGTCTCTTCAGTTTGCAACCTCAAGAGCCAATGGTCAGCCCTCAACAATGAAAGCTGGTAGAGTCGGTCAAACGCAGTCCTCCATCGGTCTAACTCTGAGAGATTCCTTTTAAAGGACATAATGTAAGTGTATGTGAATAATTTTATTAAAAATAAAGATTTTGAGGCCGTCGACACGACGCTTGGGCACACGGTTGTGACTGTAACGCGACATAGTATTTCTTAATATTTTAGTTTCCTCAAACTGGCATCACGGCAAAAGCCCAGCGTTGTGGACTGCCATTTATCAAGCAATGTCTTAACACTAGCTTCTGTCTGCCTATCCTACTGTATGCAGAATACAGTGTGAAATTAAAAAAAAAAAAGATTTTTACTGTTCGTAATGGGTAAACCTAATGAACCAAATATCTTCAAAATCTTTTCTCAATTTTTTTTCTATTTATTTTACCCAGATGGTTTAAAAACATGTTATGAAGATGTGTATTAGTTTAAAATTTTTAAAAAATAAGTCCCACTGAGTTTCTTGCCCCGGTTCTTCTCAAGTCTGAGGCACTAACTTTTGTGAACTGGTGGTAAATTATATGATGTTCACAAAATTAAGCTTGTAACTTTTTATTTTGAATAAAAATATTTGAATTGAATTGAATTTTGATTGTTTCAGATATAAAAGCAATCCTGTTGTGAAGACACCTTTGTTTACATGTAGTACAGTATTTCATTGCAATAAATATATACTATATAACTTACTTACTATATACTATACATATAATAAATAATTTTATGTTAACCTCACTTTATCCTGCATGGTAGAGTTGTCATGAGCACCTAGTTTTAAGACACTATATACCTATATATATCTTTGCACTCTACACACAAATTCAACACATTGCAAGACACTTGTTGAGTGTCAAAACTCACTGTATAGCAGTGCAGTTTCAGTGGGTATAGCAACTCACAATCATTGTTGTTACAGTCAAGAACAAGTAGGGACTCCAGTGTTTACAAATCAATATATCTGGGTGAATGTTTCATTGAAATGATATTTATGTATTTAAAGTATTATTTTTAATATTATTAAAAAGAGAATTATCAGCTTCAAGCTGTATCCTGCATCTCGAGTCATATATTGTGAGTGGACCCAAACCCGTCACACTACAGTCACACCCTTGTGCCGCTGCACCACACCTACATATAAATAGAACATATAATTTTCCCCACTTGAAGAAGTTAAATATGTATATTTACGTACATATATTTACATTCCTTCGCTATATCCAGAGGATGTCCTGACAAATATCTGTCCGATATTTGTTTGTGGGCATACGGGTACCCCGTGGCTCCGGATCCTCGAGCCGCCACTCTTATATTCTCATCCAGTCCGTAAGAATGGTGTCCTCCCCCCTCTCCTCTTTTCCTTAGCTCCCTCCTTCTTTCACCTATCCTTCCTTCTATTTTCCCTCCCCTCGGTTTTTCCCCACAAGGGGTTTTGGAAGTCAGATGGCAGTCGCTCCATTTAAAACCGCCAACCGCCACTTTAATGAACCGACAACAGAAAAGACTGGGTACGACTAGGGCGTCGCCAGCGGGCGGGATGCTCCCCAGGCGGGATGTAGCGCGGCCGAAAGGGAGACATTATGATTATTTGGGAGCAGTATGAAGGGGTTCTACTTGCTGTACCTTCTTTATTGAGAACGAAAAATATTTGGTTTTATCTGTGTTAAGTGTCAGTAGATTACTGTATAACCATTTGGTTATATGAGCCAAACCTTCCTCAGCACTTTTCCTGACATTGATCCAAGTATTGCCAGTGAAGATAATTACAGTGTCATCTGCATAGGACAGGAGTTTTGTTTGTTCTATCTGCATATTGCACAGATCGTTTATATACAATAGAAATAAGGTAGGGCCTAAAACACTTCCTTGGGGTATGCCAAGCATCACGGTAGCTTTGTTATTTATATGTTCTCCTAATTTAACCATTTGCTTCCTTCATGTAAGATAATCTCTGAACAAAGATAGCTCCTTTCCTCTAATTCCAGCCCTTTCCAGCTTATGTATGGTGATAGTTTGGCCACGTTACGCGCCGGCCTAAGAACTATGTCGGACGCAAGTGCCTTGCTATACCAGTTCCTGGGGCGCGACCTCCCAAGGAAGCGCTGGTTGGATGTCGTGATGCAGGACATGAGAGCCAATGGTCTAACCACCGAGGACGCAAAAGATCGTGCAAAGTGGATTAGGTTGAGTAGGAAGGCAAACCTTGGTAATAGCCGGGGTTAATGCCAGGAAGAAGAAGATTTACATTCCTTCGCTATGGTGTTGAGGCAAAGAGTAATGTTAAGTTCACACTCAATAAGCAATACCTCTAGAATTCGGTGGAAAGTGGGGAACAGAATGCCTTAGCACTAGTCCCTCAGCCTGCCCTGCTGTGTGCATAAAGCTATTTTTTTTTTTTTACATGTAAGAATAATAATAATAATTGATATTATGTAGGTGCTTACCAAAGTGCTTGTATTAATTCTATATGGTCATCATAATTGTAAGGGTCCTCCTTTATTCGTTGTTCCAATTCAGCTACTTTTTTTTCAACAATCTCTTCATCCTCATCATCCTATGAAACAATTATAATTATAAAATTCTTTACCAGTGTATTATTATACTGTTTTATATATTTAAGGAAAACCTACTAAGTATATATAAATATTTAATCACATTGTGGTAAATGGATATAAAACATTATTAGGAGGCGCAATTCAAAATATAACTTATAATTTTAAATAGAGTAAGAGTTTACTTGATTCGTACAACTGTCGTACTTATTGCTTCCATTGATACTTATACAGTGAATAATTGCAGATACTAAATATGAATACTTTCTTTCCATTTTTATAAGCGTCTTTTAAAGGTTATTAAAAAAAATAAGAACGTATAACCTACTACTTAAAGTATTTTTATAATTACATGTAAAATATAAATGTAGGTAGCAAAACATTAAGAAGACTACACACATTACAAATTCTGTTCCTACTATAGTAAAACTTTTAGATACTACCTACAATTTTCCCTCAGAAAAAAATGAGAGTAACCTTATTGTATGTGTATTACATTCTTATAAAGAAATCAAATAAATGCTTACATCGGAATCATCAGAATCGTGATCCCCATCGTCTTCCTCTATAACCACTTCGATTTCATTTTCTTCCTCCGAACCATTTCTAACTTCATCTTCCACTATAGCCATAATTTATAGTTAATAAGGTTTATAAATAAGAAAAACTGAATGTTTGACAACATACAGCAATCTAGATATTTGCTATGGCGGTCGAGATATGCCAAATTCAATTGACACTATATGAAAATTGAATATGGTTACCATATGTTTATAATTTAAATACATACATATATTTACATATGGCAATCATTTTATTAAAATATTTAAGGTGCAATATCGTATCATTCATTCATTTGTTTAAAATGTGTACCAGGTCAATAATAATTAACAAAAAATTATATGATTATTTCTTTGCTATTTTAAATGTCTTAAAAGTTGAATTAAGGAGTAAGTGGCAGAGAATTATAATCTCGGAGTACTTTCCTACACACTGTAATTAAGACCAATCTTTAGCCTCAAAATTTGTAACATGGATTCAACGCCATTTATTACTGTTGTAATCTATACTAATATAATAGAGCGGAAGAGTTTGTTTGCTTGTTTGAACGCTAAGATCTCTGGATCTACTGGTCCGATTTACTTTGTTTTTGTATTGTATGAAAGCTGCATTCTTCAGAAGTGCTCAGTTCCGGTTCGACTTTGCTCCGGTGAGGTCGCACAATCGGACGCCCTTATTATGTATATTCGTTGTCGATTTTTTTTTTTTTAATTTTGAAAGCTACATCCACGGGCGCATAGTTGCCCGTGCCTTTTTTATTTTAATTAAAGTGATAGTTTACACTTAAATTACACACCCTCCCCCACCGTAAGGTGAGGGAAATGACATAATGGCCGAAAAGGAGGATATCCTCCGCTACCTAAAAGCCCACCATAGTGAGGCTTACCGCGCAGCGGTTAATTATTCGCGCAACCGCAACGTGACCCCGAGCCCGCCCTAGGACGGCCCGAATGCCGATGTTGACCAAGTAGAGCCGATGCTCTCGGACGGGCCGAGTGACTCCGAAGTCGCCCCGCCGAGGGAACTTCTCCGCGTCCCCCGCGCCCCCCGTTCACCGCAACCGTCCGGTAACGAAATGAAGGCGAACAACTGTTCCTCCTCCGATGACTCAGACGACGGTTTCACGACCGTCGCATCTCGTTCGGCCAAACATAAGGCCAAGCCCCCCCTCCGCCCAAGAAGGCAAATAAGCCCAAGGGCAAAAACACCCGTGTGAATGGCGCCGCGCCGGTCCCCCTCTCCCCTGCCCCCGCAACTGCGGCCGAGTGGGAAGAGCCCGAGACCCCCCGCGTCCCCCGTGTCAAGCCTCCGCCGCCCATTTACGTGCAGGAAAAGCACAAATGGGACAAAGTTTCTCATTGGCTTAACAGCCAAAATATCTCCTATCCCACCACGCGCCTAACGCAGGTAGGAATCAAAATACAAGTAGCCACTTCGTCGGATCACCGACGACTAACCTCATTCCTTAGGGAATATTAAATAGGATACCACTCGTACGCCCTAGAGGACGAGCGCCAATTGCGCGTAGTTCTAAAGGGCATTCCGAAAGAATCAGACGTAGAGCTTGTTTTCTCCGATCTCTGGAATAAGGGTTTCCCCGTGCGCCAAGCGCATCGGCTTTACAATTCTCGCACTAAAGCGAAATTTGATATAGTCCTTGTCGTCCTGGACCTCACTAAAGAGAGAAAGGAAATTTTCAACCTGAGGTCGGTGTGCTCTCTTACTGGCATCAGGGTCGAACCCCCACATTCGAGGGGTCTCATAGGACAGTGTCATCGCTGCCAACTATACGACCACTCGGCCAAGAATTGTTTCGCGCGGCGCGAGGTGCGTTAAGTGTCTAGACGACCGGACGAGGGGAGACGGATTGTCCCCGCAAGGCTCCCGATCCCGCTGTCCCTCCCAGCTGTGTACTCTGTGAGACGCAGGGTCATCCCGCGAACTATCGCGGATGCTCCCGCGCGCCGCGCAGACGCACCAGGCGCGGAGGCAAAAACAGAGGGGCTAATCCCCAAAATCGCAAAATAGAGGAGCCGGCTCCTAAATACGTGCCCGCCCCCCAGCCTAAGGAGAACGCGTGGTTCAAACCCGCGCCAGCCCCGGTAGTCGTCCGCGCTGCGGCGCTGGTCAAGCCACCGACCGTCAAGGTGGTGGCTCCCAACTCTACCCCTGCGCCTTCCCGCGTCGCTCTCTCCAATGGTAGCGATTTCGCACTAGTGCTAAATTTAGTTAGATCTCTTGATTTCAACGAAATCAACATTTTCGCGAATAAATTAAGGAATATGAATAGTCCAGAAGACCGTGCCCAAGCGATAATCGAGCATATCGATCTCCTGGAAGCCATCGCGGGCTCCATAGCTAAATAATTTTTCCAATGGCGGTCATCAATAGATTCACTCCATTACCCGCTGACTCGCAACTCGCGCGTATTAAGCCAAGAGCCCTGTCTATAGCGTCTTTTAACGCTAATGGTGTCAAACGTCAACGTGAGTCATTAAGTGTCTTCACTCACACTCACCAATTAGATATCTTTTGTATACAGGAGTCTTTTCTTAAGCCCGGGGTTCGCAGTCCCAGCAATGCGAACTACAGGTTTGTAAGAAATGATAGGGCCACCAAAGGCGGCGGCACTATGATTTATTACAAAAAGAATTTACACTGTTACCGCTCGACCCTCCGACTGTTGACGCCGCCGAGGCGTCGTCGGTGTGCCAGGTATTCCTCACAGGCCATCAGCCATTGATTATTGCCTCCGTTTATCGTTCGGGAAATAGGCAACTATTAGAAAGCGACATTTTATCGCTACTTAGTATGGGTGACTTGGCCCCTCTGATCGGGGATCTCAATTGTAAACATAAAAATTGGAATTCGTCGATAACTCATACCGACGGTAGGAGACTCCTCAAATTCACTAATAAATATAACGCTTTCGTTATTGGCCCGCCTCCCACCCACCCGCCTTAGTGACCGCGGCACAGGCGAGGTTCTCGACATAGCGATTCTATCGAATGTAGGCTTATGTCAACATTCAATAGAAACAATTCCCGACCTCGATTCGGACCACCGTCCTGTCATTCTCAAATTAGGCGAGGTGCGCCCCTCAGGCCCACCCACTAAAACAGTAATCGACTGGAGGAAATTTGCAAAGCTCCTCCGTTCGAATGAATCCCCTTTAATGGAATGAATACCTGGCATCGCCGACTCCGCGGAGTTAGCAATAGACGCGGCGAATAAATTTACCGACTATATTCAAAATACAATCCAGAGCTGCTCGAAAGAGGTACCAAACCTACCCGAAGGTAGGTTTGAAACCTCAGAAAAGCTCGACGATTGATTAGACGCAGAAACAAAGCAATGAGACGACACAACGCATACCCGACTGACGATAATCGTAAGTAATTGTGTCCATACTCCAAGAACTTGGCATCAGAGAGCGACTATCAGCTCTTGTAGAAACCCGC
Organism: Heliconius nattereri; assembly: GCA_013403645.1. Classification (NCBI taxonomy): domain Eukaryota; kingdom Metazoa; phylum Arthropoda; class Insecta; order Lepidoptera; family Nymphalidae; genus Heliconius; species Heliconius nattereri. The sequence continues at coordinate 4,157,315 of JAAIXI010000223.1, forward strand.
ATGCTTAGGTTTTTCGGGCACATCTCCAGAAAAGGAAACGACTCCATAGAGCGACTCGTGGTGCAAGGCAGAGTAAATGGTACCAGACCAAGAGGTAGATCACCCATGCGATGGACTGACCAAGTAAAATCAGCTGTGGGCGGTAAATTGCATGAGTGCACTAGAATGGCGACCAACAGAAGGAAATGGCGTGAAACTGTGGCAAGAATAACAAAAGCCAAAAACGTGACTACGTGATGGCCACGAGCGCTCTGTCAAGAGCGTAACGACTGAGAAGAAGATCGATTGTTGTATCGATTGCATGGGCTTTTTTAGATAAACACTATCGATTTCAAAACTAACGATAGTTTGGCAACATTAAATACAGGCTCTATAATTTTAGTATGCCGAAACCGGAAACTTTTCACGTATATTAATAAATTAAGAATTATATAGACTATGGAGAGTTTAGCTTTATTATCATTATAGACAATATTTTATTTTGTAGCATGTATATTTTTAAAAATATTTATCTGTGTAAATATGTTATTACTTATATTAAATTATAAATTTTCTTTTGCCATCCATAAATAATAATAATTAAAACAGCCAGTACAATAACTCAATAACATAATTTTAGAGTGCCATAATTTAATCATTGAATAGCATTTCTTGTAAGACACCTACTTGGTGATTTATAATAACTTTCAAAACACAATCTTAATTGGTTACATATGTACGTATCTTATATCTTGACTTTAAAGTCAAGGGAGATACGTACATGATGCTGTTAACAGCATCATCTAACACTTCGTTCCAAACATTAAATCTTTCCATATCACTAATCACATTAGGGAAGTGATGCAATGGGCCTGAAATTACAATTCTCAAACTAAAACAAAAAGTATGTTTATTACGGTGAAGCAACAAAATAATATTTGTATATACCTACATCATTTCTAAAGTTTTAAGTTTAAATATTAACACCTAGTGTACATAATGATATTTCTTCTTCTTTAGTCTTTAACATTGTGTTACAAAGAAATCGCAACTTCGCCTTTAAACATTATTATATTTGATAAACAATTGTAGTTACCGACAAAAAATAAATTGAATATATCTGTACCAGACAAGAATATTTTTTCGGTTATATAGTAAAAGGAGGGCCGACAACCGATGGGGAAGAAAGGTACTCAAATGGAGACCCCGTCTCGGCAAAAGGAGCACAGGCCGCCCTCCAACCAGGTGGAGCGACGACCTTAAGACAGCGGGAATCCGCTGGATTCAAAGGACGCAGGAACAGACAGAGTGGCGAGAATTAGGGGAGACCTATGTCCAGCAGTGGACGTTGAAAGGCTGAAGGATGGATGGATAGTAAAAGCTTTTTAAAACCTAACAGGAATCAGTTTTTAGTTCAAGTGTGTTTGGAAAGATAATTTGGAACTTGAACTTTGCAATTATTACTTATCTCCTTCTGCTTTTTCACATTCAAAATAACAGTTAATGCGTGGATTTTTCGGTATTTTTGCCATAATTCTAGCAAAATAATCTAACAGTCCTTAAAAACGAAACCGGAGTCCGTATAGAATAGCCAAGTAAGGAGAGAAATATCAAAGTCTGAATAACACGCTAGAGCCAGTAAAAGTAAAAAAAATAATAAACCGATTAAAGAAGAGAATACACACAACAACATAAAAATTTTAAAGTTTTAATTATTTTGACATCAAATCAACGGAACAATTTTAATGAACAGTGATGCAATTGCACTCTCACATTTGGGTGACACATATCACTTATTGCAATTACGTAAAATCTCTTTCTGAATAATTTAGAAACATATAGACGATGTGTTTTATCTTGCTTTTTTTAAAAAACTTTAACCGCTTCCGATTTCTAACTATATTATAATTTTTAATACCGGTAAACATGGGTGAAGAGAAGCCGTTTTTCTTAGATTTCTTATTCATTTCATTTGAAATAATAATAAAAGAAAACGTAATATTGTGTTTTATGATGACATCTATATCTTATAGTATATATTTATACCGACACTCAATCCTTATTAATTCGTCTTGTGCTAGATTTTCAGCTTTCCAAAGCTCACAACAGAACACCAGTTTTCCCAATGTAATAGATTTATCTTATGAAGTTGCTTACGAGTTCACACACGCCTAGATGAAAGTAAGAGCATGGAGTTCGAGGGCGTCTGCCAAGCCATCGCTAACCAGGGATTTGAAAATTAAAAAATATTGAAGTTCCAAAACCAATTTCATCTTATTTCCTATGTTGTTAGGTAAATGGGTAAATAATAAATAAACAATTGTTTTTATTTTATTTCATATAAAAATATGATTACATAGGTTTTTACGGTATTAATTTGGTTAAAGATCATGATAAATATTCCATATCGTTAACTTCCCTTCTTTCAGATGATACTCAGAACCAACCATAGCCAAATCAACCAAATCACAATTTTGGCACCAATTACATCTACAATGATATTCTAGCCAATAATAACCTTACATTTAAAATTTTGTATTATTACTTTTATTTATCACTTATTTTTTTCCACTATCTATATCTACGTAATTTTTAAATGCACCGAAAATGAAGTTTTATTTTAAGCCCTTCAAAAAAGAATTTCTTAATCAGTAAATTATTTCGACATAACCAAATTGACGGTATTCGAGATTTGTTAACATCATAAATTAAGTACAATGTTTTAGAAAAAAATTCTATTCCAATTTAGTCTATTTCACTATTTTTTACCTTATAACTATGGAATATAAATCAAATACCATAAGGTTTACATACTTAAAAAAACAAATTAAAAATACAAATTCGATAAGTATTATATAAACGGAAGATTCAAAATCAGTCAAATAATAAGAAAATAATACTATCATTGAAAAAATTATAATATGTCTTAAAATTGTATCACGTATAAAAAAGAGATTAGGACAATTGCTACATAAAATAAGCAACTAATTTTAATTAATCTCCAATATTTTTATCCGATAAATTAAACATTATGGAACATTTATACTTTTAATTTAATTGAACGAATTCTTTTGCCTATGTTCCTGTCTCTTGAATGATGTATAAATAAGCAAATCTCAATAAAAAATATTTCAATTAATACAATTCAAATTTATATTATATTTTAATTCAATCAAAATTATATTATACATTCATATAAAATATTCTTGCAACATGACAAAATTATTTAATTATAAATATAGGTTACACATTGTTTCTTTGGTGGTGAAGATAGTCAACCAAATCACTAAAATTTTTTTATATCAAGATCTGTGGGCTAACTCACTTCACCATAAAAATAACGAATATATATTACATATAAAAAACTGCTTTACACAAGATAACTTAATTAATTAGGCGAGTATTGTCATTGCAACTTTGTATTTCAAAAAAATTATATAACTTTCAAAAAATGATACACTTTTGAGCGCTGGACTTGAATTTTAAGTGAAATAAATCTTACTATTGAATACTTGTAAAATGCACTAAACGTGATATAAGCAAAACTAAAACTAAATATATTCGATTATTATTGCAGATACATCAATTAAAACTAAATTCGATATAATTCTCGAAATATATGTAAAAATAATCTAACTGTTAAAATAAAATACGTGTTTAAAACATACTTATAAAGATTACTGTAATTGTAATACGAGAATTAAACAAAAATTATAATACTATGTTATTATTACATTCATTTGGTGTAATATAATAAAATGATAATTTTTTTTTACTTTTTATTGTAATAATATGGTTCTGCGAAATTATCATATTTATTTTGACTTCTATTATATAGAGATGTATTTGAGTGAGTTCGTAGCACTAATTTGAAACATGATGAGAATGATGAGATTGAAAAGTTATATTCAATGATTAATTACAATAATAACTTCCACTATTAATGGTGAAATCTAATTATGATTAAGAGTAATATATTTATGTTAGTATCCTTATGTATTATATAATAATGAGAAACGTATATGGAACTTTTAATATCTATCTAATAGTGTCTAAAGGTACATGGCCTGGACAGTGTAATTACATAAATTGACTTACTTATTGTAAATAGTTTATATAGTTTTTCGGTTAACTTACTATATCAAATTTGTCATTAATTTAACAGATACTAAACTTGGTAAAAGTCACACTCAGTATGTCAATTAGCACTTAATTATCATAATTTTTATCAATCTACTAATTGGCATCTCTGAGTGCAGTCACACACTCAATACATCTATATTGTGCTAACTGCAATCGTTTTAAATGAATTTTGGTGCAATAAATTGTACAGTCATTTACAATAATTGTTTTTTTCGACTAAAGTAAACACTTTCTGTGCATAATAAGTAAGGTACATACAAAATACCTATACACTGATAAACAAAAAGATCCATACATATAAAAATCTCGTAATTACTATTTTAATTGTATAATTCTTTATATGTTTTGTTCTGCTAGCACCTTTTATTACCCACAGCTTGCATTTTTAGGTATTTTTTTTAGCTTTCAGGTGTCCCACATGTAACAGGGTAGGCAGAGAGACCTAGTGTTTATTTAGTCCGTTTCACACAACAACACTTCAACAATACTTTGCCTTCTTTACCAGAACGAAGGAATGAAAAAAATCATTCCTACGAATGAGAATCGAATCCCGTCACGTTTACTATTACATGCTGTCTTAATGTAAGCAAAGATATTTAATAATAATCATACAATTTTTTTGCACTTGACTGTACAAAATGTTGAAAGCTAAAGCTAGAATGAGATGGATAAACATAATATGTAATAGAGAGACAGAGATAGATGCATATTACAAAGTCCATGCTTCCTTAGGTGGATGTCACGCAATAGGGTATGACACGTAGTATTGAGGTAACTACGTCACAAGCCTCCGCCAGCTGGACCGCCCTACCTGTTTCCAGCTGGAAAGTTAATTTATAAATTACTATATAGTTAAAAAAATTAAACCAGCTTCACGCTGTATCCCGTTTTATTTTTTTATTATAAATGTGCGAGTTCGTGATGGATGGATGTTTGTTTCACTTTCACGCAAAAACTTCTGAAGAAATTTGGGTGAAGCTTTACAGTAGCATCTTTATATGTCACATAGAATATATAAGCTACAATTAATGTAAAGAAAAAAAATACAGTCGAATTGATAACCTCCTTCTTTTTGAAGTCGGTTAAAAATAGTTTATTTGGCTATTATAAATAAATACTACTTTCAAACAAACGTTTGGTTCAATAAGTACATCACAAAGGGGGATAAGGGAGGATTAAAGTAATAGAAAATAGAAGCCCGTAAGTATTTTACCTGCGCGGCACGGGTACACTATGCGGATGTGGTGTTGGCCGCCGCCTGCAACTGCATCTGACGCTGCATCTGCTCCAACATCTCTTGCATACGTCGTAGTTCCGCTTCCTGTTAATAACAAAATATAAATTATGAGTTGCACCATCCAATAAGCAACATATTGTAAAAGACGGGAATGTAGAGAAATTCAGTTTTGAATTGGCAAGTTGTTACATATACAATACACAACAGTGTAAATAAGCAATTTTGAGTCAAGATCGTTATAAAAGATAATAAGAAAATATAACTTGTGACTTTTGCTGACATAAAAATGTTAATAGTTACATTCTTAAAATCCAAAACTTTGCTTAATGCACATGCAGTAAAATGTAAGTAATGTCAGTCCTACAAGAAGCTACCACTGGTTCGGATAGCACTTTCTACTGAGAAGAGCCGGCAATAAACAAAATGATTTAAATCAGTTTCATTATTATATTTTGGCAACATTTAGGGTTTTCTTTTTTATTTAAATCGATTCGATCGATTTGAAGTAATAACTATAAAATGACTGTTATTGAATGGGCTGAAAGTTTAGTATTCATAGTGTAGACATTTTCTTTAAAATTATTTAAAAAAATAGCTTCATGCTGTATCTCGCTTACAGCAGCAGGGTAGGCATAGAGTAGGTACAGGGAACCTAGAGTTAAAACGCTTAACTTAAACGCACGCTTTCCGCCGAATTCTAGAGGTATTACGAGTTGAGTGGTGGAACTCATCGCTGCGCTTTGCCTCTTGCTTTGCTTTGATAATGTTATTAAAACAAAAAAGAATCTAATTTGTAAGTAAATCATTGTTTCATTCCACATAAAGCTGCGAGCCGGTCGCTAGTTATATATAATTTTTTGTATATATCTATGTATAAGCGATTTACCTTCTCACGGAGAGCACGTTCGCGTTCTCCGGCGTCGTCGTTAGATCCGTTAGTGAGACCAGAGTCAGATTCACTCAAACCACTCTCGGTAGAACTATAAAAATATTATATAAATAATTCTTATGTGCGTGTGTATGTCACCATATTTCTACTACTTAGATGGGAAACCTTGAATGAAACCGTGTGAATATATTTTAATAGGGTTCTGGATTGTTTTAAAGTACAATTGGACTCAGTAAGTGGTGCTGACGATGTATACTATAATATAGCAGATATAAATAAATTATTAAGAAAAGCAAAGATAATATTAAAACGGATTTAGCATTTTACACTGTATGATATATAGTTTACAAATGACTACAATATAATTAAATTAATACTTTATCTCATGTTACAAATTGAAAAGAAATGAATATAAAAAAAAATTGTAGTTAAACATCAACAACTTATGCAATTCCATTTAAATTATAAAATCGAATTGTAATATATCCAAGAGAACATAACTTTCATAACTAATTATTTAAATTTCAATACATACGTGTGTCGCTTAGGTATCTGTCCGTTGCGTGCGAGTCGCTCTGAGCGATAGTTCTCATAGTGCACCTCTTGGGTCACCTCTTGCAAGTCTTGCATGTGTGTACTGTAATAATAACAATTAAATATTTGTATTACATAATAATAATAATAATAACAATTAAATATTATATATTTAATTTGAAGCCGGCGGAGCTCTTTCAGTAGTGTGTGACTGTAAAACAGATTGAGACTCGATTCCCATTAGAGGGAATGAATTGTTCTCATTACTTTGTTCTGGTAATAAGACAAAACAATCCAAAATGCAATGTCTCGAAAATAACGCAGGAAAATGGAGAACGAAGTTTCTTAAGCACATATATTTTAAAATCTGAAGCTATGCTAAGCTACGCTCTTGCTTTAGTATGAGATATCAACGATTAGACAATATTTTAAACTAAAATAATGTATCTTTTGGAATAAATTTCTCCGAACCCGCTCGCAGCTTCGCCCGCTTGTACTACTACATTTTTTTCTTATCTGAATAACTTTCGTGATCTAATAATAAATAGCTTGAAAACTATATTTCCAGCCAATTCATTAGAACACTTTGAAGCAATACTGTCGCATACAATACTTTATATTGACATAACTTTTTTATTTATGAACCAATTTCAATAAAAATAACACTAAATGTTAAGGGAAATTTGTCAAAATATTGTAGGGAAAATTGTATTTAAATTGATAGAACTTGTTTATAATTTATCATTACAATGGGAAGCTTGTTTAATATTCATCTTTGTGTTTTGTATTAGTATTGTTGTCATTATAAACAAATAAATTCTTGTACAAACAAGTAAAGTAAATTCAATTAAATAAACGCATGTGCATATAGCTGATAAGAAACAATGCTTTTCTCTTATCGGCTGTTGACCATTGTGAGTCACTAGTTACTTTTACACACTTAAATTGTTAGATATAAATTGTAAAAATCAATTAACTGGAATTTGAAGCAACGATTTGAAGTTTCTGTTATAAAAAATACAGTCGAATTGATAACCTCCTTCTTTTTGAAGTCGGTTAATTATACCTAGATGTAATTTAAAAAAATAATTAAGCAACATCTTAAGTGCAGCCTTGAATCAGTTGGGTTCAAACCTCACTCGAGAAAACGATTGGCGAGGCCTTTTTCAGATAGATCATGGATAAGACAAAACTTATGGTGAACTCTCCTACACCCATAAAGGTTAAATTTGTGATGGATTATTGCAAATTATATAATTATATTATAATTTTAGGTCCCTCATCCCCCATTGTGTTACTTAATCGACCCCCTCTACTTTAACGTGCCACAAATTCAAATGATTCTTTATTAAAATATGACTAATATAAGCTTTTTTGACTCGTGATTGATTGAACATATAAAAAAGCCACCACGGGCTCGGAAGGCACATTATCTATGGATAGCCTTCCAAAAGAAACAAAATCTAAAAAAAATACAACAATACCAACATAAGCATAGTCCTCAATTTAATAAAATCGCAGTGGTCGGGGTTTTCCACCTCGACAACGCCCCACGGGTAGAGGCGGCCTCGCACGCGGCGACCTCGCACCTCCAGTTGTTGGCCGGCGCCGCACACAGCGAACGGCACCGCCGCTTTGAGTTGGCGGACCTGTTAAGTTATTATACTTTCTAGAAAACATAAAAAATTGCACGCAGCGGGAATAGAACCCACGACACTTGGAAACTAACTAAACCATACGTACTCATCATAACTCAGAATATTTTATAGGCTTCTTACAATTTATTTTTATTGAGATATTGATATACAGTTATTATTTTGTTATTAATTTGAAACTTTTTTTTATTTGTGACGTATTTTACGCCACAGACTTCGATCGTTCGTGACTTTCATTGCTGTGTTTAAGTAATAAAGTCATCATCGGTTGCCGAGTCGTGGCCGCTCTGAAATAAGCTTTGTAGATTCGATTTTAGGATCTTTCTTGTTCTTGCCTCACTTTGGTTCGAGACAAAACGCGACGTTGAGTTCTGCCACTCAACATGCAATTCCTCCAGAATTCGAGTGAGAATTGAGTGTCTTAAAACTAGGTTCCCTCTGCCTACCCTGCTCTGTGCGGAATACACTGTGAAGCTGATTTGATTTTGTTAGAAAAATATAATAAAGTGCCACCCCCAATAATTATAACTATTCTATAACAAATAACAATCGCACATACTTGTTCCTTATAATCTTCATCTTCATCACTGTCACAATCTGGGAGAGGGTAAATCTTGATTCCCTCCCTTTCTATTTCTTCCATAACCTGCAAATTATTATTTATTAAGCAAATTCAAGTGAAATAAAAAAACACATTTACGCATCAAATTAACGATTCATTTGATGTCTTAAAAGATGAATTTGAAGTGGAAAACCTATATAATTATGCTATAAATATAATACTAGCTTTACTTCTTTAAAGCTTTCAAATATATATTTTTTTTGCTTTACCTATATCCCACATATAGTAGGGTATTCTGAGGACGGAACTCTGCTTCACATTTTGTCTTACTTTGGTAATGAAAAATAAACATTCTCCCACATAGGAATCGAACCCATAATTTACAGTTGGACGTTGCGTCACGACCGTCAGGCTATATGTAAATAATACTGTAAATTAAAATAACTTTAAGTATTTGTTTATAAATAATAAACAAAATTTATAAGTACCCTAGACTTTAGTCGTTGCACTTCCTTCTTAGTGAGACAGTCAGCTTTAGCAATGACAGGAACTATGTTTACTTTGTTATGTAATTGCTTCATAAATTCAATATCCAGTGGCTTTAATCTGAAAGGGAAAATAAAACTAACCAAACGAAATGTGAGTGAACACACCATGCTTGTGGGTTGAGATAGACACCTGGGACCCTGCCCCACCACAGGCCTTCTCGATTTTGTAAACTAACTGGTTAAAATTAAATTATTTAGGAAAATTCTACTAATAGTATCAATATTCTTTCCACTTTCACGCAAAAGCTACTGAACGGAATTAGGTGAAACTTTACAGTTATATACCTAATCAGAATAACATATAAGCTACAGTTTATGTAAAAATTATGTATAATTTCGCTATATTGTAAATATAAGTAAGAAGCGGGCGAAGCCGCGCGTCACAGTATCTAGTTATTCATATACATACCCATGTCCAAACGGTGAAATGAAATAAAAACAACAATGAATGCGATTGTCAACTATGTTGCGTCGATTAAGGCCACTTTCGTCGCGCAAGAACCGTTCGAATTGCTCGTCGATGTATTGGATGATTGACTGAAAAGTGATTTAGAATTAATAACTATAACAATGAATGAGGCCGTCATGGCGCAGGGCAACAAGTGTGTGACTGTGAACCGTTACGGTTGTGGGTTCGATTCCCAATATAGAGAATGAAATATTTAATATTTTCATTTCCTTGCTCCAGCCACGAAGCAACGCGCAGCGTTGAGTTCCGCCATTTAACACGGAATGCCAAATTCAACAAAGAGTGGGGAACGGAACATCTTAACACTAAGTACCCTATGCCTACACTAAAGTTAGTAATATAGGTTACATATTATGTTTAGTCAATATATTGACTATTTTCTATTAACTCTTTCCAGTAACTGTAACAGGAATGTAGGCTAAGAAGGCATTATTTTTTTTACTCAATTTTTTGAACTATATTTTGAAAAGACAGAATATTTAAAAAATCATATATAATCATAAAATATTAATTAAACAGTTCAACAGCATTTCCAGCATACCACTATAATACAATGCTAAGGGCTCTCTCTGTACTTAATTACCCATTCGGTATACTATATAATTTATTTGAACCCACATATTGTTAAGTTTTGTAATAACAAATATAACATCTGTAGTTTTACTTCAAAGTACTATTTATATGATAAACAAACAGATACAATTTGGCATTCATGACTAATGGTAAGAAAGTTTGGACTTTGCTGCTCATTATGCTCATTATATTATCATTAAAACTAAATATATAATATTTAATTTAGATTTACATTAGTAATATAATTTTTGACAAAATATTAGATATACTGGCTAGCATAATTACAACACTTGAAAACGAATGTTAGTCTTTTTGTTGACATAGTCACAAATAAACATACAATGACACCAATCGTAAAAGATATCTAAGGTTTATTCTTTTCAATTATATCCAATAAACAAAATTTATGTGATAAATAAAACCAGATTAATGCTGTATCCCACACACAACCAGGCAGAGGGAACCTAGTGTTAAGACATTTGGTTCCCCACTTTCCACCAAATTCTGGAGGCATTGCATGTTGAATGTCAGAACCTAACGCCATAAAATTTATATGATATATCTAAAATATTTGCAGACAAGAAAATATATCTATGATGAAAAAAAATCCCGAAAAATTTACATACCCGAAAACAATCAGTATTATCAATTGCATCACCATATCCAGGTGTATCTACTACAGTTAGACGTAACTTAACACCTCTCTCTTCAATCTCCACAGTTGATGCGTCTAATTGAACCGTTTGGTTTGTCTTTTCTAACAAAAATTAAAAACAATGAATTGTTAAAATCAATGTTAACTTATTCAATGTACAAATAAGGAAATTACTGATAATGTTATTATAAAGTTTATAACAACTCATATTATTATTAACAATATAACAGGAATCTAGACAAGTAATTGTGAATATAAATTACATTCCCATATATTTATATATACCATAAAGATATTTCTAATTTTAATTGAAAAATAACCTTAATAGGCGAACATTTCAAAAACATATATGAAAAGAAAAAAAATGTTACACTAACCAATAGCATCTGGTATGACTCTCTCAGGATATAAATCTGTGAGAAACAAGGAATTGACCAAAGTAGACTTCCCTAGTCCACTTTCGCCGACAACCATGAGAGTAAACTCAAATCCCTTCTTCACTGATTTTCTGTGCACTTGATTGGGCAAGTTTGCAAATCCCACATATCCTGGTGTCTCCAAGTTGGAAAACTATTAAAAAATATATTAATATTACAATATTTTACATGCTTTTTATTTGGGGGTTGTCATGGCTAGAGCACAGTCTCTGAAAGTAAACTTGGTGGTTGGGGTTCAACAATCTCTCAGATACATTATTTACAATTCATTGTTTTGGTAACAAATGTAGGACAGTATGGCGTTACAGTACATTAATTATATTCTAATAGCACACAAAAAAAAATCATATACCTTTTATTTCTTATAATTTTTATCATGAAGTCACTTAAAAACGATAACTTATGTTAAAAGTTTCATGAGCTTTAATTGACAACAAGGGAATAAAGTAGAACATCGTTTAATAAATATTCAACCGGCATCTGCGAGCTGTGAACACTGACACACATACATCCGTCGTTAACTGTACCAAATACTAATTTTGTGACCAAATACTAATTTCTTTAACTAAAGGCATTCCAGTTATTCGAAATGTATGAAATGTAAACAAAATTATTTTATTTTTAAGGATTATTGTAATTTTGGTATGAATCACACAGAAATTGAAGCGTACGCTGACAATCAAATACCGACATAAATTGATAAATATAAATAATAAAACTTACATTTTTTGCGTTTTCATTCGACATTATGGTTCTGGATAAATAGTAAAACTCGTTAACAAGTATTTGTTAGTTAAATGTTTATATTTGGTATAGTTTTCAGAGTTGTTTTACACTTCCCCTATCTGAATCTGACAAAACTATCAATATCAACTATAGAATATGTGCCGTATGACGGTACGAGTATGACACAAAACATAAAAATGTCAAGAATAGTGCTGCCAGCTCAGTTATTTAATTGCTGATGGTAGCACAAAAATAATTTTATTCAATTTAATATAAATGAATTTAAAAATTTAAAAATATGCGTACCACAATTTTAGTGCTATGTTTTTTTTAGATTAAAGTAATTTAATCCCTCTTTCTTTATGAATGAAAATAAGTTGAAATAAATGAAATGAATCTTGAATTTATTTATTTATAAATTTATAAAATGGGCAAGCACTTTCAAAATGCACAATACCCAATATGCTATTTTTTCAGTAATTTAGTAATTTTATATTTCTTTCTATATCGATAAATTAAAAAATATTGAATCAAACGATTCATATTAATTAGTTTATTATTTGAAAAAAAAATCTGGTCAGAGTAAACTATGCAGATGTTTAAAAACTCTCGATATTAAATATAATTTACTGTAATCAATTATAGATAAGAAAATCTTGATAAATTTACAAAATGGCTCTTAACAGTAGCGTGCCGTGATATTGGTGGCCTATGGCCAATGGCCATAAATAACTAGCATTTATATTTCTCATTACTGAATTTACTCCATGTACTCCGTTATATATGCCTTAAATCATAAGCTAACAACGAAATATAATTTTTGTATTTATACTTTATTAAGTAAATATGGACCGACGACCTAAAGAGGGTGGTGGGAAGCGGATGGGTCCGAAGAGCTGAGGATCGAGTGTGGTGGCGAGAATTGAGGAAGGCCTATGTCCATCGTCCAGCAAGTGTACACCGTGGGACCGTGTACCACTCACGAATTCACGATGGATCGGAGATAGCCCACGAGTAGGATTATAAGACTAGTATTTATTCTATTATATATCTATTTAATCAACATGCATGTTATGTTACAATGTTTAGTGGTAATGGTTTGGAATACCCTATGAAGTAAAGCTCAATTCATTCAATAAAAAATACAACCTGTATACGAAAATAATGGTTACGAAAATATTGCATTATGAAATAAATTATTTTACACTTTTATTTTTCCTATAAATTTTAAACATAATCAAATTTAAGGATGATTTCATAATTTGGAAATTTCATTTAAAAAACAACACATTTCCTTTTACTCATTATTTTTTCACAATTTTCAGTTGTTAGTTACAATTTAGGAGGATCACTGATATGGACTCGAGTACAGGAAATATAACCTCTCAAGGTTAACGTGAGTTTAATGTTCAGTTATAATTATAGAGAACAGATATTGCAAACATATTATTTTTAATATTTCATTGTTAAGTACATTTGTAGAGGTGTATTTTCAGTAAAAAAAATAAAGTGTTTTGTAAGTAATATATCAATTTATTTCAATCGCCAATGGTACTATAGAACCTAGATGGAAACATAAAATTTAACAATAGCAATTAATTTAACAATAATAGGACTTAAAATTTCACGTTTATTATTTTTATAAAGGGGACATTTTATTTGTATATGGGCACATGACGTAACCTGTGACTGCGAGTGTGAATCAGTCAGTAGCGGATAGCTATATTTTTATTTTGACAGTTTATATAAATAAAAAACCCATGAAATGTTTTTTCGTGGGTTCAATTACCATTTGCTACATTCTTCGAGTCAATATTTAAAAGAAATAATTCAACCAAAATGCTTCTGTCGTAAGATTTTTAAAGTTCTATGATTTTAAATAGTGTAACAATAACAATTAGTTATTCCGCGACATTGAAAGAGCGAGATATCCAAGTGTACTGTAGTATATAAAATTAGATGTGAAGGACACGGATCAACCTTTTTGAATACTTATATGTCACGAATCGAACTAAATAATTGGTAAGTAGATATTTGACGTTAACTAAAATTTTAATGATGATATACTTATTGCTAAGAAGTTATTTTAGCATATTTTTTTGTTTTCATGTGGTTTTGTTTCAACAGACTTACAGTATATTCGTTTATGCTTGAGACAGAATGTAAACAAACAAAACTTGTTAAACCATTATTGATAATATCACATTTGTACGATTACGCACATGAGCGCAGGAATAGGGGGGTCAGGTGGTCCCTGTAAATAACAATACATATATAGAATTTATAATACTTTTAAAAGTATTAAACACCACACTTTACATAAAGAAATATTTTTTTTAAGATAACATAAAAATTAGAACGTAGACGGATTTGAACCCACACCTTTTGGACGGCTTCCAAGAGACCCGAGTTATTCTTTTTCCAAAAAAAATATTTCAATTTCATTACATTTTTTTAAAATAATTTAAAATACAGTATGCATATTTTTGTTTCAGGATTTTTCATATTTCGTAATATGACGTCGTTGCTGCAAAAACTTTACGAATTACATCCACTGTATGTAATAATCCCAATAGCATGTTTAATAGCATCAAGCTATGTGATTAATATTCAAAAGGTGAGTGTAAAAAGGCATATAGAATTTATATACTGAAATTATATTATATTTTATCATTTTTTAATGTAATACAACCGAAAACAATGTTTTCTTTGTCCCTTTGTCGTTTGGTCTATGCGTTCGTTCACGCAAGTCTCAAAAATCGCATAACCGATTGAAAAGTCGTGTTTACTGTTTTTTAATATTTTTCTGTTTTAATTATATTTTGGCAAATTCATAAACATTTAATGTGTGTTTTATTTCAATTACAAATAAAAAAGTTAGAATTGCATGCGAATTATTGAATTGGCTAAAACTTAAGCTATCCATAAAAAAAAATTATAATGTTAATAGATGACGAAAGTACTTAAGGCGACTACGCAGCGTAAATAAACGCCGGGCTTCAGAAATAAATTATCACCAAATCGAACTTTCTATATTCACATGAAACTACATGTAGATTTGTGTTTATATTTTTGCCAGCTGATAATTCTATCAAATAGTTAGTTCATTCAAAAAGTAATTATTTGAAAACAACACATATAAGATCTAAATAGGCAAAAAAGGCTTTTGTTTTACTTTTTTAATATTGTTGTTTATCTTGTAAAAAAAATATACTGATTATAACTTTCTATTCTCCTCTGGTTGAATGTCTTAGTGTAACTCTTTATTGGCTTTGTAAATAAAATAATAAATAAGTAATATGTTGAATTTTAGCCTAACCTGGAACATATTATAGACTACACAAACTGCATGAACGACAATAATATAACGTGTAAATATTACACAAAGAACAGGATAGATATATGTGTTTGCTATTTAGCATTTAACCTGACTGAAAATTTTCATGAAAAGATTATTGGTTACTATGAACTGGAAACATTCGACCAATTGCAAGATGATTACGTTAATTCAAAGTAAGTTTTTTTAAAATATTTACTACGTTTTTCATATTAAAAAAATATTCAATTGGAAGATTTAAAGTAAAATTTTATGTTATTAGCAATTCTATGTTACAGGATCGGATAAAATACATGCGGCTATGACACTTTAATGTCAGCTGTTTTATTAACTTCCAAATATGTATCGTTCTCTCTGGTTTTTTATTTTTAGTGTTTTATGTAAGTAATTTTTTTAGGAAAAAAGACACTTATTGTAGAAAATGATAAAAATTTGAATGACTGACCACTAAGCCAATTTTTAAAGATCCCGACGGAGATGCTAACAATACAAATAAGTTGTAACAAGCTTATAAGAGTTTCTACGTCACTTGATTAGAACGTAGAACCTAGTGGTCAGAGTTCTTGGACGGTTTCCAAGAGGTACGAGTTCAGATATTTATACGTTTTCTAAAATATGCATGTGTTTCATTTAGAAGAATAGAAGGAAAAAATGCTTTTATTCTAAATATTTTTATATTACAAGTACGTAGTTGTTAGTAATTTGATACTTCATATAGATATAATAACGAAATATTTTTTGAACAAAATCGGTCACCTGTGTTTAAGTGAGGCGTTAAACATCTTTAATATTTTTTTATAAATGACAGCATATATAAAGTTGGCAAAATACTCTTCTACAATTACGATTTATGTATATTTGTAGAATTAGTACGTAACCTAAGAAGAAGTAGTATGACTTTTTTTCTTTTTTTGTGCATAGAATTTTTTTGTATAGTCGATCGTTTTATTTTATTTGTATTTGTATTCTTAACGAATATCTGTTTTAGGGATGATAATCAACTTCAGGGTGTATTGAATCCTACTCCTTCTGAAAATTGTGAACCATATCGATATGATGAAAATGGCAAACCTATAGTTCCATGTGGCCGTATTGCTGACACGTTATTTAATGGTCAGTGAAACATATACTTAAGTATTATATAATATTATTTTCTTTATTACTGTTAAGCAATTTCTTTGTTTACATTTTTGGTGTATTTAAATGGGAATGTAATAAATTTCTTAAATATTTCAGATACATTTAATATTCTACAAACATCTAGTAATAAATATGTAGCATATTTGCTATCAGGAATGTTGGAAGATTATGAGAAAAGGAAATTTCGGAATCCTGAAAATATAACAGAAGGTGGAAATATTAAATACTTTGTTGCATATATTTTATGCTTATTTACATAAATATTATTTGATAATAAGAAAAAGAGCACTCCTTGTCTCCAAAATATGTAGTTTAAAAGCTTAGACGAATAAAGAGGTTATTACATACGGATGAACCGAAAGACATCATGAATCTATAAGGGTTCTATTTTTTGGACATTTGGGTACAACCCTAAGAATTTAGAGGGTCGAAATAACGGATTTTGATTTCAGTTACTTTTTAAAACTTAAGTATATCCCAATTTCTAATTTGATTTTGTTTTTGAAATTGATTTTAATATTTACGTATAATTTTCTTTGCAGCTAAATTAAATTTTGCGAAACCAAAAAATTGGAAAAAGAGTATATGGGAGTTTGATACAAACAATAATGAAAACAACGGTTTTCAGGTCAGTTGCATACAATCCTTAGTACTTTTTTGAGTATAAATGGTCTAAAGAAAAATCTATAATGTGTATTATATAATATACTATTAGTATATGTGCAATATTTTAATATATTGTAATATTTGTTGTAAGTTCGTTATAGATATATAACTATAGTTAAAACATTATCAAAATTAATAATTACTATGGAACGTTTGGTTAGTACCTAGTAATAATTCGTTGTTTGATAACTGAATAGGGAAACGGGTAACACTTAAATAAAAACTGTAAAATTAAATTAGATAACAATATACCTAAATACATTTGAAGTAAGAACATTTAAATAAGTACTTATAACCCATTTTATTATTATTTCTTCATATACACTTCATTTATTTTTAGATTTTTATAGATGGTTAATGAAATAATATATTTTTTTCTTTAGAACGAACTATTTATAGGATGGATGAATACAGGATGGAATCGAAAGCCTCGTGCTCGCTTCACACAAGACCTTCCGAGTGGAAGCTATATATTGCGCGTTGGATATAGTAAGTTGCAGGCGGCTCAATAAGTTTTTACTCATTAGGTATTAAGTACAGTACGGTTGACGAGTTATGGCCTGCCTGAAGTCAGGTTTTCTAAACTTATTTACGCATTTTCTCAATCTTTACGGTACACTTAAGATCACTACACAACAAACCAAGCTCTATACAAGCCATTCCGCTTATTATGCCATACGATATTACATGTGGCCAATATTACAAGAAAATTTTTGTGATTATCTTTTTTTTTTATAATATTTGTTCATATGAATCGATATGTAATTTAAATGTGAGCAATCAACGTGCCTCGAGAATTTGTCGTGTTGTTCATGATTCATTAAACTATAAGACTTTCATTTTGCATACCGAACTAATGA
Source organism: Heliconius nattereri (assembly GCA_013403645.1). Classification (NCBI taxonomy): domain Eukaryota; kingdom Metazoa; phylum Arthropoda; class Insecta; order Lepidoptera; family Nymphalidae; genus Heliconius; species Heliconius nattereri. Next base: position 4,175,725 of record JAAIXI010000223.1, read on the forward strand.
TCATTTCTCACGATTCTTTTTAATGATTTTAATTACATGTTTTTTTTTTCTTCACGATGTATCCCACACAAAGCAGGGTAGGTAGAGGCAGCCTGGTGTTAAGACACTCCGCTCGCCACTTTCCGCCGAATTCTGGAAGGATTGCGTGTTGAATGGTGGAACTCAACTCGACACCAGAGCGCAGAAATTATAATATAAATTCATTAGCTCGAGTGGGAACCAAACCCACAGTCTCGTTTACAGTCACACTTTGTGGCCCTGTGCCTCTGATTATTATAAGATTATTATCATAATTAGGTAATCAGTTCAAAAACGCAATATACTTTTTAATATCCTGAAAATATTACATAAGTATATCTTAGTTGAAATTAGATTTTTCTTTTAATTTCAGACTACCCGTCAAGCATATATGATGGCTCAAGAAAATTTATTTTAACATCTAACAATGAAAATAATGGAAATCAGTTATTGTTTAAATCGATATGGATAATTTCTTTGATCGTGATTGTTTTGTATTTATTTTCGTGTTTAGTTATATATGTGAAATACAAGACACAGAGACCAAAAAAACAAGGTAATAACAACAAGTAAAGTATATAGTAAAATTTTGTAAAATAAATTTAAATTCTAAACTTTTTCAAACATTGTGTTTTTTTTAGTTTTTGATAAAACTTAAATTTTTTTGCAGATGCGACTAATGACCCAAATAATGAAAATACTACAAGTTTAATGTAATTATTTAAGGGAACAAGCAAAAGCCAAAGAGATTACAATTATTGAAAAAGATTTATTGATATCATAGCAACAAAGCTTAGCACTGTCTCTACCATAGAATTAAATGGCAAAATTCGTCAATAAAATGTTGGTAGATAAGGTTGAAAAAAGCAAGCCATCATGTCTGATAACATGATCTCATTTGTAACTAACTAGAGAAAATATTTACTTATTATATAAGTGGTAGTCCTAGTCATATAAACAAAATAAAAATATACCTGCCGTAAATATATGTATATATGCTATATACAATGTATGCTAGTTAACACGAGGGCTCTAACTGATTTCCGCGCACAAGGAAGAAGAAGACCATGATATTTTATTGGATAGTTTACTCGAAATTTAGAAGGGCTGTCGATATTTAGAAGACAACTTCATTTTTATGAAATGAATCGGAGCTTTGACTGATGCGAGAACTCGAAAAAGATGAACTTACAAAAAAACCAGAGGCTCCATAAGCTCCTGTCGGGAGAATTACAAGGCTGCGATATAAAATTTAAAATTCATTTTGTTCTGCTTTTGTTCCCAATCTTTATATCATTTCTTAATTAATGTAAATACTTACAAATAATACATATAACTTAATTGACTTATTAATTTTGTACAACATTTAGAGAAAGAATAAATAATTATTCAAATGTATATTTATTTATAATGGTTAGGTTAATTATTTAAAAAAAACAGCATTGCGTGGAACTTATATGAAAGTACAATAAATTTGTGGTTTTCATGCAAAATTTTGATATTTATAAATTATATTTTTTTCATTGTTTTCAATTCAAGGCACTGTGTTGAATAGAGCTTAAGTGGTAAGAGTTTAAATAGATCATCTTATACACTATAACTTTTTGGACTCCTTTTAATTGTCTGACAAAGTTACAGACGACAAAAAAGTCCACTTGTATTCAATGTATTTTTATACCACGATTTAAAGAGCACAACCAGTTTGTGCTAGCGCTAGATTTATGCCCGCGCTTGCCACCATTAGGACTACGGGCTCGTCGTGTTTTTAACAAAAAATAAAAGCTGAATGTGCTTGTGCTTTCGTGCCGACATACGGACATCATACTGCTACTTCGACATGTTATGTGCATCGATCGGTCTGTAAATATTTGTGAATATGGGGGAAGGGTCTCAGGACTAGAATTTATACTCCTTGGAGTGGTATCACGGAAATGTACTTAACATGTGAGGTGACCCAAGAACGCATAGTGCATGTCGTGGCGCAGTGCCAAAAGCGTGTGAAACATAACGGCTTAGGGTCGATTCCCACTGGGGGGGAATGAATTATTTAATATTTTCATTTCCTCGCTCTGGTAAAGTAAAGCGCGGCTGTATGTTCTACCACTCAATACACACTGTCTCGAATCGAAGAAAAGCATTAGAAAAAAGATTATTGATCGATGCCTGTAAGAATTTAGAGGTTTTAACGCCAAACCCAACACTTCAATAAAGTAAAATTAAAACTAAATTTCTTTTTGATTTTATTTAATAAAAATATAGAAATCCCAGAGTAGTAGCCACCGCAGTTTTTTGGTACGTCCATATCTTCTCCCATATTTACCTTAACTGGCATGCCTACTTGCCTACCTACGAGGGTGTTCATAGCGTACTTGGTTATATACCAGGCTGCCGATATTTTAGCAGCCTTTGTATATAAAATATATTTTATATAATATAAGAGATTATAAATACGTCAAACTTAACGCAATAGCTGAAATAACTTGAACATGCACGTTATACTCGTATGTCAGGAACACATATTATGCGCTCATAAGCGTCTAGATGGAAGCCAAACGCTTGTGAAGGATAAGAGCGTGGACGTTTGGCGAGCCAACATCATACCCCGTTGAAGCACTTGTGTGAACGAGGTGTTTGGCAAGACAACAATTGGCAAGCGTACTATAAAAGTGGACGTACACTCATTATATTTTATTTATAATCTATATATTATATTTATAAATCTGTGGTCATAGTACTTAATATCCACAGATTACCAATAAGTAATATGAGTAACTTTACTGTGAATTATTGATTTGATTAGGGAGTAATGATTACCAACTACTAATATTCCTTTTCTTCTTTGATAACTTAACTAAAATTAAATTTGTTTACCAAAACACGACTTAATGATGGCGACGTCAAGTGATACTTCTGACCAAAACGTAAAATCAAGAAGGCCTGCTGGTAAGTTGATGTTTTTATAACAATACAACAAACCTCTTAATTCAACAATACAACAATCCTCTTATTCATTAATTGTGGTTTGTAGAATCCGCTTTTAAGCAGCAACGGCTACCTGCATGGCAACCGATCTTAACAGCAGGGACTGTTCTTCCAACATTTTTTGTAATAGGTATAGCATTTATACCAGTTGGAATAGGATTACTTTACTTTTCTGATGAGGTAAGCTACACAAATAGGCCTTCATTAATCCTTATTTGTATACTGATTTTAAATATTTCTATTTCTGTATCATAAAGATCTATAGAATGATAATATTTGAAATAGTACTAGATATGAATTCAATAAATTATATGTTAAAGTTAAGCAATAAAATTACAGGTAAAAGAACATGTTATTGATTATACATATTGTATGAAAGAAGATGAAAACATCACATGTGCAGATTACATTAAAATAAACAATTTGAGTGCCTGTACCTGCAAAATACCATTTAACCTTACTGAAGATTTCAAAGGAGATGTATATTTATATTATGGTCTCAGCAATTACTACCAAAATCATCGTAGATATGTAAAATCAAGGTAATTTTTCTGTAGAAATAATTAGATTTCAGAATCATTAGATACTTGTCAACAGGTATCTAGTGAGATTACCAAAGATTATTAAAAAGAATAGTCATCTGACAAGAGAAATTTTAAGAAATTGTTTAATATATTTTGCTTGTTTAATATTATTTAAGGACACTGCAATAATTTTAAGATATTGATTATTCAGTGATTCACCTCAACATCACACTCTCTTCTTACAAGAGTGAGGAAATGGACTCACAAAAGTTGCATTTTACAGTAAAACCACAGGGCAAGTCTTAAAGTATATAATTGTACTAATAAGAACTAAATGTTTGTTTTACTTTAAATACAATGTTTATGGGTTAGATTCCTACTCAGAATAGTGAAATTATTCATATTTTTATTTCGGACAGTTGATTATCATAATGCAATTTATATGCAATGCAAAAAATGGGGAACAGAAGATTCTTAATAGGCAGGAAATGTCAACACTAGGTTCTCAGAGGAATTTAGTGTGAAGCTAAATGAAACATTTGTACAAAGTATTAAGATATATGTTTTTTTAGAGATGACAACCAACTTCTGGGACGGTTATCACTGACACCTTCCAGTGATTGTGCACCATTCGCTTATGCTGATGTGGAAGGCAAATCGGAAAAGATGCCCATAGCCCCTTGTGGTGCTATTGCTAATTCACTTTTTAATGGTAAGCTGATAAAAAATAAAAAATAATAAAAAATCGTAAACTATGTATTCATATGTTACTAACAATATACACTGAAAACTATTTGATGGTTATAAAAAACTGTAAATTATCATATAGGTTCCTTGAGTAGTGTCCACATAGCCTGGTAAGGCAGTCCTTTGCCTCTACATAAAAAATATTCTTTTCATTATTCATCTAAATTAATATTTCCATGTCTTTGTTCTGGTATCAAGGGATGTTGGAGGCATTGCCCATTGACATTCCAAAATTTTGAATCAAATGAATTTTGGAATGTCAATGTAACAAGACATGGAAATATAAATTTAGATAAATAATGAAAATAATATTTTTTATTTTAACCGACTTCAAAAAGAAGGAGGTTATCAATTCGACTGTATTTTTTTTTTTTTTTTTTATGTTTGTTACCTCATAACTTTGGCCTGGGTGAACCGATTTTGATAATTTTTTTTTTGTTTGAAAGATGAGGCTTCCCGAATGGTCCCATTTTTTTTTATCCATGTCTGACAATGGTGTCTATGAGAAAATCACATAAGTCTTAAATTTGCATTAGGTATGTGCGCGACAAATAGACGAATAACTCAATGTCGCGCAAACCGATTTTGATGATTCTTTTTTTATTTGAAAGGATATACTTCAAGGATAATTTAGTGAAAGTTTGGTTAGGTTCCGATTATGGGATCCGGTGAAAATTTAGAAAGTTTGTTTTTTTTGGTAAAAAATTGATTATACTGTAATAGTTACAAGCAAAAACTTTTTAAATTGATGTCAGAGGTGAGATTCCTGATCGTTGCATTTCTTTTCAACCAACCTCAAAAAAGAGGATGTTCTCATTTTCAACCAACTTCAAAAAAGGGAGATTCTTCATTCGCCCGAATACATTTTATGTATTTTCTTGTCAATATACCAAAATGTAACTTTGCACAAAAATAATACCTAATTAAATAAAGTTTTACTTAGGACAACCACAACCACTCGTTGACAACCACTACCACCACCATCACCACTCGTTTAAGAAGCATCATTTTAAGATCTACCCATCACTAAAAATCGTAAAATAAATTAATTTTTAACAAAAACATAAACCGACTTCTAACAACGAACTAAAAAGTGAAAAATAATTATACAAAGATTTTATAATTTTGAGAAGTCGGTGTCAAGCTAATGCTACAACACCTTTACTACAATATCTAATTACTAAGCCTGTTTGTTTTACTTGGCACCGACTTCAAAATTATAAAATCTTTGTAAAACTATTTTTCACTTTTTAGTTCATTGTTAGAAGTCGGTTTATGTTTTTGTTAAAAAATAATTTATGGATAGTGTTATTATTATGCACAAAGGATAGATTTATTTTTTAATTTAGCCTGACTTGAACCCTCACCTCTTGTAAACAGGTATCTAGTGAGATTACCAAAGATTATTGAAAAGAATAGTCATCTGACAAGAGAAATTTTAAGAAATTGTTTTATATATTTTGCTTGTTTAATATATAATAGTAAAATACATCACAGTCTAATATAATGTTTTTTTAGATACCCTAACAGTAGAATCTCAAGATTTAAACAAAGATGTGCCAGTACTACGAACTGGTATTGCATGGACTTCTGACAAAGAAATTAAATTTAGGAATCCACCCGGGGATCTGGAGACTGGTAAGACCCCATGCAAAAAGTTATATTTAAACTTAAGCTTTCATCATTTATCTGCAGAAATTTAAATCTTTTCGTTGTATTGGATAATTTACTTTACACTTTAAGAGGATTGTCGAAGAGTTATATTATGAGACAAATCATTGGTCCTATATATAATATCACGAAGATATATCCTATATATAATTTCGAAATGCAGTCAAACTGTTGTGTTAGTTTTGTTTAGGCAGCCTACACAATTATAATAGTAGGGGCGGCGAAGACTCCCAAAAGTCCCCTTTTGGGAGTCATTCGAGTGCATCAGATTAAGATACTGGTGATTTAGATTAGTAAAAAAAATTGATCATCGGACATTCTCGAGCGTATCAGATTTAGGTAGGGTAAGTTAGTTACATACTAAATCGTGTATATTCCACTAATCTGACAATTTGAGAGTGACACCAAACCAACACCAAAGTTGTAAAAAAAAAACATCTGGATATTCTCGAGCGCGGCTATTTTTTCTTATTTTGGAGGGAATCATTCAAGGATTACGAAAAATATATAATCGAAGAATTCCTCTCATCGTATTTCTATTCCTCTCTCTCTTTCTTTATTTATTGGTCACTCATCAATGAAGATGATAATTTAAAAAAATACTTGATAAGAAATTTTTTTTTGTAGTTTTTTTTTATAATTACAAGTATTCTATTTCAAACATACATTCTTTTAGTAACATTCTATTTCTTGAGCTCTTCAATTGATTACGTTCAATGAATGAAAAATTGAGGCCAATCGTGGCGCAGGGGCACAGAGTTTGACTGTAAAACCGACTGGTTGTGGGTTCCATCTCCCTTCCAGGAGATGAAATATTTATTCAAATTTATATTTCAATTTCCTCGCTCTGGTGTCGAGGAAAAAACAGCGACGTTAAGTGCTGCTACTCAACACTCAATGCCTTCAAAATTTGGCAGAAAGTGGGGACTGACTTGATTATTGTTTTGGTTTAAAAAAATATTAATAATTGTCTGATTAAGCAAGTCCCTTCAGATGATCGTCTGATTTTGAGATATCATCTAGGGCATGAAGATGAACCATATATATCTTAATCTGACGCTCTCGAGTATTTCAAAATGACGTTTTTTTTTGTATTTTCAAACAACGGTTACGTGCTTGCGTCTCATCCAAATCGTCAGATTATTACATAAGAGCTTTTTTTTAGGTTCATTACACCACCCCCTTAGAAAATCTGACGCGCTCGACAATATTTATTTTTTTGTCATTTTTAACTCTTACGTACGACCACCTCCACCATGGAAACTGTCAGCTTAACATATTTTCATGTTTAAGAAGACGTAGGCAATTGATGATATCAATATCTGACGCGCTCGAGTATGTCCATGGAACAGTTTTTTTTACATTTTTGAAAATCTATAGCCCCTCAACCCACCGGTCAAACGATATGTATTATATGACATTTTTTCTTGTTATCATCTAAGCTTCGCAACTCAATAGGTCTCAATGACGCTCGAGTAAATTCCGAGTTTGCTGCTTCGCAATACCATAAACCATAAAGATTTTTAGTAATTAGTGAATAATAAAAAAAATCGTAATTAGTGACATACCTATGTATATAATTATATGTAAATTTATTTTCATATGACAATCTCTATATTATCATTTATGCATTTTTGTTTTAGCATTTAAAAACTTCACAAAACCAATAAACTGGCGTATTCCAGTTTGGATGTTAGATCCGAACAACACAGATAATAATGGATTCCAGGTAAATATTTTCATATAACTTCTTTCTTTTTTTTCTGTGCATTTAAAAAAGGACTTTGTGTATCTTTTATAGTGTCAATAAAGTATAGTACTTATAAATATATATGTATTTCAGATTTAAAGAATCATACCATACCATATTTGTTTTTAAATTTCAAGAAAACATTGGTTGATAGACTATATGTGATGTTTATGCGTTTGATTATAACTCAATGGGAAAAATATACCTCCTGGACTCGAATGCGCAGCGTTGAGTTCCGCCTTTTCACCTACAGTAACTAGATACTGGGTGGAAATTGAATAAATGTCTATGTACACTGTGTCTACTCTATAATGCAATGTATATTTTAATATACTTAAATTCATATGTTTTCGAATATATTAATTCATAAATATATTATAATTGTAAATGACTGACTGTTTCGTGTTCGATTTCTTATCGGAGGAATTAATTATTTTAATATCTTTACAAAAGTGAAAAAAGTAGCTAATTAAGAAAAAAAACCCTATTGAACACCGCCACGATATAGTATGTAATATCACGAAAATTTATCGGTGCGAGGAAATCGGAGAGTATTAATATTAGGTCTATTTACATAAAATTTCAAATTAACGTTAATTTTGCGCATTTCAGAATGAAGATCTCATAGTTTGGATGCGCACAGCCGCTTTGCCCACCTTCCGTAAGTTGTACCGTCGCGTCGATCATTCTAAAGAGGGTTTTGGACCCGGACTCCTTAAAGGACCTTATGTATTGAGGGTTGAATATAGTGAGTATATTGTTTATTTTTTGAGATTATGGAATTACGGCTTTTATTTATATTATATTATATTTATATTATTTATATATATATATTTTTTTATATTATACATTTTCTATATGTATTTCTTTTTTCTTATAAAATAAGTACAGAATGGAAATGCTGAAAATATATGATAAAAAGCATTCTTTCTCTCTTGCCGAAACATTATTCGTAGGTGTTTGGAAAAAAATATATAAAAATCTCCCTACAGATTTTTCTCAAAAATTGGGTGGTGTTTGAAGAATGTATTGCATTAACACTTGGTTCCCTCTAACTACCCTCCTATATTCAGCATACAATATGAAGCTAAAAGCTCATTTTTTATAAATAAGCATAGTTTTGTATTATAATATTATTAAAAAAATTAACAGATTACCCAGTAAAAGATTTCGACGGTACAAAATCCTTCATAATATCGACGACATCTCTCCTGGGCGGCAAGAACCCTTTCCTTGGTGTCGCCTACGTAGTCGTCGGTGCTTTGTGCCTCTTACTCGGCATAGTGCTGCTTGTTATACACGTTAGATGCTCTAAAAGGTTCGTTTTTTTCATTGTAAAACAGTTTACAAGTTATGGTCGCTTTGGAGTTAGGTTTTTGTTTTTTTACTAATTTTTTCTGTTCACTCGGGTATGAAATAATGAAAATTAAGATCCTATCTGAATGAATGAATATTAAGATAGAAAATCTTATAATCAAGTCTACATTCTTCTACATCTACTGCTAACTTCAGCCACAACTCGTTGACCGTGCTGTACAGATATGTTTTAAAACTAGGGGCGCGAACCGGAGCTCAATTTTGACTCGCTGCGCTCGCAAAATCTCGTTAGTGTTGAGCGAAGGGAGAAATGATTTTTTTGAAATTTCGAAAACCTTACTTATTTATAAAACTTTATCACAAATTTTAAAAATGATGGACGTTTTTGTATGAATACGCAAAAACTATGTTATTTACAATAGTTACTTAATTATTTTTCAGTGACGTCACTATCTTGTACATTTTTTTATATATATTTTTCATATCTTTACAGCACAACAGAGATGATCAACGTGAATCCTCGCACTCCTTACTCTTAAACGAGCGATATTCAAACAATGCTGTGGAATTTACGAAAAAAATATATTCGAAACAAAGAAAAGAGTATTTCTGAAAGATTTATATATATTCCAAGAAACTATTGCAAATATTAAATAAAGCAGGAAAGGAAATGAATTAAAACAAGGCTTCAAATAATTATTAAACAACTAAAGGGATTTATCTAGCAGTCTAATAACAATATTCAATATCCCAAAATTAATCTGGCAGAGTGACGTTAGCGATGCTTTTCCTTCGGTCGCCGTTGACAGCCCATAAAAGTGCCAGCCAGTAATTGGAATCATCCTTATATACCTTCTATGGTCATCATTTCTAACAATATATATAAATGTATTGAAACTATTATGTAATATATTTTAGTTTAATAATTTATATGTGACCAGATGTGACAAAGACAGAGGAGAGATCGGTTAGACAAACTTTAATTTTCAATTTCCTAACACGCAATTCATATAAACAGGGGGTAAATTGAGAACATTTTGCAAACTTTAGTTTATCATCAGTTTTTCTTTGAGAATAATACGAGACAAACTAATATTGCTTTTACTTATTACTATAACTAAATCGATGTATCTTAACATTTGGGCATATTATCTTAAAATGTAGAAATTATTTTATCTTTATTAAAGTAATATAAATTCTTGATATCACTTTTTCACGCCTTACAATTATAATATTAAATTAACACTCGCGTCACTGAAACATTGCGCTTGTAGTTTCTAAACAAAATGGATTTTTTTGTAATTAATTCCCACCCGAGGAAATGAAACATTTTACATTTTAATTACTTTGCTCTGATAACGAGGCAAAGCGTGGCCCCCCGTCACTAACACGCTATGCTTCGAGAACACTACAGTGCGGGATACAGCGTGAAACTAAACAAACGCTTTTTATGGACAAAAAAAATGTTATTCTATTTGTCTTTAGATTATTAACAATTATATATTTAAGATAGATTCCCTTAATTGTATTTTGATCTACTATTAGATGCTATTAGACAGTAGATCTAATAAATATTAGTAATTGTAATTAACCTTAAATTTCAATCACATTTGTAGTAAAGGAAGGTCGGTGTTCTTATATAAGCCAAAACTATTACAAAATGACGTTTTTTACTTATTACTAATGACTTTGGATATATCCTTTTTTCTGAAGGCCTCAGGACGGGATATACAGATAACCCGACAAAAAGGCATGCCGACTATACATATATATAAGACTTACTAAAATTATTAGAATTTTAAATAGTTTTTTGTCTTGCCTTTTTGTTTAGTCTTTGAAATGCCATAGTTGTATTATTATACTATTGTGAAATTATATAGTACATTCGACGAATTGTGCCCACTTGAGCTTTTGCGCATTATTCACTCAGAAAGAATATCATGAAAATTAAGAAATTAATCAAAATCTGCGCAGCTATATACAGCTAACTTCAGGGCAGCCACGAATCATCGGCCGTACTTATTGACATATTTAATAACACTGCGTTCCTTTAGTACAGTTCAATGTGAAAAAAAACACTTATAGGTTACAACACTAGTTTAATTTATCACTTGTCTATTAATTTTATTATTTAAATTGTTTTTTACTTGTATTATTTTTGTGATATTTTTCTATTTATTCGACGTCGACGTTTAAAATATTGATGTAGTTTTATATAATTCGTTACTTGACTATTAACAAATAAGAAAAATTTGTTATAAACAAGAATTTAATGTTATCTATATAACTAAAGTGCCTTTTATCGAAATAAGATTACTAAATCTATTTAAATTAATGTACTTAGCGAAGAAACAATATAGCTTAGAGAATCACTTTAGTCTGACTTTTATAATATACTATAGCCCGAGAAATACTTTATAGATATTGTAGAACGCAGGCATAAGTCAAACTTTCGCATGTAATTGTACAGTCGTATGCATAATATTCTATATGTGCAGTTCGACGTCATCAGTTTGTTTGTTGTGTCATATATGAACTGAAGGAGTAAATATCACTTACGAGTCGCTCTCTACTGTACTTCAGTGTTGTGATCGGGGTCGCGGGGTAGTGAGGGGAAGGGAAGTGGAACTCTGCTGGTATTGGTCGCGTGTACCTCCCATAATTAATAAAGGTCTTGTCGGGCTGTATACTGTTTTAAAACAAAAATAATAGTTGCCAGTACATTGTAACCTTTAAAATATGTTTTAATAATACGTAGACTTATGGCAATAATGATTTAGAAATAAACACATTTTCATAAAAACTGTACAAATCACTGAGATTATGTTTTGAATTAATTTACCTATATGTAACAGTTACTTTAACATGAACTATTCGGTTGCGTCGGTATAAAAGCATTTGAAAATCTAAAGTCGCGCAGATGATAATATTCTGTGTATTTATTAAATGTATTAGTTGTTTTACGAATAAATGTTTTAAAATATTTTTGGATCGTTTTATTATTTTGGGTTTACGTCCTTTATCAACGATCAGCTTCACTAAAACCTAGGGAACCTAAATAAATACTTTTTTAAACCCCACTCGCTATAAACATACACACACGGTATGTTATAGTTGGAGTAATTTATATATATATACCGACTTTTTCACTACAAAATAGAATTTATTTTTATTAAAAATTGTGTATCTACACACTCGTTTGAGCAGATTTTTTTATTATTGCCAAAGTAGATTCATTTTTCTTAATAAAAATTATCTTATGTCCTTTTTAATACCTCCTAGAATATATGGACAAACTTTCATCATAATCAGTTGAGAAGTTTCGGCGTGAAAGCGTAACAAACAAACTTACGTTCACATTTATAATAGTAGTATGATAACAGCGAGAAATTAACACAAAGAACACTTATTAAAAGTGATCCAATTATTTATTTCTTGATTAGATATGATATTTATGAGTATAAGAACTTATTATCTATATATATAATCATTATTATAAGATAATCCGTTTTTTCGCGTGCTCTTTGGGTCGGGCACTCGTGGCTCAAACGTTAAGATGATTGTAGGTTTAGTATTGGTTTCTCTTTTGTTTAACGCCGTTTCGGCTCAAAGTAACGACGGTTTATATGATTTAAATATCATACATTACAACGATTTCCATGCACAGTAAGTATTTAAATTATTTATAATAAGTCTACTACTTTTGGTGGAAAATGGGGAATGGAGTGTCTTAACACTAGGTTCCCTCTGCCTACCCTGCTGTGTGCGGGATACAGTGTGACGCTAAAAAAAGTGTACTACAAATGTGGGCTATGCACGTGTATCCCTGTTTCTGAATGCATTGCAATGAAATATTGTAAGTAGCTGTTAAAACAACACTAGCACGCTAACATAGAGTTATTTAGGTATTGTTCAAGAATATTTACAGAATGAAAATGCATGGAATTCATAGATATCTGTTAAATGTCACCCAGATTCCAGTGCAGCTGTTAGTTTTTGTAATACTAATTTATACCATTGACTTTTAAAAGAGTAACTGTTGAGTTTCTTGTCAGTCCCTCTCAGCAGAACTGCCTCCCGTGACGCTGGTAGCGTCTTTATGTATGTCCATTTCACGATTCAAAAGTGCTTACAATAATCTTTTTGAATAAAGAATGTTTTGAATGTACAACACTATATATAAAAAGTGGAAATGTATTATTAACCGACTTCTGTAAGAAAAGGAGGTGATCAATTGGACTGTATTTTTGTTTTTTTTAAAATTTTTTTTATGTTTGTTACCTCATAACTTTTGACTGGGTGAACCGATTTTGAAATTTTTTTTTGTTTGAAAGGTGAAGGTTCCCGAATGTCCCATTTCTTTTGGTTCATGTCTGACAATGGTATCTATGAGAAAATCACATAAACACACATTTTTTCGAGGGTAGGCGTTAAAGTGCGAACACGCGAATTTTGTACTCTCGTCCACATGTTGTTAATTTATTAAATATAAATAATATTAGTAAAGTGATGTAATTAAAAATCATCCCAGCCACCAGCAAAACTATATTTTATTAAAGGCACAGTATATTTACACATAATAACAAATAACTTCAATAACAGCCACATCATATTCTGCAGTATTAGTGCACTATGGAATCTATGAAGCACACTATAAGTGAGTTAAGTGATCTTTTCAACAAAAGAATGGCAGAGTTTGAAAATAATCTTCAGAGTTCTCCCACTCCAGCATTGAGCCCAGGATCTAACCTAGCAGCACAATTTACAGAGTTTAAAACCTTTGTTATGTCAGCGTTAGAAAATCTTCACAAGCAACTCATGTTCCTAACCAGCAAATTTGAAGCTTTTGAAATGAAATCCAGAAAGAAGATCATTTTAATTCATGGGATTCCTGANAAAAAGTGAAAAATAATTATACAAAGATTTTATAATTATGAAGTCGGTGTCAAGCTAATGCTACAACACCTTTACTACAATATGTAATTACTGCGCCTGTTTGTTTTAATTGGCACCGACTTCAAAATTATAAAATCTTTGTATAATTATTTTTCACTTTTTACTTCGTTGTTGGAAGTCGGTTTTTGTTTTTGTAAAAAATAATTTTATTTATTAAATTTCTTGCTGTACCTACCATGTGTAAATATTGTTTATTTTAAAACTGGCGACCTACGCGCAGGGTCGTCCTCTATTTTATTAGTTATTGTTATTATAGCCAAATCTAATCTTTTCGTAGGCAAATTATACCTACCAAATCTTTATAAAAATGCAGTAGGTATATGTGTAATTTTGATTATATATAAAAAAGCTGTATTAGGTACTGTGTTTCAAATAAATCCGTTCATTACAAATATTCAGATTTACAATACATATTATTTTCTCTATTGTTAGCATATTCGTGTAAATGTAGATCGTGTAGACTTAGGTGAAAAAGACAATAAAAGCAGTGGAATTGTGTCAAACGGACACAGTTACGGAAAGTATCTAGTATGTAGTGTTGTTATTGAGTGATATATATGTCACTTATTGTTATTACGTGGAACCTCTGTCCGAGTGCGTTGGAAACATATAGACGGTATGTGTTTTTATCGTGTTTATTTTAAAAACGTTAACCGCTTCCGTTTTCTAACACTATCTATAAATTAATTCAAAGAAACAAAATTGGGAATTTAGAAAAGATTATTTTTAACAAAAATATCTCCAAAAAATATTTTATATTTCCAATCATGTGGGAAACACGCTTCTTAATGCAATCATTAAGGTGGGCGTGACCTCCAATTACTTTGGCAGGTAATAGGTATATCGTAGCGATATCTGATATAGCCTACGAACATAATATTTTAAAAATATAATGAATTGCCTGGAAAAAGCAACGTTTGACTCAATAATGCTTAAACTTAGCCACCAAGGAATTTCTGCTATTTCTAACTAAAATTTAAAAGAAATCAAAGACCATATTATCCTTCCATGAAAAAACTATTACCATCAAATATAAATAAGAAAATCAATTATAGGAAAATATATGAATACCTACTACTTATATATATTTTTTATTTTTTTAAGCTTTGACCAAATAGCTTTAAGTGGAGGACCATGCAATCCGACAGAAGGGGACTGTATAGGCGGGTTCTCTCGTCTGTACACAGCTGTGATGGAGGTTCTGGAAGCAGAACCAGAGTCTATATTACTTAACGCTGGAGACACATTTCAAGGTACCATTTGGTATAATTTCCTACGTTGGAATGTCAGCCAGCATTTCATGAACATGCTGCCTCACGATGCTCATGTAAGTTTTCGTTTTACATTTGTATAGTTTTTTTTGCAGCTTCACGCCGTATCCCTTAGGAGGGTAGGCAGAGAGAACCTAGTGTTAGGACACCGACTTCCTGTGAGTCAATGACTTTGATGACAAAAACTGTCTATCTGTGTTGAATGGCGATACTTCACGCCGCGCTTTGCCTTGTCACCAGTGAAGAAATGAAAATATTAATAAATAATAATTAATTTTCCCGAATGTGAATCTAAGTCACTACCGTTGCTTTACAGTTACACGCTTGCGCCACTTCTCCATGGTTCTATATTAAACCCGTTATCCTCCTCTTTTATATTATCTATATATAATTGTATTTAATTTATTAATATTAAATAAAAATAAAACATTTTTCAAATAAACATTTTTAGGTATTAGGAAACCACGAGTTTGACCATGGCATAGAAGGATTATATCCCTATCTTCGCATGCTCGAGTCGACCATGTTAGGTGCAAATGTAAACACTACCTTCGAACCTGAAATTGCGCCATTTGTGAAAAATCATATAATTATAACAAGGAAAAACCGAAAGATTGGAATTATTGGAATATTATTAAAAACAGTAAGTTAAAATATAATTACATATTAGTTTACCATAAAACAAGTGGCTTTGCCTTTTTGATGTTAATTTAATAATGTTTTACACTTTAATCTCATGTAGGTACCCTATGTATATACTATGAATTATGATTATTATAAAAACGTTTATCTTTTTGTATTGATATCTAATCTAAGGTAATTTCCTTGTTTAATAATCAACGTCACCAGTAACAACATTATGAAACCAGTCTATTCGAGTCCACTGCTGGACATAGGCTTCTCTCAGGGTGCGCCAAAGCTTCCGATCCTCCGCCTTCAGCCTTCCGCATCCAGTCGAGGCCATAACTACATTAGTGTACTAGCATTCATTTCAAACAAAATCTCGTACAGCGACACCCTCCTTTACTTTTGATCCGTTGATGTAACATCGTTTCTTAAACTGTATTTTTTAAAAGGACAATTCTTTTTTTCTTTTTTCTCCTTCTGGAATCACATTTTTCAGCTTTAACTTATATTCTGCACACACAGCTGTTAGCTGTTAGCGGTAGTATTCATTATGAGTTTATAGTAAAAATGTGAATATGATTAATTAGAATGAAAAGAAATGTGTAAGTTGTGTATTTAAATAAAGAGAAGTTGTTTATTATGTTATTATGACTGAAGATAAAAATATAAATGAAGTACTTTTATTAATATATATATATGTACTAGTGGGTCCGAACGCGGCTACGCCCGCTTGAACTGTACGATTATTTATTAAATATATTTATGAAATTATTTTCGGTATTCAATAGAATTTATAAGAAAATATAAGCCTAAATAATTAAAATAAGTTAAAAAAGAATAATAAGTGGAGATTTACTATTAGATAAAATATCTAATTAACCGAAATGAACAAACAAAAAAAGTAAAAGTAACTAAAGGAAATTCTTAATATTAGAAAAAGTACCTAAAGTCTGCCCTGCGCGCGTACTAAACGTTGTTCTATATTAATTTTTTAATTAATAATTTTTGCGAACAATATTAAAATCCGAAATGATTAAAATTACGATATTTTAAGTGTATAACATCCGTATAGATAACCGACCTAAGATAAATTAATAAGTAGTAGTAGTAATAAGATAATGATATATAATAATAGATAATAATAGATAGTAGTAATAAGATAATAATAGAATAATATAAAAATTTACAAAACCATCAAAGTCATCTGTCCGTTCGCGTCGGTCATACTATAGTAGGTATAACCTACCACTCGTAGGCTAGGTCGATCCGAATCACTGCCATCTCCTTAATAATTTATTAAATTACTAGTGGACCCGGACGCGGCTACGCCCGCGAAAGTATAATTAAAATAAGTTAAAAAATAGTGACAGTGTAGATAGATAGTAAAAGCGGAGATTTATTATTAGAAAAAATGTCTGAGTAACCGAAATGAACCAACAAAAGAAGTAAAAGTAACTAAAGGAAATTCTTAATATTAGAAAAAGTACCTAAAGTTTGCCGTGCGCGCGTACTAAACATTTTTTTATATTAAATAATTATCAATTTTCGCGAACAATATTAAATAAAATCCCAAATGATTAAAATTACGATATTTTAAGTGTATAACATCGGTATAGATAACCGAACTGAGATAAATTAATAAGTAGTAGTAGTAATAAGCAGCAAATAATTAAATAAAAATTAACAGTAATTCGAAAATATATAAAAATTTACAAAACCATCAAAGTCATCTGCCCGTTCGCGTCGGTCATACTATACCTACCACTCGTAGGCTAGGTCATTCCGAATCACTGACATCTCCTTAATTATTTATTAAATTGTTATACAGTAAACCATCTTACGTATAATTTCCATCTAGATGAAATGCTAAAAGTGACTATTATATTTATTTTCATAAGGATGAATATCAAATTATAGAAATCATCTAATTTTTGTTAATGTATACAAATCTATATCTATAGTATATATCAACGCGGACTTTTTTAAACAATATTTAAGGGACAATATTTTTGGAGAATATTGTTTTTGTGTCTCATAAGGTTGAGTCGGCGCGCGCCATGTATGCGTTAAGCAAACTTATTTTGGGTGACGTTTTCTAACAACAAACTTTGCAAATCGTTGCTTAGCAACGGCGGTTGTTATAAACATGGCGGAATAAATTGCATGTCAAATTAATAAGTATTTTAATATATTGGTATATATCGAAAATATTACAAATATGAGAAAAAAAAGTATCCTATGTTCATCCCGAGACCCTCAAGTATCTCTATATGAGTATTTTATCACAATTAAATTAGCGGTATGGGCCTGATTGCGTAAAAGACAGACAGACAGACCGAGTTACTTTCGAATTTATAATATAGGTATGGATTATACAGTAAACTATAACTTCCATCTAGATGAAATGCTAAAAGTGACTATTATATTTATTTTCATAAGGATGAATATCAAATTATAGAAATCATCTATTTTTTGTTACTGTATACAAATCTATATCTATAGTATATATCAACGTGGACTTTTTTAAACTATATTTAAGGGACAATATTTTTGGAGAATATTATTTTTGTGTCTCATAAGGTTGAGTCGGCGCGCGCCATGTATGCGTTAAGCAAACTTATTTTGGGTGACGTTTTCTAACAACAAACTTTGCAAATCGTTGCTTAGCAACGNCAAACTTTACAAATCGTTGCTTAGCAACGGCGGTTATTTTAAACATGGCGGAAGTATTTTAATATATTGGTATATATCGAAAATATTACAAATAGGAGAAAGAAAGTATCCTATGTTCATCCCGAGACCCTCAAGTATCTCTATATGAGTATTTTATCACAATTAAATTAGCGGTTTGGGCCTGATTGCGTAAAAGACAGACAGACAGACAGACAGACAAAAATAAGTATTGCTATTAAGATTAATTTAAGGGCAATTAAATATTTTTGATATGAAATATGTTATAAATGATGGCAGCACTGAAACTATCTTTATTGTGAATTATGAATATGAGATACATCTGGTAAGCTTAGTTTTGGAGGAAATTGTACATACAACACCCCAAAAAGAGAATTGAACACATACCCACAGGCACACATACAGTGCCTGCATATTTTCAGGGACAGAGTACCCTCTTCCCTCCCCACCCTGTGTCGCTGTAAAGGCCAACAGGGCTAACAGTATTAACCTCAAGACCGAAAAGAAAAAAAAATGAACACAGTCTTCCTAACGTTGTAACACTGCCAGCAAGCTGTAAGCAAAATTTATTAAGTGATAGTTTAAGTGCTAAGTAAGTGTTTAAGTGTCAGTGCTAAGAAGAAAGTGTTAATAATAAAGCGATTTAAAAACTTAAGGTTTATTATTATAAACCTAGATATAAAACCTAGATCTACCTAGTTAGAAGTCTCTTTCACAGCATTGCAGGCAGAGGGACACTGGGGAACTAATTAGAAGATATTCCGTTCCCATTAAGACACTTCCCTTCGCATTCTTAAAGATGTTGCGAGTGGCAAAAGTCATCGCCGCGCTATGCCTCGTGGGGATCGAACCCACATCCGGTCGATTTTATAGACTCAATAACCTTTGCTAATTTAGATTTTGGTTGGTTATTAGTTCACAGCTCCAATCGGCAACGTAATAATGGAAGACGAGCAAGAAGCTGTTCGTCGGGAAGCTGCAATTCTTACTGCTCAAGGAGTCGACATAATTATTGTACTTTCACATGTGGGGTACAGCAGTGATATGTATGTAAACTATTTTTTTTTATTGAAATTAAATTTAATCAAATTAACGGAGATCGCGTGTTGAGTAACGGATCTCAACGCCGCGCTCTCCCTCGAAGCTAGACCCGGCTGGACTTTGACTTTGAACAGATATGTACATACATGTTCGTGTAAATGTTTTTTTTTAATTTTTTCGCGGCAAATTTTAAATAAAGAACGCTAAACTACTAATAATGGTAATAAGGCCGCCTATTGTGCTATTTTATGTATCATTGTAAACACATTTGTAATTAATTATTTGGTGTAAAATAAAGAGTATTTTACTTTACTTTAAACTACGATTTTTGTATAGTTAATATTCGGACACTATGCCAAATTTATTGCATTTCGTTATATCTATTCTCTTTCTCAAAAAAGGAAATTAAGCAGTAAAAGTAATATAAAAAAAGGTAATTAGCGTATACGTCATTTACTTAAAATGCTGATTTTAAAACATGAAGTACTTAATGAAGAAATAAATAGAAATCGCGTAGTGTTCGAATACACTACGTACTTAATCAATGTTTACAAACTATATCTTTATACAATTACCTTATATATATAACTATATTTTGTATGTGTATTGAAGTATTTACGAAATATTTAGTGAGCTGACATTGTTTTAAATCTATTAAAATGTTTTTTCCAGGTCTTTAGCTTCTCTCATGCCACCGGAAGTGGATATCATAGTTGGCGGTCACTCGCATTCGCTGTTGTTTTCCGGAGATGGAGATACTCCCGATGGCTCCACTCCAGTCGGGGACTATCCAACTATCGTCACTCAATCTAGTGGGCATAAGGTACTTTTTAGGGTTCCGTACCCAAAAGGTGAAACGGTACCCTATTTATAGGACTCCGCTGTCGGTCCATCTGTCTAAGTACTTGTCTGTTCGTCTGTTACCAGGCTGTATCTCATGAACCGTAATAGCTAGACAGTTTAAATTTTCACAAACGATGCATTTCTATTGCCACTATAACAATTTATACTAAACAATTTACAATATTTAAGACTACAGTTAGATGCTCAAATATTTAATTATATATTCACTTTAAAAATAAATAATTAAATTAAAATAAAACAAACATTTAAGGCCCCATACAACAAACGTGATTTTTTGCTGTTTTTATGGATAACATTAATAATATGTATGTGTATGAAACTTATTAGAAATGTATAAACATGCCTAGGTCTAGACACAGCCTTGCAACAAGTTCTGGTCTTTAATTTGAACACTAGTGTTGAAATGAAAGAATATATAGTTCTTTAAAAAAACCATATATATTATATAGTTTTTTAAAGAACTCTATAAAATATAGTTCTTAAAAAAACTATATTTTTTAGATATAAATAGATATTGTTTTATAAAAAGTAATTATTATGTTAATTATTGGATCTGTACTAGGTATAAATAAATATGTGTCGTAATATATGATACGTTATTTTTGTAAGAAAAAAATGTATTTTGAAGAACATTTTGACTGTTAAAATAAAATCAGCTTCACGCTGTATCCCGCACACTGCAGGGTAGGCAGAGGGAACCTAGTGTTAAGACACTCTGTTCCCCACTTTACTGTTGACTGTTGTAATTGAGTATTATATTGATATTCCATGGCGACCTCGTCATATTCAAGTTGTTTATATAAAAATATATAGAAAATATTTTGTTTTAGATCCTAATAGTGCAAGCAGCCGCCTACACTCGTTACTTGGGTAATATTAAAGTGTACTTCGACGACGCCGGCAAGATAGTCAATTGGGAAGGACAGCCAATATACCTCGGCACCTCAATTGTTAGAGGTTAGTAATAATTTAGAATTATAACATTATTGAGTTCATTCCAATACTAAATATTGTAACAAATATATTATAAATATTGTAATACGAGTATATTTATTTTTCTAAATATTTTTTTAAAATAAATATATTATAATATTTTTCGTATATATTTATTATATCTTGTTTTGACAGATCCTTTGTGAAGTCAAATTTATTTATTTTATAAATTTAGTAACTTCAGGGCGGCGACTTGTTGACCGTTCTGCAATTATGTTGGTATTTTTTTAATATGTATGTACGTACATACGTTTTAGATTCCAGAATAGAGAGTTTATTAGAACCATGGAGACAAGAAGTGGATGCGGTTGGCAAGGAGGTTCTAGGGTCTTCGATATCGAATTTGAACCGCGGGTGCTACAGCAACGAATGTAACCTCGGCAGCTGGGCCTGCGATGGCTTTCTCGAAGACGTAAGATATTCTATATACATTTTTGGTACAAAAATTTATTAAATAAAAAAAAACCTGTTTCTTAAATTGGTTAAGCTAAAATACGTTAATGGTTTCCATTCCATATTTGTTTATGATATTATATTTACTTTATGGTAGAAGATTTAAACCCATTTATAATATTTAAAGGTAATGTCCATGGCTGAAGAGGGCGCATGGGGATACGCTCACGTGTGTATGATCAACGCGGGCGGTATTCGTGCTAATATCAATTCTGGTGGTAAATATATATTTTTTGTACGTTGCATCCCGAACACGGCAGGCTAGGCAGTGGAAACTTAGTGTTAAGACACTCCGTTTCCCATTTTCCGCCGAATCCTGGAGTTTGTTGAGTGGCGGAACTCAACGCTGCGTTTTGCCGTCTGCACTAGAGCGAAGAAAATGAAAATATTTCATTTCCACTAGAGGAAATGAAACGATGAAACGACAAAATCTTATAAAGAAGTCTATTCTCTATGCTGCTACTACACTTTAAGTTTGACTTAATGCACGAAAGGTTATGAGTTCGCTTCCTACTCGACGAAATGAAATATTTAATATCTTCATTTCTTCGTTCTGTCGTCGTGTTTGTCTCGAGCGTGGCGTTTACATACCCATTATAGTTAAATATACCATCTAATACTATCATTAAGCACTCCTTGCAACGCAACAGGCTATCCAAGAAAAATAATAATTATATTTTTCCAGATATTACAACAGAAGCGCTCTTAATGGCAATGCCTTTTGAAAATTACGTACAAGTTTATGATTTAAAAGGTAAATACTTATTGGAGGCCTTAGAATTTTCCGTGGGAGTGACGCAAACGAACCCTACGAGTTTCTACAGCGGTAGAATGCTACAAATAGGAGGTGTGTTATTTGTGCTTGCAAAATTTATATATATTTTTCTTATAATGTTTTTGATTGATTGAGACCTGTCATGGTGCAGGGGCTCAAGGTGTGACTGTACACGTGACAGGTTGTGGGTTCAATCCCTACTCGAGGAAATGAAATATTAATTTAAATGTATATTTCCATTTCTGCGTTCTGGTGGCGAGGACCACGCGGCGTTGTGTTTAGCCTTTCAACACGCTATGCTTCCGACAGAAAGTGGGGAACACCCTGTCTTAACGCTAGACTACTGACCCCCCAGACCCCCCAGACCCCGTTGTAAACGAGATACGACGTGAAGCTGAATTGTTTTGATAATTTTAATTAAAAATCCTACAAAAAGTATATTGGACCATCGGCCAACGTGTTACAGTTTTCAATAAAAATTACAACT
This sequence comes from Heliconius nattereri, assembly GCA_013403645.1. Lineage (NCBI taxonomy): Eukaryota > Metazoa > Arthropoda > Insecta > Lepidoptera > Nymphalidae > Heliconius > Heliconius nattereri. The sequence continues at coordinate 4,198,892 of JAAIXI010000223.1, forward strand.
GTATATGTTTACATTGATGTACCTATAAGTTATAGAAAAATGGACAAATGGAAAAATGGACAAATGGACAATGGTCGTGGATTCGATTCCCACTCGGGGAAATTCTTTCTCGTTCCATGGTCCGCCACTTCACACTGATTGCTTTACATTGATCTGTATGTTTTAATTAAACTAGAATTTATTTACAGGAATGCGCAACATATACAACGCATCAGCCCTCATAGGTTCCCGCGTGGTGTCGGCCTCTATACGCTGCATACGGTGTCCCGTGCCGCGCTACGAGCCCCTTGACCCCGAAGCTACGTATAAAGTGCTTACGCAGAATTATATTGGCGATGGCGGTGGTGGATACACGGTAGGTCGACGAAAAATTACTTATTATGTTATTACTGTAATAATAATTGGCAATATTTTATTTTTTTTGTAAAATATTTTTTAGTGTATTTTTGAACCTACGACTAGAATGCAATATTTACTACCGTAGTTAAATATGTATAAATATGTATATATATATTAAAATGAAATAAACACTGTGTTAGCTTTAACAAACTGTGTATTTTAAGTTTAACTATTAAACTCGATTAATGGAAATCGAAATGTTGTAAAGCGATAATTGTGTCAATGCTACGCGGACGGAAAGGAAATATATTTGAATTATTTTCATTTCCCTACGCTGGTAAGACATAACATAAATTGTAAAGATGATTTAATTTATATGATAATTATACTTTATTCCAGATGCTATCAAACAATAGGGACAACTTGATAAACTTGGACTTAGACTACGTGATGCTACAGCGATACTTGCGGCGGCAGGGGACGGCTCTGAGAGACCGCGACGGACGCATACAAATTGTATACTGATTATTTTTTAAAATGTAGGTATTATATTACAGTTATTTTTCTTCTTTAAAATATAATACATGATTATAATGTGATCTGAACCATAAATTAAAAAAAAATCATCTGCAAAAACATTTTTATTTCTTTTTCAAATAATAAAGCGATCACACAAAATAACATTGTATAAAATATATACCAGTACCTTACTAGTGTATGGTACATAAAATACTAAAAATTATTGCTGATTTCATATTGTATATCATATAAAAGTAATATTACTAATTATAACTTAAGACATTAATATAAGAATAGGTACTATATTATATATTTATAAAATTCCTTTCATTACTATTGAACACATGTCAATTGCGTATACATCACTGAAGTACTTTTGCTATTGCATTTCAGATGAATATTAAATATTGTAGGTCACAAAACTTATATTTATTATACATGTAAAAACAATATTAAAATTACATTATTTTAAAACATAGTTCAACCACCCAAAAAAGTCTATATCTAATTCAGTAGTAGTCAAACTCTGTCAATTATATACAGGGTGGAATTGTCAGCACCACTTTAAATGAAACCACAGCTTTACTACTCTATAAAAGCCTAATATAATTCGGAAAAAAAATAATTCCCAAAAATAAAAAAGTTATTTTTCCAAACAAAATAAATGATAAAATTAACGTTTTAAAATAAAACGCCATTTGTAATGTATAACATAGGCACACACACACTTACCTGTCAGAGCGGCAACGTCGCACGCGTATGTGTGCGTCACACGAAATACAGGTATGGATAAAAATCGTGAAATGAAAAAAAAATCCTACGTCCAAACTGTTGAGCTACCTTGATTAATTTTTTTAGTTCTGGGTTTCAAATATTTTATCCTATATGCAGTTTCAGTAAAAGAAGCGCTGCCTCTTCCAACCTGTATATCAACATCACAAGTCGCGAGCGTCAAAAATAATTCGAGAAGAATGTTATTAATACAAAATTGAGCAATATTAGACATGTTTTATGTATGTACAAATAAGAAACAAATAAAACAACAACAATCAATAACAAAATAAATTTGAAATATTATAACACTTTCAATAACGGATGAGTGAGTAACTTTCAAAAAAGTGATGTACTTAACTAACGAATAAATTGAAAATTCGCAAAAGTCAATATTGTTTTTTTTTAAATTATAACCCTGTTTCCGTGACAGTTTTTTAAGTTCAAATTAAATTAATTGTTATTTATTAAAAGTCCTAATCTTAAAACTTCCAAAGTGAACATAAACATTTAAATGAAAAGTTGATAATACGATTACAATTGTCAATTACATTTATATTCAAACTATTTAGTTTTTTATATTCACATTCGCAAGATTTTCGTTACACCACTAGTAAAAATAATAATAATAATAATATAATACTTTATTGCACAAATAAGAGAGAAGAGAAAAAAAATAACAATTCATTAGAAATACGATTAACAAGTGTGCAATGGCGGCCTTATCACTAAAAGCGATTTCTTACAGGCAACCAAAGAAAAAACGGAAGGATTAAATTTAGAAAAGAAGGCAGAAAGATGCAAAAAGTACATAAAATATATAAACCAATATTCAGAGAACACAAAGTAGTTTAATACATACATTTATACATACATATCTACACAAACACGAACAAAAATATACGAAGCGTACATATATTTTTACGTTTTTTAAGCTAATATTCTTTAAATGCATGCATTTAATATTTAAATGCATGTATATTCAATTAGCACCATAAGCGTATCTAGAGTTTTTTTTCTGGGAGTGGAGCCATGAGCTTGTGAAGCGAAGCGAAGCGTGAAGCTTTGAACCAATATGTTCGTGTCGATGATTTTTTTTTAATTTCTTGGGTCTATATCTAATTATTTTATATATTAAATATATTATACCAGACTATTTTGAAGTGGGTACTGACCACCCGGCCTCCCTCCCTTCCCTTAATACGATCATGATTAAAATTTTTGTTAAGGCAATTCAGCTTTAGGAACATTAATAATAGGTAAACTCTTCTTGAATTTGTCGATATCCATGATAAAGTTCCTTTTGTCTTCTTTTGGATCCCCGGAATTGGATGCGTTTAAGTAATGGAGTTTTAAACTCCTTGGTTTTGTTTCTTCTGCTGTTTCATTTCCATTTTTGGGCTTGTTTCCGACAATCTGAATGAAAAAAATAAAATAAATAAAAAATCAGCTTCACGCTGTAATCCTGCGGGGCAGGGGCGGGCAGAGATAATCTAGTGTTAAGACACTCTGTTCCCCCCTTTCCGCCGGATTCTGGAGGCATTGCGTCTTTAGTGGCGGAACTCAATGCCATGCTTTTGCCTCGACACTAGAGCGAAGAAATGAAGATATATATACAATAAATAAATATTTTATTTCCTCGATTTGGGATCAAACCCACAATCAGCCGGATTTACAGTCCCACTTTTCGCCCCTGCGTCACGGCTGGCGTCTACTCGAATTAAAAAATATTTAAAAAAAAATCATATTTCTAGAAACCATCAAAGAATAGTGTCTGTTTGTAAGCGATTCCTAATCGAACCTGAATATTTAGTTCCTTCTTACACAAATTGTCTGCAATTTGGCAGAACATGGAGATTTGAGAATGAAATTAGAGATTTGAGATTGAAATAAATTAGAAATTTATATACATTTGTATTGCATAATAAAAACGTTTATTAAAATTATATTAATAATAATTTAAAACATTTGGAAACATACAATGCAAGCGTACTAAATTAATTAGCTAAGCGTGCAGTTTTGCAATCAATTTAAGTTATTGTTTTTAGGAGTATAAATAAATACCAAATTGATTATATAATAGATGCGTTATCTCATACATCATCACACATTATTAGCACAATTAATTAATAATGAAAAAAAGGAGTTTAATTATTACCTGAATAGAAAGTTTCTTAAACAACCTCTTGTTACCGGAGGAGAAGTGTTTTTCGATCCAATTATTGACGTCTGCAATTTTCACCCGATGTACCGCCTCAGCCTATAATAAATAATATAAGCACAATAAAAAAAGCCTTCCACAAAAATAATTCGGCATTGTACCGCGGTTCTATAAATTAAAAAAAAGAGGAAACCCCGAACCTAAGCTACAAACGAATGTACATAGTTTAACAATAGTTGTGATGTATAATCATGTATTTTTTACCAATTTAGTTTTAACAAAAATAGTAAGTTGATCAATATAATGTATATTAATTACCTCAGTAAAGAGCCTTTGGAACTGGTACTCCTGACTTTCGATCTCACTCCAATATCTTTCAAACTGTAAATTTGATAACAATTTATATTTAATGCAAATAAATGAAATTTCCTAAATAAATTTATAATTTATCCTATTAGTATTTTTGTGTGCTGTAAAAAAGTTTTATGTCTTATTTTGTTTAACTAAAGAAAAAAGTGAAAATCAATATATTCTCTATTGAATTAGTAATTCTTAGTGGGAAGAAAATATTTTAAACATTTATATACATTGTTAAAAGCTATAAATAACATAATAGAATAAATACTAAATTCACAATGACCAGACATCTTTATAAATGAAAAGGAAACTAACCAAAATAATTATTTCAATCATAAATTGGCCTAGAAGCCAATCGTAGCGCGCAAGGGCACAAAATAGGTTCGATTTAATATTTTCATTTTTTTACTCTGGTGTCGAGGCAAAGCGCGGCGTTGAGTACTCAACGAGCAACGCCTTCAGAATTCAGCGGAAAATGGGATGGGGAACGGAGTCTCTCAACACTGGGTTTTTCTCTGCCTGCCCTGCAGTGTGCGGACTACAGGATGCCCCTAAAGCTATATAATATAACAACAAAATTCACATTGTCAATACAAGATAAGAGACAAAGCAAAACAATGACCTCGTCATTTAGTTCGTTATCAGCAGTATATTTCAGTTGCTCGAGCGCGCGCCGCACCGGGGCGAGCGCCTTCTCTCCGCCCTGACGCGTGTCCCGAGCGAACTTCTTTAGGAACGCCTCTATACGTTGATCTACGTACGACACGCTGTATCGGAAAATGTACATAATGTTATTTTGATTATATATACTGTTGACGAGATGTGGCTCTGGCGTTAAGTTTTCACTTTAACATTCATTTGAGAAAAAAAAATAAAGAATAAGAAAAATCTTTAAAGCAGATCTGCGCACCCATTAACAGCTAACTTCAGTGCGACCACGACTGAGTCAACTTATCTAATACGGTAAACGGGACCGCTACTAAAAAAAAAAGTACTGTCAAGGTACTTTCATCATGGAAGTAGATAAGTTTAGGTACGTACCTATACTTATCCACTTCCGTGATGACAGTAACAGAAAAGCCCAGAACACCAAAATTGTATCTGATCGTATTAAACACGTTGTAGCCGAGCTGCTCTTTAGTACGGAGCGTGTTAAACACTGGCTCCTCCATCAGCATCTATATGCGTAAATAGAAGAAGAATTCAGTAATTAGTGAAGAAATTCTATCATTTTCATTTTTATTATTAAGTGACTCCTTGGAAATATTTTAAAACTTTTTCCTTATTAAAAAAAAAACAAAAAAAAATACGATTAGATCACATATTGACTACTCTGTGATGTTACTTGTGTATATATGTTCTCATATACAGATGTGTCGATATGTGACCTGACGTGCGGATATGTGTCCACGTGTGCGGATATGTGAGTATTGTGTGGATGTATGATCACATGTGTGGGTTTAAGTGGTAACTCAACGTGTAGATCTGTGATCTTATATGTGGATGGAAAATCTAAATAGATTTTGGTATTTAATAATGGTACATGGTTTTTGTTTAAATAAGCAAATATAATATTGGCAAATTCCTATGTACTGTTGTTGACTAGATTTAAATATTCTTTCAGTTAAACAGAAATAATCAAGAGTGAAAAAATCTGTCAATGTGACCTATTGAAACGATTAGCATAATAATGTTATATTACAGCCTCATCCAAAAAATGGATAATCCAAAACAAATAGATTTATTCAATTCCAACCAGTGGGTACTTTATAATATTAATATAGAGAAAATGCAATTTATCAATAATAAAATAAATCTAATTAATATTTAAAAAAATATCAAAATACATACCATTATAATCTCCAAAGTCGCCGTATCTTTAGGATTCTCAACCTCACCCTGGTAGTAATTTGTCACTATACTGCTAGTAGATGAGGGATTAAAACTCTCAACTCTAACACGCTTCTCTCCTAATGGCAACTTATGTACTTTTATCTGTTTAGAGGAAATAAACATTTTAGAAAAAAAAAAACATTGAACCTAATATAGAAAAAGAAACTTAACTCATTTACGATTCATTTGATGTCTGTCTATTTATATGGACAGACCGTTTTATTAAATATCAATATAGCATGGAGTTATAAAGCTGAAATTAATATGAAATTTCCAAGTCTACGCATAAAGCTGTAATGTTGTAAAGCTGAACTTAATATCCAATTTCCAGGTCCAATTTCCCTTGATACACGTTCTGTTGTCCAAATAAGCTGTTAAATTTATTAAAATCTTTTGTCGGATTTTGTGGGAAATTGGCCGCGTAATTTAAAACCTGTAGGCTATATAATTTAGATGGGTTTAATTTCATAATGGATTTTTTTCAAGAAGGGAAAATTTACAGCACAAATAAATAACAGAAAACTAGATTTTTTTGATATATCATAGGAAAAAACCAGTACAATCTAAAATTTGTAGTTCATTACACCCAAAATGAGTGTTCAGGCCCACAAATTTAACTTTGTCTGTCAATGTAACTCTTCACATAAGCCCGGAACTTGAGCTACCGTCGGATTGATAGACGCAACGATTGTGGGTTCGATCCCCATTCGGGGGAAATATTGTATTTTAATTATACACAACGGAGCGTCTCATCTCTAGGTTCCGTCAACCCACCCGGCTATGGGGGATAAACTTGAGCAGTTTTTATTTGTTTTACAGGAAAAATATAAGATAAATTATTATTTACCTCAGGCATTTCCTTCTCAGACAGTGGCTTCCATTTTATAGTTTTATGCACATTCTCAGATATTGTGATAGCTTCATTCCAGGCGAGGTTGCCTTGTACAAGTACCTTAAAAATAATTTTTTACTTTTAATTAATAAATTAAGTAATATTTATCGATACAAATAGCACCATTTTGCTTATTTATAATAATTAAACATAAAGAAATATTACATTATTATTTCATTTTTTATAACATTTAAATAAAAAAATATTTTTTTTATATCTTAGTGAATAAGAATGTTGAGGCCTTAGGGGCGCAGCGTTCGACTGTAAACGTTACCGTTATGGATTCGATTCCCACTAGTGGGAGTAAACTACCTTTATTTCCATGTTCTGGTCACAAGACGAAGCAGGACGAGGCGCAAAAATATCCCGAAAATTGAGTGGTGAGTGGCGTGTGCACAGTGTTCAACAATGTCTTAACACTATGTTCTCTCTGCCTACCCGATTATACGCGGAATACGGCGTGAAGCTAAAATAAAATCAGTTTCATGCTGAATCCCGCACATAGTGGTGATAATCAACGCCGGGCCTTAGTTTTGGTGCCAGAGAGAAAAATGGAAATATTAATAAATAAAAATTTAGTCCCCCGAATGGGGGGCAACCGTTAACGTCGCCGTTAAAATCCTTGTGCCATAACGGCCTCTAAACAAAAAATATTATCTATATATATTTTTAATTCAAATTGTAATACACAAAGCCATTCTTACTTGCAAATACATTTTCCCTAACAACTTGTGAGTGTATTCTTTAAATTCGGAAAACGTAATATTTTGTATGATGGCAGCTGTGTCCCTCGCAGATATATAGGGCTCCAGAAGAACATCCTTCCGGACATCTCTGTAATATGTATTTAATTCAGTGTTATAATAATTTATATTGTATTCGATTAAGTATTTGTCTGATTTTCTACAAAAAAGTGGCCAAGTTTACGATTGTAGGTTGACAGGAAATATAATTTATATAAAAGTTGAGAAATCAAAGTTTTTGAATTTTTTGAAGCTTGTCTTACGAGATTTTACAATTGGGCAACACAATAGGTCAATGTAAAAATAACTTATAATAGTGTTTTATTTCGGGGACAACTTCACACAAAATAGCATAACCTGTCGTATCTTTTGATTGCTTTGACTTGAAGAAAATAAGTCGAGGTGATCTTGACAAATAATGGAATTAACAGACAGATAGGTAGAAGTATATATATAAAAAAAGGATTACAAATATTAATACAATACTTATAGTGAACTCCGTGTTTTATTTACATACGTTTCATATTTCATAATAAGGTACGGAATCCCAAAAAATAAAAGCTATCACACTCAAACGTACCTATCCAGATTCGACGGGTCGATGAGGAAATTGTAGTAGGTGCGCGCGCGATCCTCGCGCATCGCCTCGAAGAGCTGCGGCGTGAGGTGTCCCGCGTGCATCTCGCGCGACACCAGGTCGATCAGCAGCTGGGGGCACGAGGGTGTAGAATGAGGTAAGGATCGAACCCACTACCACGTCCTAGTGTGGGCACATTCGTGGGGATCTGAAGGCATAATGATGTGAGAATCGACCCGAATCGAATCGGATCGGAAATCATCGCCACGCTTGCTTCAACACCAGAGTGAAGAAATGTAAATTTAATTAAATATTTCATTGCCTCGAGTGGGGATCGAACCCACAATCAGTCGCGTTTACAATCACACTTCGCGCCCCAGCGCCACGGCTGGCGGCAAGTTTTATGATTATAATATTACGAGTTTTTTAACCGACTACTAAAGTCCGTAAAGGAGGTTATCAATTCGACTATATTTTTTTTGTTTATTACCTCAGAACTTTTACCTGGGTGAACCGATTTTGACGATTCTTTTTAGGTATATGAAAGCTGGGGCACCATGTAGTCTTATTTTAATTTGGTCCATTTCTAACAATGGCATTCATGAAAACATTACGGAAAGGGTACAGTTCAAGGGTAATTTTATGAGTTTGTTTAGTTTCTGTTTATGGGATATGGTTGGAATTTTATTAAAAACTATAATCATTTTATTTAAATCCATACTTATATATAAAATGTTAAAAAAAGTTTATATTTACATGTAAATTCTGGTTGTAACCGCTCACTTTCAACGTCAAACCTTTGTTAGAAACATATAATGAATTCGATAAGCCCGCCATAGTCGCCGGGTACACTTCTTCCTGTTACAATTGAAAAAATAAAACAAAATTATTTCTATATACAGTTTTTCACAATATACTAGTAGTTTCCCGTAAAATTGCAACATGTCGTGTGACGCAAAACGAGATTAATAGTTTTTAGCTAATAAACAAATTGATAAAAATATAGTTTAGTTTCACGCTGTATCCCGCATATAACAATGTAGGTCATGCGACTGACTTGGACAAATGACATACGAACAAAAATTCTAAAGCAAAGTAAGACAAACCTTCATAATTTTTTGTAGTGCCTAATTATTATAAACTAATATTGATTATACATATCATATAGTAAAATTATAAATACAGCTTCCTTTGTAGTAAAGAATAATATATTTAAAAATGTATATATATACTAGTCAAAACAAAATAAGGGCCACTACGTATTTTTACATTTTGGGTTAATTTATTCACATGAATGCAATCTTGAGGGGTTGATACTTATGGTACGTTCATCTTAAGTCTTGACAAGTCCTATTTGAGTATACTGCCAGCAAAAAATAGTAAGAGTAGGTAGATTTAGAGATTTTTAGTAGTGCGAATTCCACTAACAAGTGCTCATCGTGCAAATCGTTTAGCGTATGCAAGGCAACATCTTGCATGGGACATAAGTGACTGGAGTACACTGTTGTTTACTGATAAGAGTAAAGTTAAATTTTTTAATGATGATAGACGCATTAGGGTTTGGAGACGTGAAGGTGAGCGATTTTCGGATGCTTGCATCCGAGAAAGTGACAGATTCGGGGGTCCCAATCTGATGGTGTGGGGAGGCATCAGTCTATCGGGTAGAACTGAGCTAATAATCCTAAACGGAGGCACTGTAACCGCTCAGCGATACATTGAAGAGGTTATCAGACCTCATGTGGTGCCTTTTGCTCAGAGAATTGGTGCAAGATTCAAGCTGATGCACGAAAATGCACCCGCACACACCGCTCGAGCCACCAAAGCAGCTCTAGAAGAAGCTGATATTGAAATGTTACCTTGGCCCGTGAACAGTCCAGACCTCAATCCGATAGAACACATGTGGGATCTACTCAAACAAAGCGTTAGAAGTACTGACGGGCCCGTACATAACGAGCGACAGGTAATTCAAGTGCTCAAATCAAGCTGGGTGCAAATTCCTCAAGAAACAGTACGACACTTGATTGAAAGTGTCCCTTCCAGGCTTCAGGAATGTGTACAAAAAAGAGGAGGGCACACACGATACTGAAGACAAAAAAAAAAAAAGTTTTACAAATGCTTAAAGTTTTTAAAAGCTTCATGAGCGGGAGTGAGTTTTTTGTCAAAATTGGATAGTCAGTTAAACAAATTTTAAGTTAATTTTATTGTATCGATATTAATTAAATTTTAAGTTGATTACATTAGAAAATAGTAAATCTAACGAACTTCATTATTCTCTAATACCTAAGTCCCAGTAACACATAAGTATACTTGAAAATTGCAGTGGCCCTTATTTTGTTTTGAGCAGTATATANATATATGTATATATATGTATACCTTGAGTCCTTGTTGTAATACATCAGACCATAGGTCGAGGAGGCAAGAGCTGGAACAAGTCAAATAATCAAAATTATATTAATTTCAAATTAATTAGAGGTCACGTGGTGTAGGGGCACAAAGTGTGACTGTAAAACCGACTGGTTGAGGGTTTAATCCCCGCTCGAAGAGATGAATTATTTATTAAAAATTTTAATATTTTCACTTCTTCGCTCTAAAGTCGACGCAAAGCGCGGCGTTAAGTTTCGCCACTCAACACCCAATGCCTCCAGAATTCGGTGGAAAGTGGAGAAGTGGAGTTAACACAAGGTTCCCTCTGCCTACCCTGCTGTGTGCGGGATACAGCGTGAAGTTGATTTATTTATTTACATTAATCTTTCACTATTATTTTAAATTCAAATTATTCACATATTTAAATATGATACATTAATATATAATTATGTTAATTTAAAAAAAAAGACTTACTCTCGTGGCGATAGTATGCTGAGCGGAGTAAGGAAGTAGAAATACAACAAAGCCATGGGAAGCCGATACTTGAAATCTGGTTTGTACCACACCTCCATATTGCTATTCTTACGTAGTAAATTTGGTTGATCCAATCTGCAAAAGAATAATTAATTTAAAAAATGTGTTAAATAATCTTTTCCATTGCAGTACGATCGACGCCGCCCTGAAATTAGCCGCAGATGACTGCGCAATCCCGTACCTTTTTAAGGAAAAAAGGAACACTTATAAGATCTCTTTGTTGTCAGTCCGTCTGTCTGTCAAGACCGTTTATCTCAGGAACCCTTAGAGATATCGAGTTAAACCATATACTTAGATCTACGGCTCCATGATTCCTTGATAAAAACCATATTTCTATATATTTACGCAGAAAAAAACTTTCGGTTGACCTAGAAATAATAGCTTTAAAAAGGGTTAAATAGGCAGTTAAATTCTCTTATTTTTTTTCTTATTTTTGATCATTTTCTTACCAAATAAACAAAACGCAAAAGTTCAGAAAGCTTAATTTAGGGCGGCCTACGACTCGTCTTACCGTATTATATAATAAAAAAAAATAAAAATATATATATTTATTTCAGTTTCACATTTTCTTTAGCTGTGTGAAGTAATGAGACTAACCTATTAAGTTACTAGTAAAACTAGTACTTGTGTAAGGTGGCCCCGCTCTTCCTTAACACTTCATACATTTGTGTATATAATTCTTCATATATGTGTGTGTTATATAATATCAAATTGTTTACAAAGACGTATGATTGACAATGAATGTTACCTTTTGCCACTCAACACGCAATGTCTCGAAAACTGAGCGGAAAGTGGACAACAGAGTGTCTTAACACTAGGTGTAGAATGAGGACAGTCTACCTGCTATACGCGAAATACAGTTTGTAGTTAAGAAGAAACACATGTATTACTATTTGTTTTATACTATAAATACATACCTAAAATTTTTAACCGTCGCTATCAAATCACCTTTGGACAACACTTTAGTCTTCTTCTCGCTTTTAGACACTTTCTTGTAAATATCTCTATCGGTACTATTATATAAATCAATGCTGAGTCTCTCCGCTTCCTCTAGGTACGCGGGCGCTGGCGGTACGATGTCGAAATTATGTGTAATATATATATTTTTATCAGGCAAATGAAATTCTTTGTAGGGTTTCACGTGCAACCATTTATTTAACCATTGTTTTGGTTTTTCTGTAAGAATAAAAAATATATATACGAGTATAGGTAAGTATATTAGATTAATAGTAAACGCGACAGGTTGTGCATTCGATTCACATTCGAGAAATTTATTTCTCTAGGTATTTTACTTGTTAGACATTTATTGTACAATTGAATTTAATAGCTCCTCTGTTACTATGTGAGCACTACGAGTATGTAGTACCTGATTGTAAATCGGGTGCCGTTTGTTGGGACTGCTATTTAACCCTAATTAGGCTATGTCGATTTATATTGTCCTCACATAAGTTTTACCTACACTTTTGTAAAATATTTAAATATAAAATTCATTAAAAAGAGCAAACATGGAGTTTCTTGCCGTTCTTCTCCATTGTGAGATCTGCTTTGTAAATTAAATTCGCGTCTATTCGTAGGTGCCTGTAACGGTCTACCTATAAGAATAAAAATAATTTGAATTGAATTTGAGAAAACATTGATATTTAAAAGACAACAAGAGCTGCTGTAATCAGAGACTATCCCACATCATGACAGATAAAGAGTCAAAATGAAATATGTAATAAACACCTATTTTTTTGTATTCAGTTCCGAACCATTTCTCTGTAGCGTTGTATTGTATAGGTTTCGAGTACTTGTCGGCCATTATGATCACGTTGACCATGTCCGCCGTCATACCGTCTAGAAATGAAGTTATACCCTGTAATATAAAAAAAATAGATAAGACAAAGTCTTTATTGCACACATAATATAGGATTAATAATAATGATTTTTATACATTAAATGCACAAAGGCGGCCTTATCACTAAAAGTGATCTCTTCCAGGCAACCAATCGAAGGATAGGATACATTTAAAAGTAAGGGCAAAATGTGGTGCGAAATGAGGTGAATCAACAATACTGTATATAATATATAATTATAAGAAATCAGTAATTGATAACAATGCAGTGCGGCTTGGTAGGTGTTATACCTTTCAATTGGTTCACTTGTACAAATAAATATATTAAAAAATAAAATTTACCTTAGGATCGAATTTATAATATAATCTGTGACCCGTAATATAATGTTTTGGCGGGAACAAGTGCATGTTATCCGCCATGGCCGCCACATAGTCCGCAGGCTCTGCTTCCGCTTCGAAACGGAAACTTGTTTCTTCTGTTGTCTAAAAATAATTTTATAATATATGGTACAGTACGATCGACGAGTCGGATTGAATTCGAACGAAGAATAATTCTTGAACGGACCCTACGGAGCTATAAAAAAATTCTCCCAATGAATGTAAAAGTCTACTACTCTTTTTCATCTACTCTGAATGTGTCAGTATAAAAATAAACACCATTATTATAATATTACATGGATAATTCATTATTATTTTAATTTTCAATTTACCTTTAGTTCTTCATAAATTCGTTCTGATGGTCCAATCTTTTTCAACATTTGTATATACGAAAATATAGCTTCAAGCACCTGTTTACACAAAAAAACATTACATTACATTAAAATTAATTAAAAAATATCATTATTTACATATAACAAATATATAACAATTGTTAATACACTATATTTAAATAATCATTTTTATTTATATTCTTCGCTTGGTAGACCGTTAATAATAATGTCTCAAGGATAAAACGAAAAGTGGAACGGAATGTCTTAACGTTAATTTCCCCCTGCCTACAAAAATTATATAGAAATCTTTATAAACATACTAGTGGGCCCGGACGCGGCTACGCCCGCGAAAATATAAGCCTAAATAATTAAAATAAGTTAAAAAATAATAATAAGTGGAGATTTATTATTAGAAAAAATGTCTGAGTAACCGAAATGAACAAACAAAAGAAGTAAAAGTAACTAAAGGAAATTCTTAACATTAGAAAAAGTACCTAAAGTTTGCCGTGCGCGCGTACTAAACATTTTTCTATATTAAATAATTATTAATTTTTGCGAACAATATTAAATAAAATCCCAAATGATTAAAATTACGATATTTTAAGTGTATAACATCGGTATAGATAACCGAACTAAGATTAATTAATTATAAGCAGCAAGTAATTACATAAAAAATAATATTAATTCGAAAATATATAAAAAATTACAAAATCAACAAAGTCATCTGCCCGTTCGCGTCGGTCATACTACACAACTCGTAGGCTAAGTCATTTGGAATCAGTGACATCTCCTTAATTATTTATTAGAATGTTATACAGTAAACTATAATTTCCATCTAGATGAAATGCTAAAAGTGACTATTATATTTATTTTCATAAGGATGAATATCAAATTATAGAAATCATCTAATTTTTGTTAATGTATACAAATCTATATCGGCGCGCGCCATGTCTGCATTAAGCAAACTCACTTTGGGTGACGTTTTCTTAAAACAACAAACTTTGCAAGCCGTTGCTTAGCAACGCGTAGCGACCATTGTTATTAACATGGCGGAATAAATTGCATGTCAAATTAATTATTTTAATATATTGGTATATATCGAAAATATTACAAATATGAGGAAAAAAAAAGTATCCTATGTTCATCCCGGTACCCTCAAGTATCTCTATATGAGTATTTTATCACAATTAAATTAGCGGTTTGGGCCTGATTGCGTAAAAGACAGACAGACAGACAGAGTTACTTTCGAATTTATAATATAGGTATGGATGAGGCCAGTCATTGCGCTTTACCACAAAGTGTGCTCCAAAATCGACTGGTCGTGAGTTCGATCCCCCTCGAGGTCAGGAAATATTTATTTAAATTTATATTTTTATTTCTTCGCTCTGGTGTTGAGGCAAACCGCGGCGTTGAACTTTAGCGGAGTTTAACACACAACGCCTCCAGAATTTTGCGGAAAGTGGGGAACGGAGTGTTAAGACTCTTGTCTTGAAACGCCATGACAAACTCGTAGTTCTCTCTGCCTACCCTGCTGTATGCAGGATACGGCGTGAAGCTGATTTTAATTTTTTCATAATTATTACTTGAATACCTGGTCGACATGATCAAGTCCATTTTTAGTAAGAAGAACTTGTACTGAGAACAGGCTGTACATAGAAGTGTATTCTATGCCACTCTCTGAATTACCCGTGTTGATACCGAGCGCCCATCCTCTAAGATAATTAAAAATATATATAATTATAGATATTTTAATTATTTATTGATTAATAAAAGCGATGTATGCGGGTTCGATTCGGAACCGATTGTGTTTACACTTATGAAAGAAATAAATAACAACAAATTATATATTGCTGCATATATAATACAAGGAAGTATATAATATTAAAATAGTCTTTAGCCAGTAGACGCTATTATTTAGAAGGATGAAAGATAAAAAAAGTAAATTGGGCAAATATAATATTAAAATCCTTACAAAATTTCAACAATTAATGTTGCAAGTATATATTATGGAGTATCTAAAAAATATAAATATACATATAATTTAACTTACTTTCCTCCAGAATTTGGCGGAACGTGGGGAGCGGAGTGTCGTCACACTAGGCTCCCACTGCCTACCCTGCTGTGTGCGGGATACAGCGTGAAGCTGATTTTAACTTACTTTTTCCTCAAATAGGAGAGGAGGCTACCGCTTCCCTCGTGTCCCAGTAGAAACGACACGTACTGGTGCGGCTTCGATTTGTATTCGGAAATCAATGATCTCATGCACCATGTTAAATGTAGCTGGAAAAAAAATAAATTAACTATTAATTATTATAAAAAATATATATAAACATATGTATATTTATTTATATATAAATTAACAAAGCTGAAAGTTTCCAAAAAAATGTTTTTTATGCAATGAGCAAAAATTCACGGCCGGCCAAAATTTGTTGACGGTACTGTAGATTTTTATACCGTAATGTATCTGTAAGTATTTTTTTTATGTTTCTGGCATTTTACATGAAAATACCACAAAATTCTACGAGGTTAGATCACTGTAAATAAATAGGGAGTTTCTTTTTACACCGCATGATTTAAGGTCCCATTTACACTAATCTATGCACATCTAGTGCTCTACTCGTTATGTAACTTGAAGTATTGTGATACATTCAAGATATTATAGAATCGAGATTCCATTAATGACTTAATCTATAATAAACTATAGAGTAAGAAAATAAAAATTCTTTTAATATATAAATTATCTCGAACGAATGTAATTATGACACAACCATGACATTTAATCAGGTAGATATGTATGGTCAAAGCCATGAAAACTTCAAGTTTTTTTTATTTATTTATATTTCGCTTATGGCTACGTAAAACAAACTAGTGTTAGGATATTCCGTTCTCTATCTTTCGCCTTGTGAACTGGGTGGCGAAGCCCTACGCCCTTTTTATTGAGTCATTCTTTATATAGGATAATTTGTAGTAGTTATTACACATAATATAAATAAAAAGTGCACACTGTACAGCGGTAAAACACATTATTTTATTTACCTCAGTAATATCACTAACTGGTTTCACGTAATAAATCTCTTTGAATTGCGGTGTAACCGTTTCTTTTTTGAAAGCGAATTTACTGAAGTCATCGGCTGGCAACTTATTGTTAGGTATATGTCCGAACGTACTCGATACATATTTCTCTAGGTCTGCCAGATCCATACGGGCCTGTAAATTATATAAAACTTAAAAAGACCAACTTATATTACTTTTTTTGTTATATATATATATTAAATAAACACTATAGACACGTGGTCTGTACGTTTTTAACTTTTTCATTATTATCAGCTTATCAGCAGTTTTATATTTATCTATTAATTGTAATTCCTAAGAAAGTCACAAACCTATAATTACTACTTTTTATTAACATACAAAAGCAATGCGTATGTGCATAGAAAAATACAATAAGCAAAGAAATCATTATGAAGACAAGAATCAAAAGATTTTTGCAATGAAGTAATTTTAATATTCCAATATATTGCGTTGCGATCAGAAATTTGAATTTTTTTGGAAAAAATTACCAGATTCTTGGATAAAATTGTTCGTTCCGTTCTTAACCTTTAATTATGGAGGTGATTTTTTTATAACACACATGGACGTCGGGTCTGTGAGACCAGTGTATTTATTGGTTATAATCCGTCTGTTTTTTTAAGGAAGAAGGCAATTTTATGTTTTAGTTTACACGAATAGCCTCAAATTACACAAAATCAATATAAATAAAATCGCTTTTTATTAAACTTTACGCATCACAACGATTTAAGTAACTTAAAGTCACAATTTCAGTCTTTGGCTACATGGGATGATATAAAAAATAATAATAGAAAATAATACTATAAAAAAAGACAGATAATAAAATAAATATTTTTTTAACAAAATATAAAGTCCAGCAATTAAAAAAAAATAAGAAATTACATCTTATGCTATAAAATAAAAATGTTTGACAAAACCTGAAGATAAGGTGCTATTGAACATCGATACACAATGGCTTTCAACATTGTAGGCTAACAGGACGATTGCAGTCAACATAAGTATGTGTTGTCTCTCTATATATCTTTTGGGGGAAATGTGTACATGTTTTTCAAGAACCCAAAAGAATTTTTTTAGCTTCATGTTCAATAAATGATAGATCAGATCGCGAAACGCGAGTCAAAGTCATTAGAGTAGCCAATTCTTAGAGTAGTTTAGTATACGAAACGCGTCTTTTTATTTGATAAAGTGCTATTTTCTTTATAAAATGTCGTCGTCCAATTCTTTTGTTTCATGTTGGTTATAAAGTACCGATATTTTTGTCCCTGACGTGCTTGGTCGATCATTTTTTTCCATTTTATCATAAAAACTAAAAAAATTGAATCTTTTTTGGATAAATAATATTTATATTACTAAAATATATAACAAACAATGCAAAATAATATATGATATATGAAAAACATTTGAATACCAATAATACAATTAAAATATTAAAGTATATTTTGTAATATTATAAAAATATATGATGTTTTGAAATCATTATGTATGGAAAACATGGACGTCGGGTCTGACAGACCCAGGCCCCGTTTAGAAAGTTAAATATTCATGTGTTTTGAAGCCAGAGACACAACCACTGCTATCTACATTCATTTTGTCATTAATACGAAAGGTACTGAGCGACTCAGTGGCGGAGGTCACCAAGAAGTGGCCGATTTGTAGAATTCATAGAACTAGATGGGTCTGTGAGATCCGACGTCTATACTTAAATAAATAAAATTTTATCAAAAACTTTCAAAGGCAAAAATACTGGACATTTTTTTAAAAATTATTAATATTTGTATAGAATAATCTTTGAAAGTTCCATAGGCGCAACTTAATAACATGTTAAAAATGTACTCAAATTATGAAAAAGTAAAAAATAGGTTTTCTTACGACGAGAATTTAAATCGATTTTTGGTCTTCTTTAATAAGACAATGTTTATTGAGTATAAATAAATACTGATTATAATAGACCGGCAAAAAATTAAAACACTTGTGTAAATATTGTAACATCAATTGTATTTTTATATTCGATTTTCAATAACATTTTCGGCACATTTGTAACTATCATTGTACTTATACTTAATAGTGAACTTAAAAAAACATTTTTTACGAATGTATTTCTAGAAACCAATACCTACACAAAAATCTAACCCAATCAAGCTAACATTACTATTCATTTCTAACCCACTCAACCAACCTGTACAGCCACAGTCATTCTATGGGCGCTATAATGGCGTTTCCTAAAGTCAACGGCGGCTTTGTGCAATTTGTCATCATCATGTACATCGTCGCGCAAGCTACGTAGATTACCCCAAGCAAATGTTCTAGCTGGGTGTCCCTCCGGGAAAAGGGAGGAGATGAGCTGGTGTCTACGGTTCGCATCCAACGGAGAGGCCAATGAAAATTCTATAATAGAAAAATTGTCATTTACTTAAAACACTCCATTCATTGCTTTCCACTGAATTTTCGAGACATTGCTTGTTGGGTGCCGGAACTGTATGCCGCGTTTTGTCTTCTTACTAGAGCCAGGAAATGAAAAATGCATTTTTTTTATTGCGTGTATGAATTTGTTAACAATAAGAAGAGCAACATGACATACTCGTAGTTAGTAGAAATATTATTTAATTGTATTATTTACGTGGTGAATTAAGTATTACTTAGTTGTCTAATATTTTCAAGACCAGGGCCGGTTTTAGCACTACCGGCGCCCTGGGCGAAATTTTTTCGGCGCCCCCTAACTACATTTCAATAATATACAAAACAGGGAATGAGTACAACGAAATAACCATGTATTTAAAAAAAAAATACAAAACCTAATAAAATTTCACTTCTTCTAGCCTTTCTATCTGCGAACTCTTTTATTAGGCATTCAAAGTCTATGTTTTCTGCAATTTTATTTTCAAAGTTGATAAATATTTCAATGACGATGACTTTGTTTTTTTTCTTTTATTTTTTTTTTTAGATATCAAAGACGACAATGACTTCGTTTTTTTTTAAATCTTAGACCATTTTAAGACATCTTTGCGCAAAGCGCCCTAAGCGGGCGTCTACGGCGCCCTTTTTATCCGGCGCCCCTGGGCGTTCGCCCAGGCTCGCCCTACCCTAACGCCGCTAGTGTTCAAGACAAAAGAATCTTTTAAAAAAAGACTAAAAAACTTTTAGGAAGTAAGTACTTCTATAACATCTGTTTTTTTTTTAGAAGTATAAAATAAAATATATTACTTTCTTCTACATAAATCATTGTTATTACCAGATTGTATAGCTTCTCTTTCGCGTTGCATAGCCTCCTTCTTCATGAGTGGACTTATGAAGAACTGACTGAATATATCCATAGCCTCTGGGAGATGTTTTTCCTGTACCTCAAAGTAAAAGGTTGTTTCCTCACTGTCGGTCGAAGCATTGTCGTAACCACCTTCGGTCTATTTAAAACGAATGTTAAAAGATATTTACTAGGAGTACTTAGGTAAAAAATTTAATTTAATTTATGTTATAAAACAGATTTAATAACTGAATTTATATTATATATGATAGAAACTAATAATAAAAATAACTTTGTTGTATATAACAAAGATTGCAAAAATGTATATATTTTTTTCAATTTCACACTGTATGCCACATAAAGCAGGGTGGGCAATGGTATAGTGTTAAGACACTCCACTTTTCACTTTCCACCAGTTTTTTCGAGTTATTACGTGTTCTATGGCGGAGTTCGACGCCGCGCATTTACGTTGTTACCAGAGAAGAAATTAAAATATTCATAAATAATAATTCATTCCTTCGAGTGGGAAATGAACCCACAAACAACGCGTTTCAGTCCACGCTTAGCACAACGGCGTCAATTAATACATAAATCGGTAATATTTTCTATTTACCTGAACAAACGACGCAAATTCATTCTCCTTTGGGTATTTCTCACTGCCCATGAACACCATGTGTTCTACAAAGTGCGCCAACCCCTGTATGTCTGCTGGGTTGCTGTAACTGCCGACTCCAACAGAAAGAGCACAAGCTGCCTAAAAAAAAAATATTTTTTCTAAATATGAAAATTGTTTTAATCGAAACGATTTCTGTTTCAGGCTTATTCTAATGTGTAATATTGTAGGCAGAGACCGGAGAGAGCCTAGTGCACACTCTAGTTCTCCACTGTCCGCCCATTGCGTGTTAATTGGCGGATTGGTCAGTTTTAAGCAGTTTTCATTACTCTTGCAAATTTAATGATATTCCCGAAACATATTAGAGTGCGAAATAAATGAAAAGCTCTCAATTTTGGTGGGACGTAGCCTCCTCTCTCACTTGTATCAGTTTGTCTATCTACCTACCAATCACGTGTAATCACTACTAATAACTATGCAGATCGATTTTAGTATGTAAAAATCGTACCTATATATTTGAAAACACTCGACACCAGAGCGAAGTAATGGAAATATAAATTTAATTTCCTCGACTGGGGATCGAACCAGGTCGGTTTACAGTCACACTTTATACCCCTGCGCGACAACTGGCTTCACCAATATATTTTAAAAACATACATTAAAACGTGTTTTTGTATTTACGAGATGTTTCAAATCAATTACGAGTACTTTTGACAATTTAAATTGTGAAAACAAAAAATCTAATTAATTCACTATCTATTGTGTGATAAATGCAAAATATTAATTTATGTAAAGAACATGAAACAGGTAACAAAATATAGAAGAAAATTAAAAAATAAAATATATAAATATTGTATTGTATTTATTCTATGCACAGTTTTCTAAAATATTGCTAAAATATAGGGTCCCAATTAATAATTGCCATGTTTATTAAGTAACCCAGTGGGGACTAGTTAAATGTTAAGCATTTAATTTTGAATCTCTCAAGGAACCATGAATGGGTTTTAAATAAATGTAGCAAAATATAATTTACATATCCTATTAGGGAAAAAATATATGTCATTTTTAAATAATAATCTCAAAATTGTAATAGATTTTATAGACAATATATGAAAGGTTACCCAAGATAATAGATTTATTTTATAACATCTAAAAAATCTAAGTTATTATCTATATATATAAAAGGACTTGTCCTCACTGACTGAGGTAAGACGCGCGGACAGCCGTAACCGCTCATAGTAGAAACGTGAAATTTGGGCAGATGTTTACTTTCGTAATCTGGACATCCACTAAGAAGGGATTTTGAAAAATTTTAAACCTAAAGGGGTGAAATAGGGGTTAAAAGTTTGGATGGAAAAAAAATTAAATCGGCACCGATTTTTATATAATTTGAAATATAGATTTTTAAAAATATTTAATTGAACATGTCTTGAATGAATTCTAGAAAACCATGAAGGTTTTCTAGAATTCACCCCCTAAGGGTGCAAATAAGGGGTTGAAAGTTTGTATGGAAAAATCTTTAAATCACCACCGATTTTTATAAAATTTGAAATTTAGACTCTTAAAAATATTTCATTTAACACATGTTTCATGGTTTATTAGAATTTACCAAGTAAATAAGCAAGCGAAGCTGCGCGCGTCCGCTAGTATTAGTATATTCATATATTTGCTAGATAATAGGACCACAGCAAAAATAGCATTGTTGAAGATAACATGATATATGACTAGATCAATGTCTTATTGCATATGTACTATACAACCATGCATGTATGCAAAGCATTCAATAAAAAAAAAATATATATTATATTGTAGATTTAAAATACTAATAAACTTATATATCAACAAATATATTTAAATACAATATCATAATTAGGTATATATTTTTATTAAATGAAATGAATTTGAATTTATTACATATTGCAAACACAACTCTGACTTTGAGTCTATTCAATAGAAGATTTAAAATGACTCAAAATGGTAGTGTAACTTACCAGCTTTTCTCCATCAGAGTCGGCTCCTCTTGTGGTATCAAGTTGATCACTATTAACAGATTTACCACCATGGTCTGTACTCTTTGTATCACTGCTTCCTTCATCACTTGAACTATCATTGCTAGTAGATGACTTACTTGGTTCTGATATGAGTAGTGCTGTTAGACCATTCTCTAACCTTATTGTTCTACAAAATAATATGCAAAGTTGCAGTACAATTCAAGACATAATGGTCAAATATATTTAAAATAATGTGGGTAGTTAAAGGTACTATATAGCTGTTTTTGTTACATAATCAAAACAGCAGTATATAATTTAACTACACAAATATTATTTTAAATATATTACTCTAATATATTATAACATCTAGTGCCTATTTTAATATTTTCGTTTATAAAAATAAAATTTATAATAGAATAATTTGTCATGTACGTAATATAAAAAGAATTAGATTTTGCTTCATTAAAAATGTTGTAAGTATTTTCAAATTCAGTCATACTCACTTATAAAGCTTTTTATCAGAAGCAGATTTTATAGGCTCGGAGAGAACCTCAATTTTCTCATTTTTCTTGCTTGCAGTTAAAATTGGCTTCGTCCCATTGACTACTTTGACTTCAGCTTTAAATTTATGAGCTCTGTGAGTCCTATTCCTTTTAGTTTTAGACATTGTGATCAAGATCTGTTTATACTACAATAACTAGATACTATTTGAAATTTGAATGAAGGCGGACAAAAATTTTCGCGGTATTTATTGTGCCAAATGACAGTTAACCGACAACTGAGTATAGACGACGTGAGGAGAGAGTGTTGGGCAGAGTTATTTATTTTAGCATAAATTATACTTTAAGCTTAGCAAGCGTGTTAACGTACCGAAAGTATTGTTATGATTGTGACAGACTTAACCACAGAATATATTGTAGTATACTATAATAGGAAACAATCTTCGGCATCAAAAGTGGTAGCATAGATCAACGCCCTCTATTAATCAGATGTTGAACCATATAAAACATTTTATTTATAGTTTTAATTTATAAATACTATATAGCTATGTAAGAATCAAGATTAAATCAGAAGCCGTCGTGGCGCAGCGGCACAAGAGTGTGACTGTAACGCGACGGTTGAGGGTTCGATTTCCACTCGAGGAGGTGAAATATTTACTTACGTTTATATTTCCATTTCTTCGCTATGGTGTCGAGGCAAAGCGCGGCGTTGAGTTCTGCCACTCAACACGCAATGCCTTCAGAAATCGGCTGAAAGTGGGGAACGGAGTGTCTTAAGCACTAGGTTCCCTCTGCCTACCCTGGTGTGTGCGGGATACAATGTGTGATATAGCTATGTATATGCTACTATATATGTCTATATATATATATATATATATATATATATATATATATATATATAGTCATTCGTACTTATTTTGTTGTATGTGTTATGTATATGTAGGAAAAGAATGCAAAAATAAAATACATCTCCAATTTATCGATTTTCTTGAATCACACATACAATAATAGACTTTAGGCTTATATAGGCTGGAAGTGTCAACGAACAATTTACGAAAACAGCATACAGGATAAAATATTTTAAAACCATACCTAAGGAAATTAATCGAGATGGCTAAACATCATTGTGGTTATTTGACCACAATGATGTTGACAGTTTTCGGTAATAGATAAAACAGTTGCAAAACGTAAACAAATATCAATTAGAACAATTACTGAAAAAAAAAAATCTTTTTTATAATAAATGAGTGAAAAGAATGAGTGAAAAAATAGCAACCTTAGAAATAGCCGGACTAAATCAGGGAATCTCATCAAACGGAATCAGGTATATTGTAAAATTTTTAATTTACTCTCTACAGAGTTTGATAACATTTTTAAAGTTAAACAAATATATAAGAACTCGAAGTTAACTTTTAGCGACTGGGCAACTGTTGGTATATACCGAAGCAGAAACAAACTATACGAATTATATAATATGAGGCAGTGGAATCAAGATCCGGCGTTCTTGTTAAAAGTTAGAAATTTTTCAAAAATATTTAAAAAGGTAGGTGTCCAGGCTAAGTCTATGTATATATAAGAACAAAAATTTTGAACTCTAGTAATAAAATTAAAGCTACATGGGATGCTATTACTACTGTAACAGGGAGATCTAGAGCTGTCAGTGAACCTATTAAATTAAAAGTTAATAATATAATCTTAAATTCAGATTTAGAAGTGGCAACTACTTTTCAAAAAAATTTTTCTGATATATCTACTGAAGTAACACGTTCACTGCCATCATCTCCTTCGGAAGCAGAATTAATACTAAAAACCCATGTAAATAGTTGTAGACAAAATTTTGTGTTTAAGAATGTGTCACCAGATGAAATTGTCAAAACTTTTAAAAGCCTTAATTTAAAGAAAACTGGTGACTTATGGGGCATGTCTGTTAAAGTTTTTAATTCAATTATACCTAATATTGCTCCTTACCTTGCTTTAATTTTTAACAATTGTGTAGAATCCGGTACTTTTCCTGATTTTCCTGAAAAGTGGAGATAGAACTGACCCTGGAAATTACAGACCGATCTCTGTTTTGCTGTCTCTAAGTAAAATATTTGAAAAAATAATATTTAACCAGCTCACAATTTTCTTAAATATCAACAATTGTTTCCATGGTGAGCAATATGGTTTCACCAAAGGTAAGTCCACTACGGATGCGGGTACTGCACTTCTAAAGCACATTTATGACGCATGAGAGAAGTCACAAAATGCTATTGGAGTGTTTTGTGATTTATCCAAAGCCTTTGATTGTGTAGACCACGAAACTGATACTGCTCTTGATCTTATTACCTCATATCTAAACCGAAGAATCCATAGGGTTAGTATAAATAATGTAAAATCATGTGGATCTCCTCTAAAGATGGGCGTTCCACAAGAATCTATACTTGGCCCCCTTTTATTTCTTCTTTATATTAACGATCTGCCTTTTTATGTGAAGAACCTATGTAATATTCTACTTTTCGCGGATGATACCTCTTTAATATTTAAAGTTGACAGAAATTAAATAAACTATGACGAAGTGAATAGTGCATTATTGCATTCGTTGGTTTGATGTTAATAATCTAACGTTAAATGCTAAAAAAACTCCTCCTCCAACACGGGAAGAATCATCTCAAGACTGAGATCGTCACATCCGAAGGCTTTAGAGGAAATAGAGTGAGCATACTTCTTGACATCATCTTCTGTTACAGCTTTGAAAGAAAAGGAAACTGAGTCAGGTGGGACAATATTAGACAAAAAACCAAAAGTTTTAGATTTTAACTGGGGATTTATATTAACTGGTGGAGTTGCAAAAAAATTATTGAGAGTCTGAAGATTTACTGAGAGT
The DNA here is from genome assembly GCA_013403645.1 of Heliconius nattereri. Lineage (NCBI taxonomy): Eukaryota > Metazoa > Arthropoda > Insecta > Lepidoptera > Nymphalidae > Heliconius > Heliconius nattereri. Next base: position 4,224,863 of record JAAIXI010000223.1, read on the forward strand.
TGATGAGTATAAATGTTTTTGCCCACACCAAACGACTCCCAGAATCTCCAAACTTGTGCTTGACAAAGATTCTGAATAGTTTTATGTTCAGTGCGATCATTACGGAGTAACTCATAACCCGGTAAGGAATAGCAAGAAGACGAAAGGGATGGTTTTAGCCAGGTCTCAGAAATAAGTATACAATCGACTATGCCGCAGTCAAAGGATGTGAGAAGATCGATATAGTGAGCAGGTATACTCTGCGCGCTTATATGCACCAAGGATAGAGAGGAAGGAGTGATGAAAATATTAGACAGCTTGTCAGCAAGTGTTTCAGTATCAGAAAAAGACGAGTGACTACTAACAGTACTGCCATATTTATTGCTAGATGATTTTAGGTCACAAAACCAATATTTATTATACATATAACAACAATATTAAAATTGCATTATTTTAATCCTCTTTTAAGACATAGTTCAACCACCCAAAAAAGTCTAAAGCTAATTCAGTAGTACTCAAAGTGTGTCAACTATATCTTTGTTAATAAATTTCTAATCTATACATTCATATATCAATATCATAAGTCGTGAGCCTCAAAAAGAATAATATTAATTTTAAAAAGAGCAATATTAGAAATATTTTATGTACATATAAATAAAACAAGAACAATCAATGACAAAATTAATTTAAAATATACACAACACTAACATTTTCAATAATGAATGTACAAAATAGTGATGTAACGCAAATATTGATTTTTTTATTTTAATCTTTTTCGTCACAGTTTTTTAAGAGATTAAATGTTATTTAGTAGAGGTCCTAATCTTAAAATTTATTATCCAAAGTTCACATAAATAAATATTTTTTATTTTTTAAATAAACCAAATGATAAAGTAAATGAAAATACAATAATATGATTACAATGATCAGTTATATACATTTTTCGATATTCAAATCATATTTCTAATGAAAGAAATGGATTTATAGTTTTATTAACCTAATGAGTATATATTGAAGTTACAAACTGTGTATTTTTTATATTTAAATTCACAAAAAAATAGCATATACGAAGCAAAATAATAAAAATAAATATTCTTTATTGCACTATAAATAAAATAAATAAAGAAAATTAAGTTAAAGAAATGAGGTTAACAAATGTGGACTTATCTCTAAAAGAGATTTCTTCCAGTCAACCTGTGGAAGTGTGTAAAAAAATATATAGCGTACATATGTTTTAACTTTTTTAAGCTAATATTTCAATATTTTCAATCTAATATTTTAATATTTAAAGTATGTAAATAAATCGTAATCGTAAGTAAAGTTTTGGGGCGGGCACTGACCATCCGGCCCCCCTCCCTTCCCTGTCTACGCCGATGATTAGGACTGAGGCAATTCATTTTTGGGAACATTAATAATAGGTAATTTTTTCTTGAATTCGTCGATATCCATGATAAAGTTCCTTTTGTCTTCCTTTGGATCCCCGGAATTAGTTGCGTTTAAGTAATGGAGTTTCAAACTCTTTGGTGCTGTTTCTTCTGCCGTTACATTTTTGGGCTCGTTTCCGACAATCTGAATTAAAAAAACAAATAAAAAAACATCAGCTTCACGCTATATCCCGCACACAGCAGGCTTGTTTGTGCCTCTCCTCGAATTAAAAAATAATAGAAAAATTTTAACATTTCTAGTGACCATCGAGACACAGTGTCTATTTGTAAGCGAATGGGTGGTGGGTTCGATTCTTAATTGAACCTGAATGTTTAGTTTCATACTGTAATAAGGACACAATCCACGGCGTTGAGTTGCCCCACTCATTATACAATTTTTGTAAAATAGAAATTGGAGAATTTATATACATTTGTATTGTTCAACAATAACAAACACTTGGAAACATGCAATGTAAGTACGTACTAAATTAGATAGCTAAGCGTGCAGCTTAGCAATCAATGTAAGTCATTGTTTTGAGGAGTATACATATGTCACTGTAAGATTATAAAAACCGTTAGTTCATAATTTTTTTCATTTATGAAAGCGTTACTTTCATTTTTTTAGCATCGTCACACATTTTTTATTAGAACAATTACTTAATAATAAAAAAAAGGATTTTAATTATTACCTGAATAGAAAGTTTCTTAAACAACGTCTTGTTACCGGAGGCGAAGTGTTGTTCGATCCAATTATTGACGTCTGCAATTTTCACCTGATGTACCGCCTCTACCTATAATAATATAAGCACAATATATAAACTCTTCGACAAAAATAATGAAATATTTTTACTTTAATGAAAATTTTTTTACAAAATATGGCCATATTTTTAATTAATTAAAAACATGTCTGTAGCACAGTTCTATAAATTAAAAAAATATAGAAACCCCGACAATAAACTTCAAACGAATGAACATAGTTTATTGAATCATGGTTGTGAAAGAAAATAAAAACTAGATCAAAATCGCATCATCCGTTTGGGAGTTACAGACGGACTTACAGATAAACACAGACACGTATACAAACTCTTATGACACACCTTTGTTTGCGTCGGGGGTTAAAAATGAAATGCTATAACTAATTCTATTAGTTAAAAAAAAAAGACGTGGCAACAGTTGTGATGTATAATTATGTAAGTTTTACTAACTAAGTTTTAACAATATACCAGACGTAAGTTGATCAAAATGATGAAAATGATATAATTACCTCAGTATAGAGCCTTTGGAACTGGTACTCCTGACTTTCGATCTCACTCCAATATCTTTCAAACTGTAAATTTAATCACAATTTATAGTTTATGCAAATAAATAAATGTATAATAATCCTTCCAAAAATAAGTATTTTTTTTTATCTGTAGTAATAAAACTTATATGTCATATTCTTAGTTACATTGGCTTGCCTAACAAAACAAAAAAGTGAAAATCAATATACTTATTCTTCATTCAATAAGGTCGGGCACTTTTCATTCGTTAAGTAATATAGATATCCGTTATCAGATCATCAAATAAAGTAATACTTAGGTTGAAGTAAAAATAACAAACGTTTATGTATTTTGTTATAAGTTAATTAATAATGATATAATATAATGAAAACTAAATTCTCAATGACCAGACAATTTTATTAACAAAAATTCCATTCCATCCATTCGAGGATACGCAATATTTAATATTTTCGGGACAAAGCGCGGTGTTATTTCCGCCACTCTACACACAACGCCTCCAGAATTCGACGGGAAATGGAATGGAGAACGGAGTCTTTCCACTGTGTGATTCCTCTGCCTGCCCTGCAGTGTGCCGGATACAGGGTGCCCCCAAAACTGTATAAATAACAACAAAATTCACATTGCCAATACAAGATAAGGTTAACAAATAAAAAAAATTACCTCGTCATTTAGTTCGTTATCAGCATTATATTTCAGTTGCTCGAGCGCGCGCCGCACCGGAACGAGCGCCTTCTCTCCGCCCTGACGCGTGTCCCGAGCGAACTTCTTTAGGAATGCCTCTATACGTTGATCTACGTACGACACGCTGTTGGGAAATTGTATATAATATTATATTAATTGTTTATACAGTCGACAATATCCTCCTCCCGGAAATTAGGTTTTCATTTTCACATTCATTTGAGAAAAAAACGAGGATTCCTTAAAATAAATGGAACTCGAGCTTTTTCTCAAATTCAAGCTTAGCTAGCCTGAACCTTTTCATCTGATATCTCACTTGAATTAGCGGCTTTAAGATCAAATTTTGCCCCGTTAATTTTCGAAGAGGTACGGAACCCTAATTAACAGTAAGGAAAACCTTTAAATCAAATCCGCGCACCCATCTGCAGCTAACTTCAGTGCGAACACGATCGAGTCAACTATCTACTACGGTAATCGGGACAGGTACTAAATAATAAAATGTGCTGACAAGGACATACCTAAACTTATCCACTTCTGTGATGACAGTAACAGAAAAGCCCAGAACACCAAAATTATATCTGATCGTATTGAACACGTTGTAGCCGAGCTGCTCTTTAGTACGGAGCGTGTCGAAAACTGGCTCCTCCATAAGCATCTATATTCGTAAATAGAGAAAGAAATTTGTCTATATATAAAATATAACTGAGTCCTCGAAAATACTTTAAAACTTTTCTCATATATAAAAAAACTGAAAAGGTAATAACGATTAGACTACAATTTGATTACTCTGTGATCTTTTGTGTGAATGCATGTTCTCTTGTATAGATGTGTGATCCCATGTGTCAACATGTGACCTCGCGGTTGTGTGTCTATGTGTGTGGATATGTGAGTATATGTTTGGATGCATGATTACATGTGTGGATCCAAGTAGTAACTCAACGTGAAGATGTGTGATCTTATATGTGGATGTGTGACCTCACGTGTGAATGTGCGCTCTGATGTGAACGCGTGGATGTGTAATATCATGTGTGGATGTACTTTGACGTGAATGGATGCGTTATCTCATAGCTTTACAAGGACGAATTTGGTGTATATATGTATTTTATTCAAGATTGGTAATTTAATAAAATATATTTTTTAATTAATATGCTTTTTTTTGATCTTTAACATTTCTGTGGGTTTTTCAATATTTTTTATTAGTGCTTATATACAATACATACGAAATTATACTATGTTCTTCAAAACTCTTAATAAGTTTGACTGCAGGATCTCGAGTCTCTTTATATATAATTAAAATTAAATTAAAATTAAAATAAAAGTAAAAAGTACTTTTTATCAACTATTAAAATGAAACAGTTGATAAAAAATACTCTTTAAGTTTAAGTTCAAACCTTTATTTATTTATACCTATATTTATTTACCCCCTACCCCCTTCATCAATTAATTTATTATCTATGATTCGAATCTTATCACGTACCATGTACCAATATTTATCTACTATAAGTCTATTTAAACAAATATAATATTGAAAAATTCCTATGTACTAGTGACGGTCTTTTAATATTTTTTCAGTCAAACAGAAATAATAAAGAGTAAAAAAGCCATACAATGGGTCATTGAAACGATTAGCGTAATGTTATATGGCTTATAGCCAAAAAATGGATAATCCAACGCAAATATTCCAACCATTGGATAGTTTCAGAGATTAGCGCGTTTAACCAAATTCTTCACCTTTATATTATTAATATAGATAAGATACAACTTATAAATAATAAAATAAATCTTATTTATATTTTGAATAATATCAAAATACATACCATAATAATCTCCAAAGTCGCCGTATCTTTAGGATTCTCTACCTCACCCTGGTAGTAATTTGTCACTATACTGCTAGTAGATGAGGGATTAAAACTTTCAACTCTAACACGCTTCTCTCCTAATGGCAACTTATGTACCCTTATCTGTTTAGATAAAATAATCAATTGAGAATAAAAATATAATAACATTGAACCTAAATTTCCGTCTATTTATATGGACCCACCGTTTGACTAAAGCCATTATTTTAAGATAGCATCGAGCTATAAAGCTGTAATTAATATCAAATTAAATGTAGGATATTTAGTTTCCAGGGGTCTGGTCTTCATGGGGGAATTTCTTCAAGAAGGCAAAATTTATACCATAAATAAATACTAGTTTTAATACTCGTTTTCGATTTTTTTTTACTTTTAAAAAAGTTTCGCAGTGATTTAGCAAGCTTGAATTTAAATGCTCCAATAACACCGAGGTAGTCATAATGCAATGAGTTAGCGTCGGAGGATAGGCGCAACGATTGTGGGTTGGATCCTCACTCGGGGGAAATATTGTTTTTTAATTATACACAATGGACTGACTCAATACTAGGTTCCGTCAACCTTCCCGGCTATTGGGAAGGAAGCTTCAAGCAGTTTTTATTTGTTTTACAGCAAAAATATATAATAAATTATTATTTACCTCAGGCATTTCCTTTTTAGACAGTGGCTTCCATTTTATAGTTTTGTGCACATTTTCAGATATCGTGATAGCTTCATTCCAGGCGAGGTTGCCTTGTACAAGTACCTTAAAAAGTATTTTTTACTTTTAAATAATAAATTAAGTAATAATAAATTTAAACGTAATAAATTAAGTGATAATACATTTAAACGTAATAAATTAAGTAATAATAAATATCACTTTATTTATTACGATACGATACAAATATCACCATTTTGCTTATTTATAATAATTGGACATGAATGATTATATAAAGAAATAACTTTTTTATATCTTAGTGAATAGTAACGTTGAGTTTTAAGGGACGCAGCGGCACAGCATTTGACTGTAAACGTTACCGTTATGGGTTCGATTCCCACTCGTGGGAGCAAACTACTTTCATTTCCTTGTTCTGGTCACAAGATATACAATGTCCCGAAAATTGAGTAGTGACTGGAATGTTTTAACACAATGTTCAGCAATGTTTTAACACTATGTTGCCTCTGCTTTATAACAAAAAAATATCTCTAAACAAAAAATAATAATTACATATATTTTTAATTCAAATTGTAATATCTACATATAGTCATGATATTCTTACTTGCAAATACATTTTCCCTAACAACTTGTCAGTGTATTCTTTCAATTCGCAATACGTAATATTTTGTATGATGGCGTATGTGTCTCTCGCAGATATATAGGGCTCCAGAATAACATCCCTCCGGATATCTCTGTAAGAAATATTTAATTCAGTAAATAGTTTAAATTGTATTCGCTTGGGTATTTGTTTGGTTTTCTACAAAAAAGTGGCCAAGTTTACGATTGTAGGTTAACAGGAAATATAACTTATAAAAACTGAGAAATTTAAGTTTGCGTCAGCATTGTGCTGTTTATGGATTTTTGGAAGCTTGTCACATCGTGCCAAATTTTACAATTCTAGCTTCTAATTAATTTAATTTCTATTCTACTTTTTTTATTTTACACAAAATAGCATAAATTCTCATATCTTTTGATTGCGTTGACTTGAAGAAAATAAGCCTTAAGGATCTTGACAAAAAATGGTCTTAACAGATAGAAAGACGGACAGATAAACAATAAAAATAACATTTATAAGGGTTCCGTTTTCTTTTTTATAAATGTCATATTGTAACAGTATGTACTCGTACGCAGTTTTGTACTAATTCACAGTGTAGGAGCGGGGTGGTGCCCTTCCTCTTTGTTCGTTTAATTATAACTAGCTTGCAATTATAATGGAGAGGAAGATAGGACGCGCTCTTGGCTTTTCTTCGGAAGACCTTCGAGTAATGACAATGCATTGTCGGCGAGTTTCGAGTTATTTAAATAACCTTCTGATGGTAAATATCTTATTAGAGCGATAGCTCTTGAGGTCATAATATAACTTCTTAACACTGTTACTTAATCTCTAAGAGATTTTCTGTTATTCACGATCAAAACTATAAACAGTTTTAACCACTAGACACATTATGAGTCAAAGCAAGCAGTATTTATTAAATAATATTCTTAAAGGTATAAATTAATAATTTTTCATAGATTGTTATTTTAGAATTGACGTATTTGCTTTGTTAAGTAATAAAGTGAATTTAAGATATTCTTGATAAGAATTATGTATGACAAGTTTAGTTCATGTCAGGCTATTTAGCTAATACAATACTTATTGGGAACGTATTATTAAATGTGTAACGTAAATAAAACACTAAGGTACGGAACCCAATAAAGCTATCACACTCAAAACATACTTATCCAGTTTCTGCGGGTCGAGGAGGTAGTTGTAGTAGCCGCGCGCGCGATCCTGGCGCACCGCCTCGAAGAGCTGCGGCGTGAGGGAACCCGCGTGCATCTCGCGCGACACCAGCTCCACCAGCAGCTGCAGGCATGTGGGTGGGGGATGAAGTGAGGATCGAACCCATTGCCACATGCTAGTATGGGGCATTCGAGGGGATCTGGTGGCGTAATGATGTGACAATCGAACCCATGACCATATCCTAGTGTAGGCACATTTGAGGGGATCTGATGGCGTAATGATGTGAAGATCGAACCCACTAACACGTGGTATAATCGAGACATTCGAGGAGATCCGATGTTTTACCTTTTTATTTTAAAATGCTACGACATTTGAAATAATAATACGACATTTGAAATAATAATACGACAATTAGGAAAGGCTAAATTTTGTATAAATACATTTTCAGCATTATAATTACAATAATAATAACGTTATGAGATTTTTTAACCGACTTCTGTGAGAAAAAAAGATTTTCGACTTAATTTTTTTGTTTGTTACCTCAGAACTTTTATCTGGGTGAACCGATTTAGATTATTATTATTATTTTTTTTTTATTTAATAGGAAGCCAACGTTGTATACAATAATAATTTAAACATAAAAACAAAAACAATCTTACGCGAGTACGACATTAATTGTATACCCCACTTACAGGCTAACTTGACATGCATGAAATAAAAAAGAAAAACAACAGAAAACAAACACAATACAAATCATTCTACACTAATGTTACTTACACTTCCAAAAAAAAAAAATATATATAAAACAATTTGTATAAAGTATAATAAAAATAAAAAACTTATAAGTACTATAAAAGAAACAGAACATAAAAAATTTACAATGATTTTACCTATTAAAAAACATAACTAATAATTTCAAGTTAATCGATAATTATTTATTTAAGAGAAAACATTTTTTTTTTGTTTGCAGTTTGAAAGATGATATAGATTGTTTAAATATATCTAAACCTGCTTTTTTGAATATGCTGTTATATAATATTAGACTTCTATTTAATGGAGCTGCTTTGCCTATATTAATTCCCATTCTTCCCATTTCCCATTCTTTTTTATTTTGGTCCATTTCTAACAATAAAATTCAGGAAAAAATCACATAAGTTTTAAATTTGCATTAAGTATATGCACGACAAGTGGAAGAATAACTCGATTCACCCGCCAAACAAATTACGATGATTTTCTTACGAAAAGAGTAGTTTACTGAGAGTTTGGTTAGATTCTGTTTATTATTTAAATTGGACCATACTTATATTAAAAATATTTAAAAGAAAAGTGTTAAAAATGTTTATATTTACATGTAGATTCTGGTTGTAACCGTTCACTTTCAACGTCAATCCTCTGTCAGAAACATATAACGAATATGATAAGTCCGCTACAGTCGCAGGGTACACTTCTTCCTGTTACAATTAAAAAAATAAAACGAAATTATTTATTAATTTATTTATATATACTTTAATGCACAAAATTACAAAAGAAACAATGTACAAAAGGCGGGCTTAACGCTAAAAGTATTCTCTCCCAGCCAACCTTGTTAATTCTATATACATTTTCACAATATAGTTTCCCGAAAAATTGCAACATGCAGTGTGACCCAAAATAAATTAATAAAGTTATTATCTAATAGTAAACTGATAAAAATACAGTTCAGTTTCACGCTGTATCCCACATATGGGAAGTGTTGAGTAACGGAACTCAACGCTGCGGTTTGTCTTGTTACCAAAGGAAATGAAAATAACAGGTTCACCTCGAGTCAAAATCAAGCTTATAAACGTCGCGTTAACAGGCACACGCTGTAAGGCTGCGATAACTTGGACAAATAATTCTAAAAGAAATATAATTCTTTTCTTTTCAGCTTCACGCTGTATCCCGCACACATCAGGGTAGGCAGAGGGAACCAAATGTCAAGACACTCCGTTCCCGATTTTCTGCCGAATTCTGAAGGCATAGCGTGTTGAGTGGCAGAACTCAACGCCGCGCTTTGCCTCGACATCAGAGCGAAGAAATGGAAGTATAAACGTAAATAAATATTTCACTTCCGCGAGTGGGGATCGAAACCACAAATAAAATAATATAAATCTTTTGTTAAAGAATATTAACGTAAGACAAACCGTCGAATTTTTTTGCAATGCTTTATTGTTATAAATTAATATTGTTAATACGCATCAGATAATAAATTTTTAAAAAAAAAACAGTTTCCTCGGAAATAAAGAATAATAGATTTAAGAAAAACAATATATATACCTTGAGTCCTTGTTGTAATACATCAGACCAAAGGTCGAGGAGACAAGCGCTGGAACATGTCAAATAATTAAAATTTCAAATCAATTAGAGGCCAGTCAGCACAGGGGTACAAAGTATGACAGTAATACCGACTGATTGTGGGTTCGATCCTCACTTAAGCATGTAATACCTCAAGAATTCAGCGGAAAGTGCGGAACTGAGTGTCTTAACAATAGGTTCCGTCTGCCTACCCTTCGGTGTGGAGGATACAGCGTGAAGTTGTTTTTTTTCTATTATTACAAAATCAAATAAAATTTTTCAATTTAAATATGATACATTAATATATGATTATGTTAATTAAAAACAAAAACTTACTCTCGTGGCGATAGTATGGAGAGCGGTGTAAGGAAGTAGAAATACAGTAAGGCCATGGGGAGCCGATACTTGAAGTCTGGTTTGTACCACACCTCCATGTTGCTATTTTTACGTAGTAAATTTGGTTGGTCCAATCTGCAAAGGAAAATATTAGATAATAGTTTCGATTACAGTCAAACAAGCTATGACTATACAAACATTTAAAAAGAGGCTGAAAGATTATTATTTAACGCTATAAGTACCTAGGTTTCGATAGTATTTTTTGTATTTATTTCATTCATGTTCTTGTTTCTGTGTTCAAAAAAAAAAAAGAATATTTTATAAACAAAGTATTATGTATTTATTTATATATTTATGTATGTGTGTATGTATGTATGTATGTATGTATGTATTTATGTATTTATGTGTGTGTGTGTGTAAAACTAGATATCAGCTCTGTACACCCCTTCCCTTTTAAGATAATGTATTCTCTCCTCTACCCAAAGGTTGCCTGGAAGAGATCGCTCTCTTAGCGATAAGGCCGCCAATTGTACTGTTCTATGTATTAATACATGTAAATGTGTCTTTTCTATGGTACAATAAAGAGTATTTTGTTTTGTTTGTTTACTGTGCGATCGACAAGTCGTGGTCATCCTGAAGTTAGCTGCAGATGATTGCGAAGATTTCAGCCACTCAACACGTAATGTCTAGAAAATTGGGCGGAAAGTGAATTAAGGCATTCGACCTGCTATATGCGAAATACAGCTTGTAGGTAAGAAAAAACATATATATTACTATTTGTTTTATACTATAAATACGTACCTAAAATCTTTAACTGTCGCCATCAAATCACCTTTAGAGAACACTTTAGTCTTCTTTTCGCTTTTAGACACTTTCTTGTGAATATCTCTATCGGTACTATTATATAAATCAATGCCGAGTCTCTTCGCTTCCTCTAGGTACGAGGGCGCGGGCGGTTCGAGGTCGAAATTATTTGTAATATATATATTTTTATCGGGCAGATGAAATTCTTTGTAGGGTTTCACATTCAGCCATCTATTTAACCAGGGTTTTGGTTTTTCTGTAAGAATAAATATATATAACTTAACTTAGCTTCACACTTTACCCCTAGTGGGGTAGTCAGACAGGACGGAGCGCCAAACAGTACAGTCTCTACACTACAGTCTCTACATGCCTCTTTCGCCTCGTCCACTCTCAACAACCTCTTCATACATGCTCTTCGTGTGGTCCTCATGCTTTTGACGTGGGCCTCCTCCAGTATCTTTGATACTATTTTCTTTTTTTTTTCATTTATTTTTGTACCACACAAGAAAGAAAGTACAGAAAACTTATGACAACAGAAAGAATGTGCACAATGGATAACTTATCTCTAATAGAAATCTCTACCAGAAACCCTTAAACGTAGGAGATGTTAAAAGAAATAATTCGGGTGCGCCATTTTAATATTATGTTAATAATAAAACTACATACAAATATGTATAATATTAATTTAAACATAAAATGAATAACTATACCTACTACAAATATACATATACAAACATATTAAAATATAAATATATACAATGACATAAAGTAGTTGAAACAGAAAAAGAAAATTAATAAAGAAAAAGACGAAGCGACTACTAAAGATTCTAATTGAGATTAAGAAAATGTTGTTTTAATTTTATTTTAAAAGTATTAAGAGATGGATTGCCTGACAGTATAGAGTTAGGTTGAACTGTGAAGGATTTTTCATAGAAAGAGGTATTAAATATAAGGTACTCAAGCTCTCTTAGAGTTCCACATGAGCGTACAGATTTTTCACATGGAAGTGTCAATTGAAAACGCTCCCTTAAGTAAGGAGGAGAGGATGACTTTATAATGTTAAAAAGAATAGTGAGAATGTGCAGGTTACGGCGTAAACGCACAGCTTGTTGCAGCAGCAGCACGCGCGTTGAATCAGACAACGATATTATTGTCTCGTTTAATTTAATGCAAGGCAGGGTGTGAAAATTTACATGTCTACTGCCAATTATTAAAGCTTGAGATTTGGAGGGGTTAATAAGAAGTCCAAACAAAGTCGCCCACTCACTAAAATGAGCGAGGCCTGAATTGATTTTCAGAATTGCAGTATTTAAGTCTTCAAGAGTGGCGTGTCTATATAGCTGTAAATCGTCAGCGTAGAGATGATATTGACAAGATAGGATTTTGGTAATTTCATTTATTAAAATGGAAAAGAGCAGAGGAGAGAGTACGCCGCCTTGAGGTACACCAGTAACCAAATCAGCCCAGTCAGAGCAAAGCTCTCCTATTTTCGAAGGTCAACCGAGGTCTCCCCCACCTCTCTTTCCGCTCACGTTTATGTCATAAATCTTTTTTGTCATTCTTTCATCACTCATTTGTTTGACGTGCCCAAGCCAGCTGAGCACTTTCTTCTTCATTTTCGCCGTGACATCCTCGCTAGTACCTGCCATCCATTGCGGATTCGAACAGCTAAGCTGACTCCGCATGTCCTACGAAGAGATCGCATCTCCACAGCATTCATCTTTCTTTCATTCTTCTTCTGTAATATCCACTAAACAAATATATGATAAATCAATAGTTATATAATATTATATATAGTAATATAATAGTAAACGCGACAAGTTGTGCGTTCGATTTACATTTGTACACAAAAATGGTAACAAAACTAAAGTTATTAATGATATACTTATATATCTACACTCTCTACTTTGGTGGCGAAAGCTTAGCTGAGTTCGTATGTACAAATCACAGAGTGAAAATCGAACCCACGACCGTCGTGCTTATAACCCGACACTATTCCACATCGTGACAGGTAAAGAAGTAAAATTAAATATATAATAAACACCTATTTTTTTGTATTCAGTTCCGAACCATTTTTCTGTAGCGTTGTATTGGATAGGTTTCGAGTACTTGTCGGCCATTATGATCACGTTGACCATGTCCGCCGTCATACCGTCTAGAAGTGAAGTTATACCCTGTAATATAAAAACATATTATTATATAAAAAAAATCAGGTTCACGCTGTATTCCGCACACAGCAGGTTGTCTAATTATACATATTATATAATTAAATTTGTAAATAGTTAAAAAATATAAATTCATAGTTTTAGTTTTCATATATTTAATACAGACAGACATCTCTCCGCAATCAATCATTGATACCGATGCCGTGCGGCTTGGTACAGATTATATCTTTCAATTGGTTCACCAGTACAAATAAATATATACAAATACATATATTAAAAAATATATTCACCTTGGAATCAAATTTATAATATAATCTATGCCCCGTAATATAATGTTTTGGCGGGAACAGGTGCATGTTTTGCGCCATAGCCTCCACATAGTCCGCAGGCTCTGCTTCCTTTTCAAAACGGAAACTTGTTTCTTCTATTGTCTAGAAATAATTTTATAGTATATAGTATATGGTACAGTACGATCGACAAGTCATGACTGCTCTGAAGTTAGCTAGCTTAGATGGCTGCGCTGCGCTCTTTGCCCCCACACTAGAGCGAAGAAATGAAAATAGAAATGTAAATAACAATTTTATTTCCTCGAGTGGGGATCGAACCACCAACAACCTTCGCATTACAGTCAAACTCTTGTACCACTGCGCCACGATGCACGCACGCCCACGATTTTTTTCACTTTCAAATTTTTTCTTCCCGAATTAACACTGCGCAAATTTTCAAAAAGTCGTCGACTACTAGGTATACGGTATTTTTTTTAAGATGCTTTAATGAGCCCACAAGCACGATGCAATGGTTAGAGTTTTATCCTGAGAAATATCTTAGGACAAACATGTAAATAAACACAAGGGCAATAGGACGTTACCTTTATTTTGGTCTCTATCAGCAGAAGCTGTTATCTATATATATAAAAGGGCTTGTCCTCACTGACTGAGGTAAGACGCACGCACAGCCGTAACCGCTGTGCGTAGAAACGTCAAATTTGGACAGATGCTTACTTTCGTAATCTGGACACCCACTAAGAAGGGATTTTAATTTTTTTTAACCCCAAACGGGTGAAATAGGGGTTGAAAGTTTGTATGGAAAAAAATTTAAATCTGCACCGATTTTTTAGAAATTTGAAATTCAGACTCTTAAAAATATTTCATTGAACACATGTTTCGTTGTTTATTTTAATTCAAATAATTCAGTGAACACGTGTTTCATGGTTTACTAGAATTCACCCCTAATGAGCAGGCGAAGCGCGCGCGTCCGCTAGTTGAAAGATAAAAGTCTAGTAGATTTTGTCAACTTATAGTTTATACGAATAGAGAATAGTAATTATACGAATGTTTTATTAGTGTTTCAAGTGTTTTAATGTTAGAATATCAATTCTTTGTGCAGGTTTACGTAAACATTGGACTACGACTACGAGTATATGCATTTCTATTTTATTGTTTGTACGTTTCCGTCACCTTTCTTCCTTAGGAGCCTTAGGTGACCAGTTCCGCGCCCCGAAGAACTACGCTTTGCAGAAGAGAACCAACCCGGAGCCTTGGGTTAAAGGTACGCATAACATGAGTTAAAGGTACGCATCCTATCTCAATCACCTGATTTAAAATTCTAATCCATACTCGCTGTTAAGCGAATACTAAACCTATTCATTATTTATGGGAATCCCCGAAAATAAGGTTGCCATTAGGAGTGTTCGTTATATGATAATAAAAATTACTATAATGTTTAATTTCTGTATTAAGCTATTTTATGTTGATAACGAGATGGCATTATTTTTTAAAGCATTACTTTTAGCAACGAATTATGGAATATTTTTCATTTCAAATTATTCTTCCATTGCCATCACACAGGAATTATAATTAGAATATATTCAGGAAACATATGAAACCATAGTTTATATTTTAAAAAAAAACCTCTACGGATTATATGTAACGTCTACAAAACATAGCCGTTGTGATTTGTGAACACTCCTGGACATATGGCAATGTGTTCAAAAAAACTTCGATGTTTTTTTTTTCATTAAAAATAAGTAAAACAAAGACCTTCCCCCCGCTCCCTTATAGTGCTTACGTAATTCTTGAACGGACCTTTGAGGCTATAAAAAATCTCCCAATAAATGTGAAAAGTAGTGATCTACTACTATTTTTCACCCACTCTGAATGTGTCTGTATAAAAATATACAAGATTATTATAATTAATTCATAATTATTTTAATTTTCAATTTACCTTTAGTTCTTCATAAATTCGTTCTGATGGTCCAATCTGTTTCAACATTTGTATATATGAAAATATAGCTTCAACCACCTGTTAACACAAAAAATAATAACATAACATTACATTAATAATACTTTAAAAATATCCTTATTTCATTATAATAAATATTATACAATTGTTCAAACACTTTATTTAAATAATAATTTTTATTTTCATTCTTCGCTTGGTACACCGTTAATAACAATGTCTCAAGGATAAGGCGAAGTGTGCAACGAAATTTCTTATCATTAGTTTCCCCTTGCCTACAAAAAAGATATAGAAATATTTATAATCATATGAGGCCAGTAGTGATGCAGGAGCACAAGGTGTGCTGCAAAATCGACTAGTTTTGGATGTGTTGATCGCCACTCGAGGAAAGCAAATATTTATTTAAATTTATAAAATATAAATTCATTTCTTCGCTCTGGTGTCGAGGCAAAGCGCGGCGTTAAGTTCCAAGACGCAAAGCCTCCAGAATTCGATGGAAAGTGGGGAACGGAGTTTCCTAACACTACGTTCCCTCTGCCCACCCTGCTGTGAGCGGGATACAGCATCAAGCTGATTTTGATTTTGATTTTTTCATGATGAATTCTTGAATACCTTGTCGACATGATCAAGTCCATTTTTAGTGAGAAAAACTTGCACTGAGAACAGGCTGTACATAGAAGTGTATTCGATGCCACTTTCTGAATTACCCGTGTTGATACCGAGCGCCCATTCTCTAAGATAAATAAAAAAAACATAATTATAGATATATGTTAATTATATATTGATTAATAAATACGATAGTTGCGGGTAGTGGCGTAGTGCCCCCCAGGCGAACACAATATAATTTCATATGTACGAGTATGTTGAAATAGTTTTGCGGACTATTTGGCGCCCCTTTATGAGAGGCGCCCGGAGCATGATGACCCTGCTGATTTTAACTTACTTTTTCCTCAAATAGGAGAGGAGGCTACCGCTTCCCTCGTGTCCCAGTAGAAACGACACGTACTGGTGCGGCTTCGATTCGTATTCGGAAATCAATGATCTCATGCACCATGTTAAATGTAGCTAGAAGAAAAATAAATGAACTATTTTATATTTTTTAATAAAAATATAAAATAAAAAAGCTGAAAGTTTTAAAAAAATATTTTTTATTCCAGTGCAAACATATATCTATATACTCAAATAGAAAATGTTATCATTTACAATATGGTTATTTTCTTTCCGAGTGAACAATGAGCAAAAATTCTGAAAACCTAATTTCAGTATGGCCACGACTTATATATTTTTATATTTCTTGAATTTTACACGAAAATACCACAGACATTCTAGAACACAAGTAAACTAAACGATTGTACGGTGAAATTATTACACAACCATCATATTTAATTAGATAGGTATGTTCTAAGCCATGAAGACGTCAAATTATTTTATATTTACTTATATTTCGAAATAGGTAGCGAGAAACTAGTTTTAGTATATTCAGTTTTCAAATTTTCGCCTTGTGAACTAGGCCTCCGCCGTTTTTATTCAGGCCTTTTTTATATGAAATAATTCTTATTAGTTATTATATACAGGGTGGAAGAGGCAGCGCTCCTGTTACTGAAACTTCATATAGGGTAAAATATTTCAAGC
Organism: Heliconius nattereri; assembly: GCA_013403645.1. Taxonomy (NCBI): domain Eukaryota; kingdom Metazoa; phylum Arthropoda; class Insecta; order Lepidoptera; family Nymphalidae; genus Heliconius; species Heliconius nattereri. The sequence goes on from JAAIXI010000223.1 coordinate 4,241,982, forward strand.
TGAACAGTTTGGATGTAGGATTTTTTTTCATTTCACGACTTTTTCCATACCTGTATTACGTGTGACGCACACATACGTGTGCGGCGTTGCCGCTTTGACGGGTAAGTGTGTGCGTGTTTATGTTATACTTTACAAATGGCGTTTTATTTTGTTTGAAAAAATAACTTTTTAATTTTTGGGAATTATTTTTTTTCTGAATTATATTAGGCTTTTTTAGAGTAATTCCATATAAATAAAAAGTACACACTATAATACAGTGGTGTAAGGTAAAGCACAATTATTAATTTACCTCAGTAGTATCGCTAACTGGTTTCACGTAATAAATCTCTTTGAACTGCGGTGTTACCATTTCTGGTTTGAAAGAGAATTTACTGAAGTCATCAGCTGGCAACTTATTAGTAGGTATTTGTCCGAACGTACTCGATACATATTTCTCTAGATCTGCAAGATCCATACGGGCCTGTAAATTATGTGAAATTTAGAAATAACAAACTTATTTTTGTTTTTATAGATATTTGTATATATATATATATATATTTAATTACTATTTTAACATTTTCATAATTATCAGGTAATCAGCAGTTTTATATTTATCTGCAACTTAAACTAGGCTTATAACTAGAGATAATTATCTAGATTTAATTCATAAGAAAGTAACAAACTTATAATTACTCCTTTTTATTAAGCTACAAAAGAAGTGCGTACATAGAAGAATACAATATAATGTACAAAAATAAAATAAATAAAATACTATATAATAAGTAATTTTAAAATTACAAGATATTGCATCGAGAATATACAGGTGTAACGCGACGATCGACGGATCGGGCGGACTCTATGGAAAGAGGATTTCAGTACCCTATCCATTTCACAGTGGTTCGGCATATATTTGAGATTTTTTAGTTTATTGGAACAAATAGGATTCTTGAAGAAAATTGGCAAATACACCTCGACTGTTGAGTCTGTGCTCGTGATTTTTTTTCTAAATATTTCTCAATAGTAAGCCTTTTGTATAAAATAATATTTCAAAACTATCCGGGTTATAAATTTTGAAAGTAACAGTGAAACAAAAAACGTTTCAAAACTATTTTTGTTTCACTGTTACGCGTTAAGCTTACACGTTAAGCTTTTTTTATCAAAAACTTAAAAATGTTTATTGAGTACAAATATTAAAGTAGACCGGTAAAAAATTAAAACAGTTGCGCAAATATAAAAATTGGTTTTTAATATAGTCATATCTCGTTATAAGAAAAACAATTTTTTACTATTTCATGATTTGAGTACATTTTTAAATGATTGAGCTGCGCCTATAAAACTTTCACAGATTATTCTATACTAATAGTAGTATTTCCCAATTTTCTTGAAAAATTTAAATTTGTGATTTCTCCAAAAAAAATACAAATTCTCAAATATCTGCGAACCACAAAGAATCGGCGAATATGCATAGATGTAAAATGTATGTATAAAGAGGTAAAATGTGTATTTTAATATTCGATTTTCAATAACATTTTGTAACTATCATTGTACTTATACTTAATAGTGAATTTAAAAAATCATTTTTTACGAATGTATTTCTAGAAACCTATACTTACACAAAAATCCCTGATCTAACTAACAATATTATTCATTTCTAGCCCACTCAACCAACCTGTACAGCCACAGTCATTCTATGGGCGCTATAATGACGTTTCCTAAAGTCAACGGCAGCTTTGTGCAATTTGTCATCATCATGTACATCGTCGCGCAAGCTACGTAGGTTACCCCAAGCAAATGTTCTAGCTGGGTGTCCCTCCGGGAAAAGGGAGGAGATGAGCTGGTGTCTACGGTTTGCATCCAACGGAGAGGCCAATGAAAATTCTGTAAAAAATGTATTATTTTTTTTACCAACTTCACCTGTATACCGGTATAGCCGGTCCTATTGAAAACACTCTATCACTTTCCGCCGTATATTAGTGATTTTGCTTGTTGAGTGCCGGAACTCTAAGCCGCGCTTTGTCTTGTTTTTATCGCCGGGAAATAAAAACTTTGTTTATGTTGTGTGTATTTATTAGATAAGTTACCACTATGAGGGGCAACTTGACATTGCTAGTAGAAATATTATTTAATTGTATTATTTACGTGGTGAATTAATATAGTTGTTTAATATTTTAAAGACAAAAAAAATATTTTAATAATTTTTTTTTTTCGCCTCCAATAAGATAATAAATATTTTATGGTGAAAGTCAAAGTCAAAGTCATTTGTTCAGTGATAAATTACCCACGTCGTTTGGAAGTTTGTTATAAAAGTGTATACTTTGACCTACGAATGAGTGAGACACTTTATGGAGCCCAGAGAAGGGCACAGCAAGCTCATTTTTATTTCTTAAATTACGTTGATGGAGATCACTGTTTTTATTGAATTTATTAATATTTTTATGCACATATACTAAGTTGTCGTAAATATATTGGTCTTGTGGTCTATATATCTATAAAGATCTGAGTATATATGTATATAATAAAATTCCGCAGTATTCTTAGCTTTTTAAACTGTTCAAGAATATTAAGAGGATAAACATGTATGGAATTAATATCTATTGAATGTCATGCAGGATAGCTGCCAGCTAATGTAATAAATAAATTATACTATTGACTTTCAAAAGAGCAACTGTTGAGTTTCTTGCCGACCCTTCTCAGCAGAACTGCCTTCCGAACCGGTGGTAGCCTTTTTGTTTATATGTTTATTCGACGATTCAAAAGTTCTTATAATAGTCTATTTGAATAAAGCATATTTAGTTTTTTTTTAATATTAAAAAAGACACTAGCTAGGTGTAAATTCCTAGTTTTTTAGCAAGCAATTACTTGTATAATTTTTCTTTTTTTTTTTTAAATATAAATTTCTACTTATTAATTTAACTTATAAAATATAGTACATCTTCTACATAAATCACTGTTATTACCAGATTGTATAGCTTCTCTTTCGCGTTGCATAGCCTCTTTCGTCATGAGTGGACTTACGAAGAACTGACTGAATATATCCATAGCTTGTGGGAGAAAATTCTTCTGTACCTCGAAGTAAAAGGTTGTTTCCTCGCAATCAGTCGCAGCATTGTCGTAACCACCTTCTGTCTATTTAAAACGAGAGTGAAAAAAATACTCAGTAGTCTTTTATTTATATACAAAACAGATTTAATAGCTGAACATAACATATATATACTTTTTAGTATAATTAAAGTCAATCTTTAATGTTCGATATGAGACATAACAAATTATACATAGAAGACTACCAAGTGAACCTAATACATTTAATATAATAAAATACTTGATTTGTTATATTTTTATTAGATATTACAAAAAACTTCGTTACATTTGTACAATGATTGTAATCTATATACAGAGTGGAAGCGTCAGCGCTTCTTTCACAGGAACAGCATATAGAAAAAAATATTTTTTCTTTCCATATCTAAAGATATGGATAAAGATACCTTAACAGCTTAGACATACAATTTTTATTTAAGAACCTAATTTCATAATGACGCAGCTATGCATAGATATCAATAACGTAAACATATAGTACAACAAAAATGCTACTTAAGGTACAACTTTGCCGCCAATACCTTCTACTCGATTTCGGAATGAGTCGTGTGCGGCGGTTTCCCTTTGATAAGTCTCTGTCTGCCTGCGTCGTTCTTCACAAATGGCGTTTTATTTTACAACGATAATTTAAAAAGTAATTGAATTAGACTTTTATAGATTAGTAAAAAGCTGTGGTTTCATTCAAAGTGGTACTGATAAAAACACTCTGTATATAAAAGAAGATGGTCACTGACTGAGGTAAGACAGACGTAACCGCTAATTGTAGACATGTGAAATTTGGACAGATGTTTATTTTCATAACGTGGATACCCACTAAGAGATTTTGAAAATCTTTAACCCGGGAGGGGTGAAATAGGGGTTGAAAGTTTTTATGGAACAATCTTTAAATTCGCACCGATTTTTATAAAATATGAAATTAGGTTCTTAAAAATATTTCATTGAACACGTGTTTCATGGTATATTAGAATTTACCACCTAATTGAATATAAAATCACAAATATATTTAATTCATATAATAATTGTCTTTCACGCGGGCGAAGTCGCCTGAGTCTGCTTCCTGTATCCTGCATAAAGCAGAACAGGAAACCTATTAAGACACTCCTCTCCTCACTTTCCACCAATTTTTTCGAGTCATTACGGATTCTGTTACGGAGTTCAACGCCGCGCTTTTACCTTGTTACTAGAGAAGAAATTAAAATATTAATCAATAATTATTTATTCCTTCGATTTGGAATTAAACCCACAAACATCCTGTTTCTGTACACGTTTATGCCATTATATTATCAGTTGATACATAAATCGGTAATATTTTCTATTTACCTGAACAAATGAATCAAATTCATTCTCCTTTGGGTATTTCTCACTGCCCAGGAACAACATGTGTTCTACAAAGTGCGCCAACCCCTGTATGTCTGCTGGGTTGCTGTAACTGCCGACTCCAACAGTAAGAGCACACGCTGCCTAAAACAATATATATTTATTCTAAATATGAATTTTCTTTTAATCGAAACGATTTAGGTTTCAGACCTAATCTTGTGTGGAGTATTGTTGGCAGGGAGAACCTAGCATACACTCCGTTCTCCACTGTCCACCCGCATTCAAGACACTGCGTGTTAAATGGCGGAACTCAACGCACTTTTACTTTGAGATACTTAAGTCATATATTTTTTAATTTTATTGTTTTTATTTCTCTTGCAAATGTAATGATGATCCCGACTTTGTATGTATGGATAATTAGAAACAACATATTATTCGAGTGAGCTTTAAGTGTTGTTTTGAATATAAATAATTAGATATACAATAAGAACGTTACTGTCTTCGTAAAGTTTAGATGGTGGATATAAGAAAGACTTCCTTAGCATCACATTGAGTACAGACCTTTGAGCTGGTTCAAGCTGGACCGACTCAGCTTTGCTAGGCACCGCCTCAGGAGTAAATGCATTAGACTATAATCGATTTACAAAGAACCAGCTCTTTAAAATATGCGGGGTTCCTGGTAAAGATTTCATTGATAGAAGAATTACTTATAGGTCCCGACTGTTAATCCTAATAAGTTATTGCGCTTGTTTATTTTCTATTCAGCTTTATGTAGACGGGGTTTTTTATTTTATCAAATATTTTTTTATTTTTCATTTTTTTGTTAAGATTCATTATAGAAGTGATATCTCTTTGAAATTCTCGTATTGAGCTCTTGAATTTGATACCCATATTGTGGTACTCGAAACCCAAAAAAAAATTTTTTTCACTATGTTCAATGGCGTCTCGTGGCCGCCATGATTACTTTTTTAACGTCACCTATTTAGGAACACATAGGTGAACATGCTAAAACGAATCTAATGATACATCAATTATGTAAATCCCTTCGGCGGTTCTGGAGATATAGGTAATAAAGAATATTACATACATACATACATACATACAAGATACGCGCGAAAAACATAACCCTTAGCAGTCGGGAATAACAATAATGTAACTTACCAGCTTTTCATCATCAGATTCGGTACCTTGTTGATCGCTACTAGCAGACTGTACTGATTTATCACCGTCACTTTTATGGTCTGTACTCTCATCTGTACCACTGCTTCCTTCATCAACTGAAGTATCATTGCTAACAGATGGTCTACTTGGATCTGATATGAGTAGTGCAGTTAGACCATTCTCTAACCTTATTGTTCTAGAAGATAATATACAAACTTGCAGTTCTATGCATGACACAATGGTCAAATACATTTAAAATAATACGTGTGTGTATGTAGTACACTTACCATGTAGTATTCATTTGTAAAAATATAAATTTGTAATAGAATAATTTGTCACAAGCAAAAACTAAATCAAATCCGCTTCACGCTGTATCCCGCACACAGCAGGATAGGCAGAGGGAACCTCGTGTTAAGACACTCCGTTCCCCACTTTCCGCCGAATACTGGAGGCATTGCATGTTGAGCGGCGAAAACTTGAAAATATAAGCGTAAACCACAACCGTCGCGTTACAGACACACCTTGTGCCACTGCGCCACGAAGACCTCATAGAAATCTATACTATCTATGTCTATACTAATATAATAAAGCGGAAAAGTTTGTTTGTTTGTTTGTTTGTACGCTAAGATCTCTGGATTTACTGGTCCGATTTACTTTGTTTTCGTTTTGTATGAAAGCTGCATTCTTCAGAAGTGATATAGGCTATATAACATTACATTACACATATATACTAATATATTAAAATACTTTCTAATTTGACATGCAATTTATTCTGCCATGTTAATAACAACCGTCGTTGCTATGCAACAGTTTGCAAAGTTTGTTTGTTGTTTTAAGAAAACGTCACTCAAAATGAACTTATATTTTGATATTTATCCTTATAAAACTGAATATAATAGTCACTTTTAGCATTTCATCTAGATGGAAATTATACGTAAGATGGTTTACTGTATAACAATTAAATAAATAATTAAGGAGATGTCACTGTTTCGGAATGACCTAGCTGACTTCGGGCGACATAGTATGACCGACGCGAACAGGCAGATGACGTCGACGGTTTTATTAATTTTCACACATTTTCGAACTATTGTTACTTTTTATGTAATTATTTTCTGTTTATAATTTATTTAAACTACACTTTGGTTCTCTTCTGATTTTATTTGATATCGCAAAAATTAACCTATTTAATATAGAAAAATGTTTAGTTATTTCATAGAGTCGATATCTAAAGTATGTACGCGCGCACGGAAAACTTTAGGTACTTTTTCTAATATGAAGAATATCCTTTAGTTACTTTTACTGCTTTTGTTGCTTCATTTCAGTAACTCAGATATTTTTTCTAATAATATGTCTCTACTTATTATTCTTTTTGATTATTTAGGCTTATATTTTCTTACTAATTCTATTGAAAATTGAAAATAATTTCATAATTATATTTAATAAATATTTTTATAGTTCAAGCAGGCGTAGCCGCGTCCGGGTCCACTAGTATAGAATAATTTGTCATGTACACAGATCATGTAGGCATTTTAAAATCTTCATACTCACTTATAAAGCTTTTTATCAGAAGCAGATTTAATTGTCTCGGAGAGAACCTCAATTTTCTCACTTTTCTCAATTTTATTGCTTGTAGTTAAAATTGGTTTCGTCTGATTGACTACTTTGATATTAAGTTTAAATTTATGACCTTTGTGAAAACTGATTCTTTTAGTTTTAGACATTACGATCAAGATCTACTTATACTGCTATAACCAGATGATATTCGAAATTTGAATGAAGGCGGACACAAATATTAGCGGTATTTATAGTGTCAAATGACAGTCAACTCATAATAGAGTATAGACAAGGTGGGGAAATTGGTCAAAGAGTTATTTATTTTACCATAAATTGTACTTTAAGCTTGGCAAGCGTGTTAACGTACCGAAAGTATTCTTATGATTGTGACAGACTTAACCACAGAGTATATTGTAATATACTAGAATAGGGAACAATCTTCGGCATCAAAAATGGTAGCATGGATCAACACCCTCCATTAGTCAGATGTTGAACTATATAAATCGATTTTTATCTATATGTGTATATAAAACGAGATGTTCCCACTGAACGAAAATTGTGATTTTGTGAACTTAATATTCGATTTTACTACATTTACAATTTTAAGTAATTAGTAAATCATTTTAAATTGAAATTGTAGTTTTTTTTAAAAAAAAAAGATCTGTAGTGTGACATTGGTGTTAATGTTTGTGGTGTTTTGTCAATTAGATTAAAAACAAGATAAGTTAGATTAGTTCATTTTAAAATGAATGCCGAGTATGCGCCTGATCCCCCTGATCCTGATGATGAACACACCTTCCCACAAAGATAACTTAAGTATAAAAACACCCAACCCAGCTACCGCTACTCCGTAAATTCAAAATTTATACATTCACCCTACCCTACCCGAAAGTCCAAAATCCTACCTAGGCTTTATAGTGTATGTGTCGAGCGAAACTCCAGACCCTGCAGCTTGGACTTCCATTTAAGCAATTAAATTTGGCCTATTCCTCCACATAAATAAAATATCAAATATCACCAGCGATGGTGTGAGAAATGTTGGTCGCAACAAAATAAGCGTAGAATTCTCAACAGCTACTGCAGCGAATAAATTTTTATCCAAATTCTCAGTCTATGTCTATGCAATTCTCAGTTACACTTAGTTCTCAGTTATACTTACATAGGTAAGTATAACTGTTCCTGTTCCAGTTATCCCTACTTTTAATACTACTAGAATGCACAGTGCAAGAGATGTCCCAGTAGATTTTTCGCTAGACTTTTTTGTAGGATCATTGGAATTTCCCTCAGGTTGTGTAAAGGGTTTGAAAGTAAAGCGTTTAAACAGAAAGTGTGTCATTGAGGGTGTGACTACATGGGTTCCGACTCAGTCGGTTGTAGTTACATTCCGTGGTCAAATTCAATTACAAAATATTATTTATTCAAATAAACTATTACAAGCACTTCGCAATCGTCGAATGAACATATAAACAAAAAGCTACCACCGGTTCGGAAGGCAGTTCTGCTGAGAAGAGCCGGCAAGAAACTAATGTTGCCTGAAAGTGCCTTTTCATACTATTCCTCCTTCCCAGTTGAACCCTACAAATCCCATCATCCAGTGCCTATGCCTATGTCGCTTTGATCATATAAAATCACAGTACAGGTCGAAGCCAAACTACAATTGTGTTACTCACCACTGATGAACTCCCTATACCGTCCAACGTTGCCAAAGACTTACTAACAATTTTTAAAATATTAAATAGAGGCCATCGCGTCGAGGCGCAGCGGCACAAAGGTGTGACTGCAGTCACATTTTATAGTGACACTCGAGGAAGTGAAATATTTATTTACGTTTATAGTTCCATTTCTTCGTTCTGGTGTCGGTGAATGGAGTGTCTTAACACTAGGTTCCCTCTGCCTACCCTGCTGTGTGCGGGATACAGCGTAAAGCTGATTTAACATCACTAGTAACTAATTAAAATCTTAAAGTAATAAATAAATTAACAGTAGGTGGCATAATCCGTGAAAAGCGGGCCAACGCCTGTCCCGATCGGGACATTTAATTTTTGGCCTAAAAATCTGGACGGCAACGCTGGTTACTATCCAAAGTATAAATAAATATTAGATTAGATTAGATATGATTATAATGTTCAGTTACATTTTTCTATATTCAAAAAATATTTCTTATGAAATGAATGGAATTTTATATTATTTTTAAACAGTTTATTTTTTTATATTCACATTCGCAAAATATTCGTCACATCACTAGTAAACATTCGAAGCGTACATATATTTTTTGTTCAAGCTAATATTAAATATACATATTTAAATATACTATATATTCAGTCATTTTTTTTATATATTCAATCAGGACTGAGGCAATTTAACCTAAGGAACTTTAATAATAGGTAAATTCTTTTTGAATTCTTCGATATCCATGATAAAATCCTTTTCATCCTCATGTGGGTCCCCAGAACTGCTGGCGTTTAAATAATGGAGCTTTAAGCTCTTCGGTTCTGTATCTTTTGCTTTTTTATTTCCATCTTTGGGCTTGTTTCCAACAATCTAGATTAAAAAATAATATAAATATTAATATTTCTAGAGGCCATATCGAGGCGCAGTGTCTGTTTGTAAGTGAATGGGTTGTGGGTTCGATTTCTACTCGAACCTAAACATTTAGTTTCTTACTCTGATAAAGAGACAAACCAGGACGTTGAGGAGCGCGAGATAAGTTGAATATTAAGTCTCATCTAATTATTATTAATGAAAACAAAGGAATTGAATTATTACCTGAACAGAAAGTTTCCTAAACAACATCTTGTTACGAATGGGGAAGTGGTTTTCAATCCAATTGTTGATGTCTCCAATTTTCACTTGCTCTAGCTCCTCAGCCTATCATATTATAAGCATAATATAACAATGACTGTACATAGTTTATTGAATCATGATTATGAAACCCTTTGCTTGGGGGTTGGGGGTTAAAAATGATATGATATATATATAATACTACTAGTTTATAAAAAAGACAGAACGTAGCAGTAGGTGTGATGTATAATTATGCATTTTTTACTAGTTTATTTTTATCAATTCACTAGACGTCAGTTGATCAAATTGATGTAATTACCTCAATAAACTCCCTTTGGAACTGGTATTCTTGGCTAACGATTTCACTCCAATATCTTTCAACCTGCAAATTTGATGAAAATTTTAATTTTGTGCACACAAATCAAAAGTTATAAATAAATTTCTAAGTTATCCTTCCAAAAATAATAGTATTACCTATTATTTATGTCTGGTGTAATAAAACTTGCATAATATAATATTTTTATTTATATTGGCTTGCCTAACAGAACCAAATAAATACGAAAATCAATATATTCCTTATTGAATTGGGGCGAGCACTTTTCATTAGTCAAGATTGTATAGATATTCTTGATAGGCATCAGAACATCAGATCAGATAATCAATAAACTAACACTTAGTGGGAAGTAAAGATCTCAAACCTTCGATCAACTATACACTAGATTTAGGAATAGGTACAGTCTAAAAACGGCCCGAGAAATAAGAGCACAAAAAGCGTTGTGTTCTTATTTGATTATAGTATGAAAAACAACCCCGCGAACCAAGGTCTTCTGCTCCTGAGAAATCCCGACTCCTTAGATGAACTATTATAACTTCATTTTATTTTAGTATGGTCCAACCTCAGCCAACGTGTGGAAGTGCTAAAATGACTCAGTGTGCTTTATAAAATCAGTATTAAACAATTAAATATTGAGGTATGGCTCAAAATTATTGAGATATTTCCCCCAATTTTTTTTATGCAGTATCTTTGATACTGTGTTTTCGAAGGTCAACCGAGGTCTCCCTCTACCTCTCTTACCACTCACTTTGCCATCATAAATCTTTTCTGTCAGTCTTTCATCACTAGTTCATCACTAGTACCTACCATTCTGTGCTAAAACTAAGCTGACTCCGCATATCCTACGAAGAGATCGCATCTCCTGCATGCACTTGTTCTAATATCTTATCATTCTTATCGTTCTTTCTTAATTTCTTTCAAATACTAGAACCTTTGTGTTGCTGGCATTCAGGTTTAGACCATTATTTTTACACTCTTCTTGCAGAGTGATAACTAATGCCTGCAACTCGCATTCTGATAATGTAATGAGCTGTCTGCATCATCTGCATACCAGCAGGCAATTCACATTCAAGTCACCTACATTCACGCCCATATAACTTTGTTTCATTCTTGGAGAGAGGTTAATAAATAAAAAGAAACAAAGCAAAATAATAACCTCATCCTTTAGTTCATAATCAGCAGTATGTTTCAGTTGCTTGAGGTCGAGTCTCACTGGAGCTAGCGCCCTCTCACCGCCCCGACGGGCGTCTTGGGCAAACTTCTTTAGGAACGCCTCTATACGTTTATCTACGTATGACACGCTGTAGGGAAGTTGTATATATTATTAGTTTGATTGTATAAATTGTCGACGAGTTGTGACCGTCCTGAAGTCAGGTTTTCACTTTCAGATTCATCCGAGGAAAAAATAAACAGTAAGAAAAATCTTTATATCATATATGCGGAACCATCTACAGCTAACATAAATGCGACTACGACTACGACCACTATATACTACGTAAGTCACCCATCTCATGTAAATTAAACAAAAAAGTAGTGACAAAAACATACTTAAACTTATCAACTTGTGTGTTGACAGTCACAGAACTTCCCAGAACTCCAAAAGTGTATCTCAGCGTAGTGAACACATTGTTACCGAGCTGTTCTTTAGTACGGAGCGTGTTGATCAGTGGATCCTCCATAAGCTTCTACATACGTAAATAGAGCAAAACTTCAGTAATAAGTGTAGAAATTCTATCTTTCCATTTTTGTCATATAAGTGAGTCCTCAAAAATACTTTTCAATTTACGATATATATTAAAAAAAAACAAAAAAGATAATAACAATTAAATCACAAATTGACTACTTTGTCATCTTATGTGCGAATGTACTCGTATGTTCTCATATATAGACACAGAGGTGTCGATGGGACCTCACGTGTGGATGTGTGTAAGTGCATGTGTGGATGTATGATCACATGTATGTGTTCTCAAGTATAAATGCGCGCTTTAGTGTGAACGTGTTTTCACATATGTGGATGTGTATTATCATGTGTGCATGTAACCGCATGTGCGAATATGTGGCCTCATTTGTGCATGTGTGATCACGTGTAGATATACGATAACGTGAGTGGATGCGTAGTCTCATAGCCTTGCAACGACGAATTTGGCGTATACATATTCAAGTTTGGTAATTTAATAAAATATATTTTTTTACAGATATTCTTTATAGTCTTTACATTTTCTGTGGTTTTATTCATATTTCCAATTAATTTATTATCTATGACTCAATTTTATCACGTACCATTATTATAAGTATCTACGAAAATCCATTTTAAGAAACAAAACATTGGAAAATTCCTATGTACTATTGACTAGCTTTTATTATGTTTTCAGTCAAACAATATAATTAAGAGTGTAACCCTACCGCAAAGGCAGTCAATGTGACCCATTGCATGGGTTACATCCTTAGCCAAAAAATCCAACACAAAGAGATTTATTCAATTCCAACTAGCACTTAGTTTCTGAGATTAGCGCGTTTAACCAAACAAATTCTTCATCTTTATAATATAAACATAGATAAAAAGCAACTTACCAATAATAAAATAAGTCTAATTTATATAATATTAAAATACATACCCTAAGAAGCTCTACAGTCTCGTAATCTTTAAGATTAGATACTCCACCCTGGTAGTAGTCATTCACTATACTAGTAGTAGATGACGGATCAAGATTCGCAACACGAAGACGTTTCACTCCTAATGGCAACTGATGTACTTTTATCTGTTTAGAAAAAATAATAGTTTTAGAAAAAAACATAATAATATTGAACCTAGTATAAAAAAAACTGAACCCATTTAGTATTAATTTGATATCCATCTATTTATATGGACCGACCGTTTGATCAAAGTCATTAATTTCAAGAAAGCTTCGAGTTGTAAAGCTGAAATTATTGTCAAATTTCCAGGTTTTCATTCCCTTGGAACACGTTCTGCGTTCCAAATTAAGCTGTTAAAGTTATTGAAAGAGATTAGTGTTCATGGATCTTTTGAAGGATTTTGTAGGAAATTGGCCGCGTAATTAAAACTTGTAGGGTATTTACTTCCCATTTGTCTTATTTCATAATAGAATTTTATTCAAGAAGGGAAAACTTACAGCACAAATAAATCTAGTTTTAATACTCGTTTTCGATTTTTTTTGCCATCTTATAAAAAGTTTCGCATTCATTTAGCAGACTTTAATTAAAATGCTTTGCAATAAGACCGAGGTCATCATAACGCAGTCAGCCCGAGTCCTCGATTCGATCCTCACTCGGGAGAGATTCAACTGAAACTTAATATTATTAATAACTCAAATATTACTCAAAAACTCAACATTAGGTTCGGTCTGTCTACATGGCTAAGCGAGGAAAAGAATTCAGCAGTTCCTATATGTTTTGTAACAAAAATAGAAAATAAATTATTATTTACCTCAGGCATTTCATCCTCAGACAGTCCCTTCCATTTTATATTTTTATGCACATTCTCAGATATCGTGATAGCTTCATTCCAGGCGAGGTTGCCTTGTACAAGTACCTTGAAAAGTATTTTTTACTTTTAAGAAATAAATTAAATAATATTCATTGATACAAATACCTAACACCATTTTGCTTATTTATAAAAATTGATAATGAAGAAATATTACATTATTTCTTCATTTTTTATAACGAATAAATAGAGAAAAACTATTTTACATCTTAGTGAATAGCAATGTTGAGGTCTTAGAAGTGCAGCGGCACAGCGTTCGACTGTAAACGTTACTATTATGGGTTCGATTCCCACTCGTGAAAGTAACTACTTTCAAGGCGCTGCGCAGCCTGACATGCTAAGTCCCGAAAATTAAGTGTGTTAGCACAATGTGCCCTCACTTCACTCCATTATTGTTTACTTTCATGCTGTATCCCGCACATAGTGGTGAAAATCAACGCTAGGCCTTAGTCTTGGTGCCAGAGAGAAGAAATGAAAATATTAATAAATGAATATTTACTCCTCCGAGTGGGGATCTAACTCACAACCATCACGTTAGAGTCAAATCCTTGTGCCATGACGGCTTCTAAACAAAAAAATAATATTTATATGTTTTTTAATTCAAATTGTAATCTATATCTATATATACATTATATAAAAGGACATGTTGTCACTGACTGAGGTAAGACGCATGAAATTTGGATAGACGTTAACTAAGAGGGAATTTTGAAAAATTTTAACTGCAAAGGGATGAAATAGGGGTTGAAAATTTGTATGGATTTCTTTTAAAATCGGCACCGTTTGTTATAAAATTTGAAATTCAGACGCATAAAAATATTTCATTGAGCACGAGTTTCAAGGCTTATTACAATTTACCCCATAAACTGAATATAATTTCATAAAAATATTTAATAAATATTAGTATTATTCAAGCGGTCGAAGCCGCGACGGTGGACTAGACTCTTTCGTTCGATTTCATTGAACACGTGTTTCATGGTTTTCTAGAATTCACCCCTAAGGATGCAAATAAGCAGGCGTAGCTGTGCGCGTCCGCTAGTATCTATATTTACAGTCTTGTTATTCTCACCTGCAAGTACATTTTCTGTAACAACTTGTGAGTGTATTTTTTCAATTCGCTATACGTAATATTTTGTATGACGGCGGCTTTGTTCCTCGGAGATATATAGGGCTCCATATATACATTGAACAGGACATCTCTGTAACATGTATTTAATTCAGTAAATAGTTTACATTGTATTCGCTTGGGTATTTGTTTGGTTTACAAAAAAGGGGCCAAGTTTACGATTGTAGGTCAACAAGAAATATAACTTATAAAAGTTAAGACATTTATAAGTTTGCGTTTGCGCATTATGCAGTTGTTAGATTTTTTGAAGCTTACCACATGTTGCCAAGTATTATAATTCTAGGTCAATGTAAAAATTTTTTTTTTATTTCAGGGACAATTTCATACAAAATAGCATAAACTCTCGTATCTTGACAAAAAATAGTTTTGACAGACAGAAAGACAGTCAAATACACAAAAAAACGGATGTAATAAGGGTTCCGTTTTCTTCTTTATGAGGTACGAAACCCAAAAAGTAAAAGCTATCACACTTGAACATGGTGTGTAATCCTCACTTTTCCAGTTCCTCCGGCTGGATGAGCAAGTTGTAGTAGGAGCGCGTGCGCTGCTCCCGCACCGCCTCGAACAACTGCGGCGTGAGGCG
Source organism: Heliconius nattereri (assembly GCA_013403645.1). Classification (NCBI taxonomy): domain Eukaryota; kingdom Metazoa; phylum Arthropoda; class Insecta; order Lepidoptera; family Nymphalidae; genus Heliconius; species Heliconius nattereri. The sequence continues at coordinate 4,257,409 of JAAIXI010000223.1, forward strand.
GCCGGCGTACATCTCGCGCGACACCAGCTCCACCAGCAGCTGCGGGTTAATGGCGGAAGATATGAGAATCGAAACATTCGAGGGGATCTGATGTCGTCCATTTTTATGTTAAATGCTACGATAGTTGAAATAATAATACGATAATAAGAGAAAGCTAAATTTTATATTTACACAATTTCAGCATTATTTATTTATACGTTTTTTTTAATAGCCTCTGTAAGAAAAGGAGGTTATTAATTCGACTGTATTTTTTTGTTTGTTACCTCAAAACTTTTAACTGAGTGAACCGATTGCGTTGCTGGGGCGTTTCGTATGGTCCTATTTTAATGGACCAACAGTTTCTGACAATGACATGATCACATCATGAAAAAATCACTAAGTCTTAAATTTTGATGAAGTATGTGCGCGATAAATGGAACGGAAATGTACGAATACCGCGAGTCCTTGTTGTAATATATCAGTCCAGAGATCGATGAGACAAGCGCTGGAACATGACAAATAATCAATATTATATTAATTTCTTTCTGATCAATTCAGAGTCTACGTAAGCTGAAGTAAGCGTCATTTGCTATTGTAATATTTTCATCTAATCAATTTTGAGCCTTTCGTGGCGTAGGAGCACAAGCGTGCGACGACAGTTGTCGGTTCGATTCCTACTCAGGAAAATAAAATATTTTATATTTTAATTTCCTCGTTTTTCGTAGTTTCCCAGATTCCTTTTGCATAAAATCCACCATAGATAGGCGTGAAGGTAAAAAAAGTAATGAATATTGTTTTTTCGTGATATCAGATAATGCTAATAATACAACAATTACAACAAATAATTAGTAACTGATAGAAATTGTTGCCTAGACACCTAGTAGTAAAGACAGGCTTGCCTAGTGTGGGGTGTGTGTGTTGCATTATTTGAAAATCAAATTCTACATATATATAAATATGGTAAATTAATATATAATTAGGTTAATTTAAGAACACTTACTCTCGTGGCGAATGTAAAATGAGCGGAGTAAGGAAGTAAAAATACAATAAAGCCATGGGAAGCCGATACTTGAAGTCTGGTTTGTACCACACCTCCATGTTGCTATTCTTACGTAGTAAATTGGTTGATCCAATCTGCAAAGGAAAATATTTAATTTAGAATTTAAAGAAAAATGTTTTAAAAAAATGCAGGCGAAGCTGCGCCCGCCCGCTAGTAGTATATGTGTATATATATATATATATATATATATATATATATATATATATATATATATATATATATGTCATTCTAGCGAAAATACGAAATTAGGGTTTCAAAAATTTATGAAAAATATGTAACTATTCTTTTCTGTGAATTTTATAGTACTAGTGTAACTAATTATCAATGATATAGTGGTCCCCAAAATAAGTGGGTTTTCCTGGGATAAACAGGGTAGTTAAAAAAATTGAGAATCAGGGAAAGATGCGGTATGTGAGGGAATGAGTGTTAATATATTTATGACAATTAAGTACAAAAAGACATTTTAATGACAAAAGAAATCTCGTATTATACTTTGAATAACCAAGAAAAAGTAACATTTACTTATTAATTCTTCTCAAAAATCTAATTATGTCAATTTATGTACTTAAAATATTGTCTTTTCTTTTCAAAACCACAGCGTTTTAAGTATTGCGATTGCACTATTGATTTATTTAAAATTACTAACAAACTAATTAAGTGAAAGGAAAAGTACCACTTTGATATTAAATAAAAAGGGCAACTCGCCAAAACAATGAAAATCAGTTTCAAAAAAATGAAATCAGACTTTCTATCAAAATAATTATACAAATATAAATAAAAAAAATTAAAAGCATGTTCGATAAGTATTTTAATTAATGGCAACTATAAAAATGTTTTTAATTATCTGTGTAAGAACAGAACTTAGCCGCGGAACGGCTAACTTCTGTTGTATTTACATTATTTTGTTCGACTTTAGACGTTGAATAATTAAATGTTTTAAATTATTTGGATGTTGTTTAATATTAATTTTATCATTAATCGAATTTCTAAAATCGAGATGAATGTTTCGTGATCGTGATGATGTGATTACTGAGTATTTTTCTCAAATGTGAGACTATTGTGTGTCAGTATTTGAGTGTACTATCAAAACATACATTCTTTTAAGACATTTCAAAGAAATGTTGAGTTTTTAATATTACTTATGATGTAAATATTAGTGGTAGTAAAAGGAGAATGCGACAACGACGATGTAAAAGTAATGTTAAATCTAAGTACCTATCTATTGTAGTTCAATATCATTTTGTGTGTTAAAAATGTTGAATAAAATTTTTTGGGTGATTCAATAACCATACATTATTCCTAAATAATTTAATAATAAAGGTGATATGATAATTGACTTAAAGTAGGATTTTATTAAACAATTTTAATAAGAGCTTTGAACGTTATTTAGATTTGTTATAATAAATAGGTAATTGCGTGAAAAAGAACGCGAGATATCGTTCTTTCGCGTTCGGGTATGGGGTAATTCTAGCGAAAATACGAAATTCATGTCCTAACTGATTTTTTCTAAGCAGTTACGACTATTAAGCAATTATTATTATTTTGTTACTAAGTATGCTATAGTGTATACATAATAACTATAAGACTTTCTAGTAAACTATATATCTAATATTTCTTTTGGCTATGTTAACATCAGAAAAACATTCCCTCGCTTTTTCTTCTTCTTCCTGGCATTAATCCCGGCTATTACCAGGGTCTGCCTTCCTACTCAACCTACTCCACTTTGCACGATCTTTTGCGTCCTCGGTGGTTAGACCATTGGCTCTCATGTCCTGCATCACGACATCCAACCAGCGCTTCCTTGGGCGTCCGGGAGGTCGCGCCCCAGGAACTGGTATAGCAAGGCACTTGCGTCCGACATAGTTCTTAGGCCGGCGCGTAACGTGGCCAAACCATCTCAAGCGACGCTCTTGGAGCTTATCCGCTACGTCACGGACCCCAAGACTACCTCGAATGAATGTGTTGCGTATGCGGTCAGACCGCATTACGCCGCACATCCACCTCAGCGTCTTCATCTCCGTGACGTGAAGCTCCTGAGTGTGCCGAGATAGTGCTGGCCAACATCCGCTGCCGTATAAAAGAACCGGTCGGACGATGCTCTTGTATATCAGCCCCTTGAGCTTGGGCGGTATTCTGCGGTCGCTGACCACACCAGTGACCTCCCGCCATTTAGCCCAGGCAGCGCTTATCCGGCCATCGACATCGTGATCGATGCCTCCAGACTCGTGCATAAAGGATCTAAGGTACCTGAACTTCTCCGACTTAACGGTTGGCTCAGGACCTATAAGGATGGTGCTCGAGTCCCGGCTCCCGCAGGCAATGTACTCTGTCGACACATTTAGTTTAAGACCGCCGTTCCCAAGCGTACCCTTCCAGAGGTTCACTACTTTACGCTCCAGCGTCAGTCGGTTCTCGGCAATGAGTGCTATGTCGTCGGCATACATCATCAGCCATGGAGGCTGGTCCTGGATGTGAGCCGAGACAGTATCGAGCACTACATTGAATAAGAACGGACTAAGAGCCGAGCTCTGATGAACCCCCACTGTAATCGGGAAGGGTCTAGTGTCGCCAATAGCAGTCCTAACCATAGAAGCGGAACCGTGGTACATGCCCCTTATAATCTCAATATAGGCCTCGCTATGTCCCAAATTCCAGATTCAAATACCCTATGGTCGCTAAAATGATACATTTCGCTAAATTTTATGATCAGACTTTTACAGATCGCTTAATATTATGGTTTTCTTGAAATATTCATAATTACAAAAAAATTAATAAAGGTTATTGACACTTACAATTGACAATTGACACTTATGCTTTCATTTTACTTTGTCCCAAAAAAAATAATCATTCCTTCACACTTTTGTTCACAGCCCATTTTTAACGTGTTATTTGAATTACATTAACGCATTCATTTGTTTCTGACAGTTGGCAGTGCTGCTAATAATTTACTATAGTGAATTCATCTTGTGCGTGCACGTATTTTCTATTAAAAATAGATTTAGTTCATAATTTACTAAGTTAAATTTTTGGCCGTCATTACATCACATCTTATAAAAATATGGTAATCAATTTTAACCAATTAACTAATTAACGTAAACGTTGGATTTTGGTAACTTATAACGTGACCATAAAATGCAATACGAAAGAAAGATTAAGATGTGCGTTTTTGGCGATAATGTTTAATTTCGTCACTCCCTTATCGTCATTTCCTCATAATTATCTGTAGTGCGGGAATGATGCGAGGTGAGTGAATGATTATTTTAACCGTGCGCTTTGTAGGCTCTTTGTGTTTTGGCTGCATTAACGCAAATGGGTCTATGCTTTCTCATCTTGGAGCTTTATTAACATAAATATTGCAAAAAAACATTAATTAATGACACACAAATAAAATTGAAAAAGAAAAAGTATGATCGGAAACGTAAAGTTAAAAGTAAGAGTCATCCTACCAATTTAGAAAGACATCACGAAAAAAAGAGACAAATTTGTTAAGAATAAGAAAAAAGGAGTTCAAGGGAAAATTGTCAAACATGGGATTGTTGACATATAGGGATTATAAGGTGTGCCGTGTAAGAATTAAAATTCTTTATGGCGTTACTAGGCAACAAAGCACTCTTCATACAGGTTTACGTCGCAATGGTGCTGTCAAAGCCCACACTATTAGCTCTCTATTTAAAAATAACCGAGACGATAATTTGAATGGCTTAAAAACCAAGATTTGAACATTCATATAATTCAGTTTTTACATGTATTTGCTATAAAATTAATCAATCAAGCCTACATTACCTGGTTTACATATTTTCCTTACATTTACTGTGCAAAATAAGAAGTTATCACAGGATTGATATCCACAGTCAACTTTCTAAGAATCTTAAAGAAGATAACTTTGACAAGGTACTATCACAAAAACAAAAGTCCAATCCAGAATTCTCGGAAAGTCTTTGGTGATCTGGCTACATTGTCTTCTGATTATACCAAATTCAAAGACTTTGTTTGCAAGACGTTGTCTATGTTGCGTCAGCAAATTCAGCTCCTCACAGAAGGCTACCATATGCAAGAAGCATGCTCCCGAGGAACATCTTACTGTTTCACGGGTTGCCCGAGACTGCAGATGAACGCCCAGAAGCTGTAGTGTTGAATGTGCTTCATGATAAACTAAAATTATCAAATAAAGACACTTCTATGATTAATATATCACATCGCCTGGGTACGATAAAGAGTAAGCCCAGGCCCATAATGGTCCGCTTTTCTAATTTAAAGTCAAGAAATTTAGTGTGGAATACCAAAACTTCCCTTAAAGGTTCCAGTGTAACAATGTCAGAGTTCTTGACAAGACCAAGACAAGAAATCTTTAGTGCAGCTAGAAAGCATTTTGGCATTAAGAATTGCTGGACGGCTGATGGACCATAACCACTATGGTGATTCTGCCTGACAAAAGTCGCAGAAAGGTGGTAACAGTACAGGAACTTCAGATCCTTGTCAGCAATCATCCCCAGCCAATTAGTTCCAAGGATCCAAAGCCTTCCAGGGTTCGTCGTGGTGTTAAAAACGTTAAATAGTGTGCTTACTACTATATTTTCTATATAGTTATAGTTTCTAAACCTTGTATTTGTGTTAAATTTATCTTGTATACTTCATTAATACTCAAATCTCGTTGGCGGCTTACGGACTTTTCCTTATCTTGTTTTATTAAAATCTTTTCACTTAACACATTTTATAAACGCACCACTACAAAGTGTATACATTTGTTTTGACAATCACACGCAAGTTACCTTTGTAATTGCTTTGTAACTACTAACTTGCATTGTATTATAGCCGCGCCGCTGACGTCATACTGTTAGCTAGTTCGGATAGTCGTAGTTTGGTAGATGTGTATCATAAATGTATGGATAATCGAAATATATATAGTTATATATATGTATGTATGTGTATATGTATTTATATATGTGTATTGTGTGTATATATATTTTGATAAGGAATGGTATAGGTTTAACTGTGTCTTACTTTCATTGTTCTATTAAACAAGGTACAAAAAAGATATTATATTTATATTGCTTGTAACAATATATCATTGTACTGTACCAAACTTAGTAAGTGACGCTTATTGTTGTTTACATTGTGTAAACAATAATGTGGTTTTTGTATTAAGTGTATTAATATATGACGTCGCATATTTCACAATATTTCGTCGAACAATCCGACGCAGTCGCTCAGTAGCTTTATTTGTATGCGAACGTGTTAATTCTAAAAGGAATATAGAGAAAAAACCGATACTTTATTAATTGTATGCATTTAGCTTACAATAAATGGAGAACTAGGCCGTACCCCACATGTGAAAGTACAATGATTATGTCTTCTTCATTGACGACTCATGATGATATCGAGATTATTCATTCACCAATTTAGATTACAAATATACAACAATAGAAAAGTTTTTATTTCAAGCCATTTCAAAGAACAAAACTATCAAGACTAAAATACTAAATCCATTAAGCAAAAACTGGATGAATAAAGATGTGATATCATCAATTAATAAAATAAATATGCTCCTGCGCAACCTGTAGCAAACACCATGTAATTAAAAATTGAAAAATGACTTTTTACAGCAACAGAGTACAACTACGAATTTATTCAGAACACCAAAAGTAAACATTAACACAAAACTTTTAAAAAATGTGAGAAGAATCTTCTAAAGATGTCGCAACTGTCGCATTCCAGCACGTTGCCTCTCTGCTTTGTAAGTGACAGGACATTTTGCCTAAGATTTGAGAGTACGAGATCTGGAAGCGACCCGATCACTGCCCTTGTCCCAGTTAGAACTTTGTCACCTGCTCTCTACGCATTATACACTGATGACATTACAATGCCCTAACGAGTATTACTCAACGAGGAATACTGCATGTAGTACAGAACCTCAACCACTGAGTGACGCAGCACAACACCACGCGCTACTCAGCGAAACCTAAAAATAGAAAGCCTAGAGGTACACATTGGTCGCCTCGCGTCCAACGCATTCCGTTGCGCCGATGTATCGGGTCACCTGCACCTAAGGAGCAGCACTCCGCATACCCGGCCGCCCGAGGTCAGGCGTCTTCTTCCGAGGGATTTTCTATCCCCCTCCAAATCCGACTCATGAGCAGTAACCTCGGTTGTATAATCTGGGCCTCCCTCAGGAAACCGAGGGTCCAATTTCAATCCCCTCCCGCACCCCCCTCCATGTGTCTGCTCTAAAGCAGATTATCGCTTGAGATCATTGTCAGAGAACCAACCAACCAACCGCCCTGATGTCGTTCGGAGCTACTACGGAGATGGACGAGAGAATACTTCAATTCTGCGCCTGGTAAAGTAAATTTAGAAGTGATTGCACGTATGTCGGAAATACGCGACATAGTTGGTTATATCTTTCGTTTAAGTATTTTTGGATAAGAGAATAGTAGGTGTCTTGTTTATAATTGCTTTCGTTTGAGTTTTCCGTTGTTTGTGTTATTTATTTAAGTGTATTTTTTTAAAACCATTGGAAAATTCTTACTGGAACTATGAAAATGCGGGTTGCATTAGGGTTTAATTAATTTTCACACTATCTTAAGTGCTTTGCAAACATACATTAGATAAATAATTCTGTAGTTGAAACGGGCGAAGCCGCGAGCGGATCGCTAGTTTACTATAAATATCAACATCATAAATCACAAAATAATTCGGTTTTTGAACATATTATAAAAAGTTCCAGTACAATATTAATACAAAAATGAGGCACATTACAAATATTTTATGTATGATCAAATAAAAAAAAAGCCAATAACATTCAGTTGCAAAATATTTTTTTAATAGTACAATAACACTTTCAATACAGGACGTACAAAGTAGTCATGTAACGAATTTAAATTGAAAATTCGCGAACGCAAACATGGTCTTTTTTAAATTTGTCTCGTTTACGCCACAGTGTCTTTAAACTCAAATGAGATTAATTGTTATTTAGTAAAAATCTGATTTTTAAATGTTATTATCCAAAGTATAAATAAATATCTAAACCAAATGATAAAGTAGATGAAAAGCCGATAATGTAATTATAATGTTTAGTTACATTTTTCTATATTCAAAAAATATTTGTTATGAAAGAAATGGAATTTTATATTATGAAAGGAATGGAATTTTATATTATATTTAAAGTGTTTATGTTTTTTATATTCACATTCGCAAAATATTCGTTACATCACTAGTAAATATTCGAAGTGTACATATATATATTTTTTTAAGCTATTATTAAATATACTATATATTCAATCGATTTTTTTTACATATTCAATCAGCATTGAGGCAATTTAACCTTAGGAACTTTATAAACGGGTAAATTCTTTTTGAATTCTTCGATATCCATGATAAAATTTCCATCATCTAGGTCCCCGGAATTGCTGGTGTTTAAATAATGGAGCTTCAAGCTCTTTGATTCTGTATCTTCTGCTGTTTTATTTCCATCTTTGGGCTTGTTACCGACAATCTGAAAATAATAGAAATATTTAAATATTTCTAAAGGCCATATCGAGGCGCAGTGCCTGTTCCTACTCAAACCTAAACATTTAGTTTCTTACTCTGATAAAGAGACAACCCACGGTGTTAAACCACGTCACTCATCACACAGCTTCTCTGAAATTTGCCTGAACATGGAGATGGGAGAATTTATATACATTTATATTGCACAACAACAATAATAAATGTTATTGAAAACATTTGTAAATAAACAATGTAAGTATACTAAATTAAATAGTTGAGTTTCAGTTGTGCCATCAGTTTAAGTTATTGTTTTGAGGAATATATATACCAAATTAAATATATATTGAATAAGTTGAATACCAAGTCTCGTCTCATTGGCATCGTCACACACTTATTATTAGCATAATTAATTATTACCTGTACAGAAAGTTTCCTAAACAACATCTTCTTACTAACGGGGTAGTTGTTTTCGATCCAATTGTTAATGTCTTCAATTTTCACTTGCTCTAGCTCCTCAGTCTATAAAAATATGAGTATAAGCATAATAAATAAAATCTTAGACCAAAATAAATAATATTTTTAATAAATACAAAATGTACCCATTGTAGCGCAGTTCTATAAATTATGCAAAAAAATATGGCAACCCCGACACTAAACCACAAACGATTGTACATAGTTTATTTAATCATCATTATAAAACAAGATCAAAACCGGATCATCCGTTTGTGAGCTACAGATAGAAATACAGATAGACACAATGACATGTCAAACTTATAACACCATTTGCTTGCGTGGAGGGTTATAGATGAAATGCTATATCTAATACTATTAGTTAATTTTTAATAAAAAAGACATATCGTAGCAGCAGTTGTGATGTATAATTATGTATTTTTAACTAATTTATTTTTACCAATTCCTCAAACGTCAGTTTATCAAATTGATCAAATTACCTCAACAAACTGCCTTTGGAACTGGTACTCTTGGCTTACGATCTCACTCCAATATCTTTCAACCTGCAAATTTGATGACAATTACAATTTTGTGAAAAAAATCAAAAGTTATAAATAAATGTATAACTTTTCCTCCAATAAATAATAGTATTAGTATCATTGTCTGGTGTAATAAAACTTTAATGTCATATAAGAATTACAGTCTTAAAAATGGCCCGAGGAATAAGAGCACAAAAAGCGTTGTGTTCTTTGTTGTTTTGTTGAGTTTATTTGATTTTAGTATGAATAAATTATAAGCAAAAAATATTTTTTAGAAAAAGCTTTTATTTAAACGCTTTAAAAAGGAGAAAATAAAATTTGTCTTTTAAATTTTAACTATCAACTCATAACCTCATTGTACACAATTTATATGATCATAAAAGCTTGTCGCGCGATTTACTTGTGTAACTAAACTAGTACCAATTTAATTATGTAAAATCTGCTAAGTTTAAATTTTTAAAGTTTCAATTTAATTAAATATTTATTAACGCGACAAGCTTTTATGATCATATAAATTGTGTACAATGAGGTTATGAGTTGATAGTTAAAATTTAAAAGACAAATTTTATTTTCTCCTTTTTAAAGCGTTTAAATAAAAGCTTTTTCTAAAAAATATTTTTTGCTTATAATTTATTTTTTTCTTTTTAGTTACTACTGGCTAGGTTTCCCGCACTAGATGTCACATTATTTTTCTAATTATTAACGTATTGCAGATGTGCATAAATAATAATTATTCCGCCATCTTAGATGTTCCGCCATATTGGATTTAGAAAAACCTCACATTTTTCGAGATACTCTCAACGAGCCCTTTCAATAGATATCCATATTGTAGAAGTAAACTAAAAATAACTCTGCGGCTATCTTGGATGGTCTGCCATATTGGATTTAGAATGACGTCACATCATTTCCCAAGTTGCTCTCAAGAAGCCCTTTCATTTGATACCCATAATGTACAAGTGCTTCAAAAATAACTATTCTGTTACTTTGGATGGTCCGCCATATTGGATTTAGAATGACGTTACACTATTTTTCGAGTTACTCTCAACAAGCCTTTTCATTTGATACTCATATTGTAGAAGTTCATGAAATATAACTATTCCGCCATCTTGGATGGTCCGCCATATTGTATTTAAAATGAAGTCACAAACTTTATCGTGTATTGTCATCCAAACCAAACGTGTATACAAAATTTCAGCTCAATCGTACGAACATGCCTTTCATTATATGAGAGCACAAAAAACTTGAATAGTGTCAATTCTATTGGATTTCAAGTGATGTCACATTATTTTTCTAATTGTTCTCGGCAAGATCTTTCATTTGATACCCATATTGCAGAAGTGAATGAATAATAACTATTCCGCCATCTTAGATGTTCCGCCATATTGGATTTAGAATAACGTCACATTATTTTTCGAGTTACGGTCAATGACCCATTTCATTTAATATCTATGTTGTAGAAGTAGACCAAATAGATACTCGGCTATCTTCGATATTCTCCTTATGGGATTTGGAATGACATCACATTATTTTTCGAGTTGCTCTCAACGAGCCCTTTCATTTGATACCCATATTGTAGAAGTACATTAAAAATAACTATGCCGCCATCTTGCATTGTCCGCCATATTACATTTAGAATGACGTCACATATTTTATCGTGCATTGTCATCCAAACTAAACGTGTATACAAAATTTCAGCTCAATCGGTTGAAGATATCTACTTCAAAATTGAGCTCCAAGATTTCACCCGAACCCACATACATACATTGCAAGTTAAATAAAAGCTTTTAAAAAGAACCCCAGACGCGAACCAAGGTCTTCTACTTCTGAGAACTCCCGGCTCCCTGGACGAATTATTATAACTTTATTTGATTTTAGTATGGTCCAACCTCAGCCAACGTCCGAACGTGCTAAAATGGCACAGTGTGCTTTATAAAATCAGTGTTAAACAATTAAATACAAATATTTCATAGCTTGGCCAATATTTGCTACAACGAATATTGGTTGCTCTGGACTAAGACATGCATGGAGTGATTTTATCATTGTTTTATTTTTTCTGTTTTATAGATGTCCTACCCTACTCACCTATTTCTCTGTGCATAAATATCGGTTGTCGCCCAAGTATTGTACATTTAGATGCTATATATATTAAGTTTTAATTTACATATATAGCAGTAACAGAGAGCCCTTGTTGTTGTTGTTGTTGTCGTTGCATTGTTTTTACTGAGATGGTACTCTAGCATCATAACGCTGACGTGGAAGTCTTGTAGACATCCTCCTACCTGTATGCACCCGTGAGCTCCCTGCTACCACCCGTTACGCACTATCCGACCCGTAAATCCATTGCTGTAACGTGCTTAAATTTGAAAATCAATGGTAATAAGCCCAATTTTATATATCGCGGTGTCTATATAACCTGAGATCCCACCGTTGAAACCTGCAGGTATCAATTTTCTTAATTAAACCTATATTAATGAATAATACATGATTAGTAGAATAGATTACACCTGGGTTGCCTGGAAGAATCCTGCCACAATCACCTTTAATTACATTTTTTCGTAATTCGTTTTTGGAGAAAATTGCACTCATACGTTTTTTATATGAATCGCACATCATTTGAAAGAAAATCGCATAAGGAATTGGAAAATTAAGGATTGCCAGCTCTAAGTCTGCCGCAAGTCTAGGGTAGCCTGGTTTAAACATGTCACTAAATGTTTATAATTTGCACGCATGTGTTTTTTTAATGAATTATGTATCAAATTAAAGGTTTTTTTTTCTGAACACTATAAAACAGTGCCATTGGGTTGCCAGCGTTTGATATATTTTATTCCGGTTCCGTTTGACTATGAGAATAGACGATGAAGTACGCGGTCTGCCTTATGTTTTAAGGTAAAATATTATATTATAGAAGTTAAATCTTAAAATCAATGTTTATTCTAATTGTTCACCTGCTAAATGATGATTTTAATCGTATTAAGTACACGCAGAAAACTATTTAAAGATGAAATCATCCTTATTTTTCAAGTACAATAATGAATCTATAATAAGGAGTCTTTGCAAAATCTATTTTCTAAATACTAATATTAATTTATGAATTTAAATTACCCTTTTGAAACAACAAAATTAAATAAATTTTTACAAATATCGATCTACTATAAGGTATTAATATATACACATACATATATATCATGTTTCCTTAATATAATGAAGAGTGATAATTATTGCGGATATTTCTTTTATTAATTATATACTATTATAAAGCGTTATCACTCCTAACGTCCCTCCGTCGTCTCCTAACTTAGTGTAATCAAAACTGAGACAACTCCCACTGCCAAAATGAAGATGACAATAATCATGATGATTGACAAGACAAGGCTAACAAATAAAAAGAAACAAAGCAAAATAATGACCTCGTCCTTTAGTTCATAATCAGCAGTAAGTTTCAGTTGCTGGAGGGCAAGCCTCACTGGAGTGAGCGCCTTCTCCCCGCCCTCACGGGTGTCATGAGCAAACTCCTTTAGGAACTCCTCTATACGTTGATCTACGTATGACACGCTGCAGGGAAATTGTGTATAATGTTATTTAGATTGTATATATTATTGACGAGTTGTAACCGCCCTGAAGTCGGGTTTTCACTTTCAGATTCATCAGAGGAAAAAATAAAAAGTAAGATTTTTTTTAAAATCATATCTGCGCACCCATCTGCAGCTAACTTCAGTGCGAGTACGACTACGACCACTATATACTACGTAAGTCACCCATCTCATATAAATTAAACAAAAAAGTAGTGACAAAAACATACTTAAACTTATCAACTTGTGTGTTGACAGTCACAGAACTTCCCAGAACTCCAAAAGTGTATCTCAGCGTAGTGAACACATTGTTACCGAGCTGTTCTTTAGTACGGAGCGTGTTGATCAGTGGATCCTCCATAAGCTTCTACATACGTAAATAGAGCAAAACTTCAGTAATAATTGTAGATATTATATCTTTCCATTTTTGTTATACGAGTATAAGTGAGTCCTCAAAAATACTTTAAATTTACGATATATAAAAAAACAAAAAATATAATAACAATTAAATCACAAACTGACTACTTTGTCATCTTATGTGCGAATGTATGTTCTCATGTATAGATGTTTGATCACAGGTGTCGATGTGACCTCACGTGTGGATGTGTGTAAGTGCATGTGTGTATGTATGATCACATGTGTGTGTTCTCAAGTATAAATGTGCGCTTTAGTGTGAACTATGTCTATGACTCAATTTTATCACGTACCATGTACGATTATTATAAGTGTCTACGAAAATATATTTAAACAAATAAAACATTGGAAAATCCCTATGTACTATTGACTAGCTTTTATGATTTTTTCAGTCAAACAATATAATTAAGAGTGTTACCTTACCGCAGAGGCAGTCAATATGACCCATTGCATGGATTACAGCCTTAGCCAAATAATCCAACACAAAGAGATTTATACAATTCCAACTAGCACTTAGTTTCCTAGATTAGCGCATTTAACCAAACAAATACTTCATTTTTATAATATAAACATAGATAAAAAGCAACTTACCAATAATAAAATAAGTCTAATTTATATAATATCAAAATACATACCCTAAGAAGCTCTACAGTCTCGTAATCTTTAAGATTAGATACTCCACCCTGGTAGTAGTCATTTACTATACTACTAGTGGATGTGGGGTCAAGATTCGCAACACGAAGACGTTTCTCTCCTAATGGCAACTGATGTACTTTTATCTGTTTAGAAAAATTAATGATTTTAGAAAAAAATATAATAACATTAAATTCTACATGCCCTTGTAACATAACATAAGCGTTATAACGACAAGCGTTGATGGATGTTTTGTAGGATTTTGAAGGCGATTCGCCTCGTAATTATAACCTGTAGGGTATTTACTTCCAATTTGTCTAATTTCAAAATAGAATTTTATTCAAGAAGGGAAAACTTACAACGCAAATAAATCTAGTTTTAATACTCGTTTTCTTATAAAAAGTTTCGCAGTGATTTAGCAGTGTTTAATTAAAATGCTTTGCAACAAGACCGAGATCATCTTAACGCAATGGGCTAGCGTCGGACGGTAGACGCAAGATTGTGGGTTCGATCCCCACTCGGGGGAAATATTATACTTTAATTATACACAACGGAGTGACCCAACACTAGGTTCGGTCTGTCTACACGGCTATGCGAGGAAAAGCATCAAGCAGTTCCTATATGTTTTGCAGCAAAAAGATTAAATAAATTAATATTTACCTCAGGCATTTCATCCTCAGACAGTCCCTCCCATTTTATAGTTTTATGCACATTCTCAGATATCGTGATCGCTTCATCCCAGGCGACGTTACCTTGTACAAGTACCTTAAAAAGTATTTTTTACTTTTAATTAATAAATTAGGTTCATTGATACAAATGCTGTATCCCGCACATAATGGTGAAAATCAACGCCAGGCCTTAGTCTTGGTGCCAAAGAAAAGAAATGAAAATATTAATAAATAAAAATTTACTCTCCCGAGTGGGGATATAACTCACTACCATAACATGCATGACGGCCACTAAAGAAAATATCTATATATGTACACGACGGCGCGCAGACTATGTATGTAACTTAAAATAATTTCATAAATATTAGTATAATTCAAGAGGGCGAAGCCGCGGCGGTCTATTAGAATCTTAAAAATATTTCATTGAACACGTGTTTCATAGTATTCTAGAACTCACTAAGGGTGCAAATAAGCAGGCGAAGCTGCGCGCGGCCGCTAGTATCTATATTTACAGTCATGTTATTCTCACCTGCAAGTACATTTTCTGTAACAACTTTTGCGTGTATTCTTTCAATTCGCTATACGTAATATTTTGTATGACGGCGGCTTTATCCCTCGGAGATATATAGGGCTCCATATATACATTGAACCGGACATCTCTGTAACAAGTATTTAATTCAGTAAACAGTGTAAATTGTATTCGCTTGGGTATTTGTTTGGCTTTCTACAAAAAGGGGCCAAGTTTACGATTGTAGGTCAACAGGAAATACAACTTATAAAAGTTAAGAAATTTAATTTTGCATATGCAATTGTTAGATTTTTTGAAGCTTGTCACTTGTTGCCAAATTTTATAACTCTAGGTCAATGTAAAAATATATTTTTTTATTTCGGGGACAATTTCATACAGAATAGCGTAAGCTCTCGTATCTTTTGATTGCGTTGAGTTGAAGAAAATAAGTCGAGGTGATCTCTACAAAAAATGGTTTTAACAGACAGAGAAACAGTCAAATAAAAAAATGGATTTTATAAGGGTTCCGTTTTTTTCTTCATGAGGTACGAAACGCAAAAAGTATAAGATATCACACTTGATATTGGTGTGAATGTAAATCCTCACTTTTCCAGCTCATCCGGCTGGATGAGCAAGTTGTAGTAGGAGCGCGCACGCTGCTCGCGCACTGCTTCGAACAGCTCCGGCGTGAGGCGGCCCGCGTACATCTCGCGCGACACCAACTCCACCAGCAGCTGCGGGTCAATGGAGGAAGATGTGAGGATCGAAACATTCGAGGGGATCTGATGTCGTATATTTTTATTTTAAATGCTACGATAGTTGAAATAATAATACGACAAATAGGGAAAGCAATATTTTATATTTACACAATTTCAGCATTAATTATTTATAAGTTTTTATAATGGCCTCTGTAAGAAAAGGAGGTTATCAATTCGACTGTATTTTTTTTTGTCACCTCAGAACTTTTAACTGAGTGAACCGATTTTGACAATTCTCTTTTACTTGAAAGCTATTCTTTCTCCTTTTTTTCATTTTAAAGGACCAACAGTTTCTGACAATGACATGATCACATCATGAAAAAATCAATTAAGTCTTAAATTTTCATTAAGTATGTGCGCGACAAATGGACGATTAACTCTATATCCCGCCAACCGATTACGATGGTTCTTTTTTTTATCGGAAAAGGTACATTTTAAGGGTAGTTAAATGAAAGTTTAATTAGGTTCTGTTTATGCGAAAAATCGGATTTTTTTTTGTAATAAAAAACTGTAATTATTTTAATTAAACTGATCCTTACTGAAAATATCGTATTGAAAATACTTTAAAAAAGTGTTAAAAGAGTTTATATTTACATGTAGATTCTGGTTGTAACCGCTCACTTTCAAAGTTAATCCTTTTTGAGAAGTATCCAACGAGTACGATATGTCCACCATAGTCGCCGGGTACAATTCTTTCTGTTACAATAGAAAAATAAAACAAAATTATTTCTACATACAGTTTCACAATATAGTTTCTCGTAAAACTGTAGCATGTAGTGTGGTGCAAAATAAATTTATAAAGTTTTTAGCGAACTGGTTAACTAGAGTGTTAAAACACAAGATCTCAACGCTGCGGTTTGTCTTGTCTTGTTACCAGGAAATGAAAATTACAGATTCCCCCCTGCACTTCAGTAAAAAAAAATCCGGACAAGCGCAACCCGGGCTCGCCTACACTGGGTTCCGTACAGAAACTGGAGGTCTCGAGTTATTTGGAAATTCAAACTTAGCCAGGCCAGTGCCCTTTCATATGATACCTCACTTGAAGTAGCGGCTTTAATACCAAATTTTGTCCCACTTTTAAGGCTATTTTTAGAATTTAAACACAAATCGATAATTTCAAAACTTTTATTATTTCTCTAGGTGCCAAATTTTCAGAATTCTATATCAAACGGAAGTACACTATGAATTTTGTTTATAGTTTAAATTCTCTTCATAGTTTCGTGTTTACATAAATACGTGTTTTTTACGATACAAACAGCCATATCTTTTTTTATATAAATGTAGAAATATATTTTATTCAGGAAATGGGGCCGTAGATTTGTATGGTTTGAATTTCAACTCGATACCTCCGAGTGTTCCTGAGACAAATGTTCTTGACAGACAGACAGACGGACAGAGTGATCTGATAAGGGTTTCTTTTTTCCTTTAAAGGTACGGAACCCTAAAAACAGCTTCTTTTTCAATAAAGAATTGACAAGAAAACAAAAATATTCATACCGCGAGTCCTTGTTGTAATACGTCAGTCCAGAGATCGATGAGACAAGCGCTGGAACATGTCAAATAATCAATATTATATTAATTTCTTTCTGAACAATTCAGAGTCTACGTAAGCTGAAGTAAGCGTCATTTGCTATTGTAATATTTTCATCTAATCATTATTGAGCCCTTCGTGGCGTAGGAGCACAAGCGTGCGACGATGGTTGTCGGTTCGATTCCCACTTAGGAATATAAAATATTTAATATTTTCATTTTCTCGCTCTGGTAACAAGGCGAAGGCAGCGTTGTGTTTCACCGCTCAACACACAATGCCTCACACGGTGGAAACTGAAGTACCTTAATGGGACACGGAGTGTCTTAACACTAGGTTCCCAGATTCCTTTTGCCTAAAAACTTCCATAGATAGGCGTGAAGGTAAAATATTACGATTACAAGAAATAATTCGTAGCTGATAGAAATTACGTTCTGAAATTTGAAGGATACAAGACAGACTTGCCTAGTGTGGGGCCAACGGGTGATGTGAATTGTATTCTTGTGGGTTATAACAGTTTTTTCCATTATTTTAAAATCAAATTCTACACATATTGTGTTAAATTAATATATGATTAGGTTAATTTAAAAAAAAACTTACTCTCGTGGCGAATGTAAAATGAGCGGAGTAAGGAAGTAGAAATACAACAAAGCCATGGGAAGCCGATACTTGAAGTCTGGTTTGTACCACACCTCCATTTTACTATTCTTACGTAGTAAATTTGGTTGATCCAATCTGCAAAGGAAAATATTTAATTAAGAATCTTTTAAATAGTAAAACATCTTTTTTATGACTCGTTTTAGAGATGTTTTTTCAATTGTTTTAAAAAAACACCCTTTATTAAATAAAACAAACAACAGAAAACTGAAACGAAAGAAATTATAAACAACAGACTACCTACTATTCTCTTACCCAAAAAAACTTAAACGTAAGATGTCTATGTCGCTGATTGGAAGCGCTGGTTGAGTCCTTTAGACATGTTCTAAAAGACCCTGACTAAGGTAAGATGCACACAGACCCGTAACCGCTGATGGTAGAAACGTGAAATTTCGACAGATATTTATTTTGTAATCTGGACATCCACTAAGAAGGAATTTTGATAAAATAGGGGTTGAAAGTTTGTATGGGTTTGTTTAAATCGATTTTTATAAAATTTGAAATTTAGACTCTTAAAAATATTTCATTGAACACGTGTTTCATGGTTTACTAGAATTCACCCCTAATAAGCAGGTGAAGCTACGTGCGTCAGCTAGTATAATATATTTCTACTAACTTTTTTTTACTTGCTATATTTATATGCCATCTATATTTTTTATACTGTAAATAGGTTGATTATATAATTTATACATTCAACCATTTGTCATAATTTTGAGAAAGAGCAAGAGCAAGTGCTATGTGGTTGCTTGCGAAGACGACATCGACAGCAAGGGCGCCCCCATAGGCTCGATCATGGACTTACGGCCGTAAACAGCGTTGAATTATTATAATTTTAATTTTTCTCGTAAAATTACGTGCTATAAAAGCAGAAGAATATCTTCATAAAATTTTCTTAATGATGGAATAACTTTAACTCGTAAGGTTTTATTAAATCTTTTAATTATTATCGAATAAAAAACCATAAAATATAGTCTTGCTTTTCAATTACTTTTTTTGTCACAAAATGTTTTATTGTGACTTATTTATAAAAGATAGATATACGGTATCGTGGACTTTATATTAGAATTAATAGAACAGAAGGTTTTTGTAGCACAATATAGTTACCTACACGTAATTATTTCTGCAGCGCACGCGGTTAAAGTAATACGATGGCGCTTCTACTTATTGTCATTACGTTATTTAAGGCTGACTCAGATTTAAGACTTAATGTAATAGTAGCCTATAGCACTTCTAAGGAATGTAGCTTCCATACAAAACAAAAAATAATAGAATCCGACCAGTAGTTCCAGAGATCTTAGCGCTTAAACAAACATAAAAACCAACTCTTACGCTTTATTATATTAGTGTTGATTTATTTTATACAATAATACATACCTAAAATTTTTTACCGTCGCTATCAAATCACCTTTGGATAACACTTTAGTCACTTTCTCGCTTTTAGACACTTTGTTGTAAATGTCTTTAGCGGTACTATTATATAAATCAATGCCGAGTCTCTCCGCTTCCTCTAAGTACGCGGACGCGGGCGGTTCGAGGTCGAAATTATTTGGAATGTATATATTTTTATCGGGCAAATTAAATTCTTTGTAGGGTTCCACATTCAGCCATTTTTGTAACCACTCTTTTGGTTTTTCTGTAAGATGAATAACAAATATAAAATGTAATACTTGTAATAGATTAGTAGTAAGCGCGACAGGCTGTGCATTAGTTGTGCACTCGAAAAAAGAGGATCTTTTTACAGGAATAAAGAGGTAAAATTAAATATGTAATAAACACCTATTGTTTTGTATTCAGTTCCGAACCATTTCTCTGTAGCGTTGTATTGTATCGGTTTCGAGTACTTGTCGGCCATTATGATCACGTTGACCATGTCCGCCGTCATACCGTCTAGAAATGAAGTTATACCCTGTAATATAAAATATATTATTATCTATCATATTCATATATATGAATATATTAATTTGAATTTGTAAAATCTATATCTATACTTATAGTAAATCTGTAGAAAAGTCGTTTCTGTACATTGAAAATATTTGAAAAAATTAACCGGAGTGTAAAAGGATAACTAACAGAATCCATTTCCCGCATTTTCGGAATTTTTGTCTGTTTGTCTGTCTACGCACTGGTAAGAAACTTGGCAAAAGAATAACTTTAAACACGAATTGATTATATGACTGTTGATAAATCAAGATAAAAATGTTATACCATTGTAAATAAAACTATCACATATAAACATTGTATATATAACTAATTCAAAAACTGTACAGGAGCTAATAAGCAATCATTACAGTTATCTACAAAGGATTTTGTGAATACTTATCCAAATCAATTAATTAATAGTTAAGGCTGTTTTTTATATCTATTTCTTGAATTAATAATCATGTAGTTCAAGCGATGCTGTAATTTCATCACAAGCTAGCAAGCAACATTGTTTTCCATTACTAAATACTAAGATAAATACTAAGATAATATGTGTGACGATATGTTATTTAATATACGTAATAGAACAAGGAAGCTGAATTTACAAATAAAGGAAGAAATTTACAATAATGCATTGATTTCCATTACGGATATGTATTGATGATGTCAAACAAGCTATTATGTCGTCGTACGATTTCAACCTTTGAAAGAATCGAATCTTCCACTAAAAACGAAGAAGAAAAGTATGTATTTGATACTCTTAAGAAAGTAATAAATGATGGAACTGGAGGGGTTTACTTCTTGGACGCTCCTGGTGGTACGGGAAAAATTAAAATATTAATACTAAGTAGGTATCATAATAAGAAACTTGAAATAGCAATTCTCATTGTGATTTTTTAGCGAGTATAAAAATATTTTTTATTTTTTGAGATAATGTAATTGTTGACTTATCAACTTTATTTTTTCTTTCTTTATCTTACTAGCTGACCCGGTCCCGAATAGCAGAATAAGTATTAAAAAAACAAAAAATAAAGAATGATTGTTCGGTGGTACTAAGGTCGCCGGGTCAGCTAGTAGTCAATAATAATCTCAGTGGATCACCTTTAGGAAGGAATTTATTCAAGAACTCAGAGTTTTTTGTGCAACAAAATATTATATTTATTATTAGTAATTTATTCTCTCTATATATAAAGAAATCCGAATGCTGCCTACAAGTAAAAAAAATATATAAAATCTTAAGTGTTCTGTGATATAAGTAAATAAAATAAAATATATTTACCTTAGGATCGAATTTATAATATAATTGATCCCCTGTAATATAATTTTCTGGCGAAAAGAAGTGCATGTTTCTCGCCAGAGGATCCACATTGGCTGCAGGCTGTGCTTCCGCTTTGAAACGGAGACTTGTGTCTGCTGTTGTCTTAAAATAATTATAGAGGTATAGTATAAGGTACAGTACGATCGAAGAGTTCAGACCGACATGAAGGTAGCTGTAGATGATAACGCAGATTTCTTTTTACGTTTTTTTTTTACTTCCGATTATTTTCTACCCGAGCTAACAATGCGCAAATTTTCGGAAGGCCTAACTTCAAGGCGACTACCGCATATTAGCGTCTATTGTAGCGTCGACTACCATACGATACTTTTTTAAAGATGCATTGGTGAGAACACAGACCAGGAGCTCGATGCAAGGGTTAAAGATTTTTGAAATTTAAAGGTAAAAAATGGACAACTGGTGAGTCATCTTGAAAAAAATTGAAATTGAAATTTCTTGTTTAACAAGTATAATATAGTTTTTTTTCTAAAGTAATCATGTGAATGTTTTTTTTTGTATTTGAAGTGTTTTAATGATAGTTCCCTCTTCCCACCCTGCTCTGTTCAGGTATACATACCAATTGAAGCTATAAAAAATCTCCCAATAATGTAAAAAGTAGTGTAATCTACTACTATTTTTCACCTACTCTAAATATGTCAGTATAACAATAAACAACATTATTATATATATTACATGAATAATTCATAATTATTTAAATTACCTTTATTTCTTCATAAATTCGTTCTGATGGTCCAATCTGTTTTAACATTTGTATATATGAAAATATAGCTTCAACCACCTGTTAACACAAAACACATTACATTACTTCAATAACATCTAATTAAAAAATATCATTATTTACTTCCAAAAACAATTACAATTGTTAATATACTATATTTAAATAATAATTATTACGAGTATTTACATTCTTCGCTTGGCAGACCGCTAATAACAATGTCAAGGCCAAGACGAAATGTGCCTACAAATATTATATAGAATGCTTCTTCTCTCTTATATAGAAATTATTGCTTGAATACCTACCTCTTCGACATTATCAAGTCCATTTTTAGTAAGAACAACTTGTACGTAGAACACGCTGTACATAGAAGTGTAATCTATGCCTCGTTCTGGAGTACCAGCGACCAGATCGAGCGCCCATACTCTAAGATAAATAAAAATATATAATTATAGATATTTCATTATATATTGATTGATAAATGCGATGGTTGCTTAAACCCACCGCTTAAAACGTAACGTCTCAAATTCGTGTGGAACGGAGAGTGTTTACACTTATGAAAGTAACAAATAACAAATGGTGGTCGCTCAATTTAAAAAAAAATGTAAGTATAGAATATATGCAGCACTATAAAATAGGAAATCTTTTAGTAGACGATTTATTCAAAAAAATGGAAGGTAAAAAAAATATTGGTCAAAAGGTAAACAAAATTAAAATTCATACAAAATTTCAACAATTAATGTTACAAGTTTATATGGTGTATCTGAAAATATAAATATATTTTAACTCACTTTTTCCTTAAATAGGAGAGGAGGCTGCCGCTTCCCTCGTGTGCGAGTAGAAATGACACGTACTGGTGCGGCTTCGATTCGTATTCGGAAAGCAATGATCTCAAGCACCATCTTAAATGAAGCTAGAAGAAAAACAAATCGTTATTACCGCCTTCACCACGTGGTGGTACTCCTAGCTTATGTTATTTTAAATTATTAGGTCAGAATAATAACCTCATTTAACACTGACCACGCAGAACAACTATTCCGAAGCCATTATATTCCTATCTCTTAAAATTGGGCTGGGCTGTTAGGGTTCCATATGAGCTGCTCCAAATCCTTATTTTTATGACAGAAAATGCTTGAAAATGTTTATCAACTTCACTAAGTCGCTATATTTATATCTCTTAGAGATTAGATGGGCTGCTAGGGTTCCACGTCAGGTACTCCAGACTTTCATTTTTGTTATGTGGGTGAAAATACGGTCAACAAGTCATGGCGCAGACTTGATTATTCGGATTTTTTCTTACTTTTGATTATTTTCTTCCCGAGTGAACAATGAGAAAAAAATCAGAAAACTCGACTTCAGTCTGGCCACGTTTGGTCGAGCGTATTGCAAATTTTATAACGTAATACATGTGTAAGTATTTTTATTATGTATATATTTCTTGGATTTTACACGAAAATACCACAGAAATTCTATTGCAATAGGTCAGATCCCTATAAATATAACGTTTCTTTTTACACCGGATGAGTTAAGATCCTACGTCGCCTACATACCTTTACACTAATCTACATCTAGTGCTCTACGTGTAATGTACTTGCAGTATTGTGGTATACGTTCTTCTAATGACAGAACTGAGAACCTATAATAAACTAGAGACAGGGAAATAAAAATACTGTAAATATATAAATTATCTGGAACAATTGTAATTATTACACAATCATCATATTTAGTCGGGCGTGAAAACCATGTTCTAAACAATGAAAACGTCAAGTATTTTTTTTATTTACCTATACTTCGCATATATTCCGTTCTCAACTATTAACCTGTTACAGGACATTACGTACTGGCTGGTGAAGCTCGACGCCTTCTTTTATCTGTTATTCTTTATATAAGATAGTAGTAGTAAAAATTGCACACTATAATACAGTGGTGTACGGTAAGATACAATTTTTAATTTACCTCAGTAGTATCGCCAACTGGTTTCACGTAATAAATGTCTTTGAATTGCGGTGTAACCATTTCTGATTTGAAAGAGAATTTACTGAAGTCATCAGCTGGCAACTTATTCGTGGGTATTTGTCCAAACATGCATGATACATGTTTCTCTAGATCTGCAAGATCCATACGGGCCTGTAAATTATGTAAAACTTAGAAATAACAAACTTGTAATTACTATTTTTTATTAACCTAGATTAAAAGTGCGTACATAGAAAAATATATTAAATAAGGAAATTATTATAAAGACAAGAATTAAAAGATTTTAGCACTGAAGTAATTTTAATAAACTAAGATATTTTGTCGAGAATGTACAGGTTGTAACGCGATCGACGGATCAACGGTTGTCTATGGGTAGAGGATCAGTATCTATCCATTTCACCCCCATGCATATTCGCCGATTATGCAGTAGTTCGGCAGATATTTCAGATTTTGTGAAAATCGGATTCTTGAACAGAATTGGCAAATACAGCCCGACTTGAGTTGAGTCGGCGCTTATGATTTTTTGTCTAAATATAGCTCAATATTAGGCCTTTCGTATAATGTAATATTTCAAAGGTCGCCAAAAGGCCGGGGCAATACCCTGGCTACAATATAGTAAGATAAGTAGTGTCACACGATTGGGCAATCTGAGTGTCCGTCAAAAATAGCAAGACAGACCGTGCCGTCTCAAGATGGTGGTGGACGGCATTCAGGTTGGAATGTAGACCCCTGATGTCACAAAAATGCACGTTAAGCATGATGGGGGTTGCCGTACGCCTCGTTTGCCTTGTCTGCAGCGCGGTATTGACCCCTCCCCAGAATTCGAAAGGCGGGGTGAGTTCGAAGACTCAGGGAGTAATTTTCCAACATCGGAGGTGCTGGTACCCCCCTGGAGTAGTTTATCTCTTTTTATCGCTATGATATTCCAGGGAGGGATGAGGGCAGTTCACCGGAGCCCGGCATCACCTAATGCGAAATGCAGTGGCATAAAGTCACTGAGTTAACGCTGAGTTTAAATTCCGGGGTATACATTTTTTACGAATGTATTTCTGGGAATTAACCACATACCTACATAAGAATTCCTAATCAACCTAACATTACTATTCATTCCAAGTTTCAATAAATAAAAAAACTCTACCGACCTGTACAGCCACAGTCATTCTATGGGCGCTATAATGGCGCTTTATAAAGTCAACGGCAGCTGTGTGTAATTTCTCGTCATCATGTATATCATCGCGCAAGCTACGTTGATTGCCCCAAGTAAATGTTCTAGCTGGGTGTCCCTCCGGGAAAAGTGATGAGATGAGCTGGTCTATCCGAATTGAATTCGTCGGGGCGACCATTGCGAATTCTATAATAGAAATGTTGTGTATTAATTGTTTTTCAACCTCACGCTGTAGGTCACCGGTCACCTCACCTCACCTATCCCGCTAAAGCCTGTCTTATTGTTAAAACACTCCATTCATCACTTTCCGCTATTTAGTTGTCTAATATGTTCAAGATAAAAGATTCTATTAAGAAAGACACCAGCCAGGTTATAAACAGAATGTGTAAAATTTTAACAAGTACTTCTACAACTTTTAGAAGTATAAAATCAAATATATTATTTTTTCTATATAAATCATTCTTATTACCGGATTGTATAGTTTCTATTTCGCGTTGCATAGCCCCCTTCTTCATGAGTGGGCTGACGAAGGACTGACTGAATATATCCATAGCTTTTAGCAGATGTTTCTCCTGTACGTCGAAGTAAAAGGTTGTTACCTCGGGGTCAGTCGAAGCATTGTCGTAACCATCTTCTTTCTATTTAAAATAAGTGTTAATAAGTAGTTTTTTATTTATATTACAAAACAAATTTAATAACACAACATTGAGACCGTCGTGACCCATGGGCCAGCCCCAGCACACGCGTATGGAACTGCGTCACAACGGCGTTAATTAATACATAAATCGGTAATATTTTCTTTTTACCTGAATGAACGAATCAAATTCATACTCTTTTGGGTATTTCTCGCTACCTTGGAACACCATGTGTTGTACAAAGCGCGCCAATCCCTGTATGTCTGCTGGGTCGCTGTAACTGCCGACTCCTACAGAAAGAGCACACGCTGCCTACAACAACAAATATTTTTTCTAAGTATGAATTTTGTTTTAATCGAAACGATTTCTGTTTGAGGTTTAATCTTGTGTATAGTTTTGTAGGCAGAGAGAGCCTAGTGTACATTCTATTCTGCACTGTCATCATCACTGTCCCGTATTCAAGACTTTACGTGTTAAATGGCGGAACACAAGGCGCTTTAGCTGCAGGTAATCAGCTTCACTCGGTATCCCGCACACATCACGGTAGGTAGAGGGCTGCCGAAGTTTGAAGATATTGCGTGCTGAGTCTCGGAACTCAACACCGCGCTTTACCTCGACACCAGGAAGAAAAAATGGAAACATAAATTTAAATAAATATTTCATTTACTCGAGTGGGGATCGAACCTACAACCAGTCGCGTTAACGTCACACTTTAAGCCTCTGCACCACGACCGGCCTCGGCGCTTTTACTTTGAGACACTTAAGTCATATTTTTTTAAATTTCGTCGTCTTTATTACTCTTGCAATTGTAATAATGTTACTGACTTCGTATGTATGAAAAATAAGAAATAACATATTCGAGAAGTAAATTAAAAATTATACAGTGTTTTTGTCATCTCCACTTTAAATGAAACCACAGTTTTAAGTACTCTATAAAAACCTCCAAAATTGAAAGTGATTTTTTCAAACAAAATAATAAATAAAAGTATCGTATAAACGTATAAATCGTATAATACGTATAATAAGTATAAACGCCATTTGCCAGAATGGCGCACACAGACATAAACCTATCAAAGCTATAACACCGCACACGTCTCTTCCTAGAACGATTTCTTGTAAGAGGCGTGTGCGGTGTTATCGCTGGACTCGATAGTCCATATTTAATGCCGGCAATATTGAAGTAGGGCGTGAAATAGAACGAGAGATATCCCTTTCTCGTTCTTATATGTTTTGTGCGAATGAAAAGTGGCAAATTGGCGACGCTTAGTAGTATCTTTGTAGTAGTAGGTGTTTAAGTTATTGGTATCTATTCGAACTGCGTCACACGAAATACAGCATTTCACAATGTTTATTGTGAAATGAATAAAATCCTACGTCTAAACTGTTGAGGTACTTTAATTAATTTTCTTTAGCAGTTTATAATATTTTACTCTATATGCTGCTCCCGTAAAAGGAGAGCAGGCGCTTCCAGCCTATATAAGTGGACATATCTATATATATAAAAGGACATGTTCCCACTGACTGAAGTACGACGCACGCACAGCCGTAACCGCTGTGCGTAGAAACGTGAAATCTGGACAGATGTTTATTTTCGTAATCTGGACGAAGAAGAAGGGATTTTGAAAAATTTTAACCCTAAAGGAATGAAATAGGCGTTGAAAGTTTGTATGTAACCTTATTTGACACCCAGTGTGGGTACGATTAGATTAGCGTTAGCATTCCTGTACCGTAATTATTAAATTTATTGAAATAATAAAAAAAGTGCAAAATGAAGATAAAAAAAATGTGAGACCATCTTGGTTATGATATGTTTTTAAATATTTTTAAACCAGCGGCCCGCCCGCGGCTTTGCTCGCTTCAACTACATGATTATGACCACGCGAACAACTATTATACCAAAGCCATTATATTCATATCTCTTAAGGCCTAGCTGGGCTGTTGGGGTCAACTGCTACACATACAGGCAAACATTTTTGTTATGTGGGTGAAAATTATTTATCATGTTATTTAATTTTCCCCAAGGCACTATATTTATATCTCTTATAGTTTAGACAGACTATTAAGGTTCCACCTCAGGTATCCAGATTTTCACAAATAAACTACAGCCTAGATGTTGCCTAGACTTAATAGCTATACAACAACAAAAAATCATTAAAATTTGTCCAGTAGTTCCGGAGATTAGCGTGTACAAACAGACAAATAAACAGACAGACATTTTTTTTGTAGATTTGGGCTCTATTACTGTTACTTAGCCCCCCTCAATTATTATTTTGTAAATATATTCAATGTAAAAATGCGCCATTTTTACATGTTGGTTAGTTTTCTTATCAGAGTGAAGAAATGAAAGTAAATTATTCTCCCAAATGGGGACACAACTATTGTACTGTGCAACTGCCTAAGGCTTGATTAAAAAGAAATTATGTATAATACTTTGCACCTATATTTTTTAAACAACATAATAATCTGAAAATTGTGATAGACCCTTATAAAGGCTACCTAAGTTAATAAAATTTGTATATAAATTGGAAAAGTTACCAATTGTTGGCCATGACCCAAACTATTAGATAATAGGGCTACAACAATAACAGTATTGTTGTGGTACTGCTGTGTTGTGATTGGTTGCATAACTTACACTATATATACTGTTAGAAAACGGAAGCGGTTAACTTTTTTAAATTAAACACGATAAAAACACATACCGTCTATACGTTTGCAACGTACTCGGACAGAGGTTCCACGTTGTTTCAATAAGTAACATGTATCACTCAATAACAATAATATACACTAAATACCTTCCAATCAGGGCTTCCGCCTACAAGCAACTGTACCCGTTTGCGACAATCCCACTGCCTCTATTGTCTTTTTCACCTAAATCTACCCACATTTACACGAGTACGCTAACAATACTATATCAAAACGATCTGATAAAGCATTCAATATAAAAAATATATTAAATAATTTTATATATTCTATAGAGTTAAAATACTTAGTAAAATACTTATTTATATCAACAAATATATTTTAAAAAGTATCAATATAGTTAAAGTATCATAGTTTTATTAAGTGCATTACATTTAAAACAACATGAATTTATTACATATTGCAAAGACAACTCTGATTTTGATCTAATTTAATAGAACATTAAAAATGACAATAATGTAACTTACCTTCTTTTCCTCATCAGAGTCGACTCCTCCTACTTCAGACTGTTCTGATTTATCACCATCACTTTTTTGGTCACTTGAAGTAACATTGCTAGTAGATGACTTACTTGGCTCTGATATGAGTAGTGCTGTTAGACCATTCTCTAACCTTATTGTCCTACAAGGTACAATGCAAAGTGGCAGTTCAATTCACGACATAATGTATTTAAATTCAAATATATTCCAAAACTAGCACTTATAATTCTTTCATTGTACTGCATTTGCCATAAGATTATCAAAATAATTGAAGTATACATTCAATTGTTTTGAGAAAGTGCAAGCATTAGATGGTTGCTTGCAAGGACGAAATCGGCGGCAAGGGCGCCCCTCGCCGTACACCGTGCGTATGCTTGCGGCCGTAAAAAGAGCATTGAATTATTTTAAATTTACATTTTCTCAAAAAATATACTTTCAAATAAAATAATATACAAGCCAAAGCTTATCTTCATAAAAATTCCTTGATGATGAAATAACTTTCGTTACGAACGAATTCAATATATTTATAAAACAAAAAAGTTGAAATATCACCTTGCAATTTTCAATTATTTTTTTTCACAAAATGTCTTGTGGTGGCTTATTTATAACAGATAGATATACGGTATCGCGGACTTTTTTTAGAACTAATAAAATAAAACATTTTTTCCATACAATATATTATTGACATACTCGTATATTTTACTATTTTTGCAGCGCACCCGCTTAAAGCAATTTGATGGCGTTTACTATTATTTTGTTATTTAAGGCTAACTAAGACTTACTCCATAATGTTATATAACCTATAGGACTTCTGAAGAACGTAGTTTTCATACAAAACCAAAGATAAGTAATAATAATAACCAAAAATCGGACCAGTACCTAGATCTTAACATTTAAACAAAGAAACAAACAAACTGTTCCGCTTTATTGTATTAGTATAGATAATGTGTACAGGTACTAAACTAATAATTTAAATTAGTTACTAAAATGCTTATTTTATTCCTTTCATTTATAAAAATACAAAATAAATAAATAAAAAAAATAAAAAATAAATAAATAAATTGTCTTATATTAAAATCTTCATACTCACTTATAAAGCTTTTTATCAGAAGCAGATTTAGTAGGCTCGGAGAGAACCTCAATTTTCTCCTTTGTACTGCATTTACTTAAAATTGGCTCCGTCTGATTGGCTTCTTTACTTACTACTTCTCGTTTAAACTTTTTAGACATTGTGATCAGATATGTTTATACTGCAATAACCAGATGTTATTGAATGAAGTTGGACACACATTTTGCCAGCTTTTATAGTGTTAACGGTCAGTAAAAGGCCTGGCCGTTAACACTATAACTAACTATAACTGGCCGCACACACACAATAGTATTGCCAGTGTCTGGGGCGGGGGCGGTCCGCCCCGGGCCTCGGGTCTTGGGGGGCCTCCAAATGGCGCAAATTCCCTTGATCAAATCCTAAACAAGCCTTTGAAAAAACGCATAGTATCTATTTAAAAGGAAGTTTGAAGTTGGAGGGGGCCTGCAATAAACAAATAAGTACAAGGATTAGTGCAGCCTGTCGCGGTAGTTTACATTATATTAATTAAAATTACTTTTATGTTTCTAATGTAAATCATTTAGTTTGCATGTGGTTCCAGTTTCGTAGTTTTTTACTTCAAGTTCCCAGGGCCTCCAGACTATGCCTGTGAACCTAGCAGGGCATTGTCCAGCAGATCAAAAAAATGGAGTTCTATTCGCATGCACCTGAGTTCTATAGTTCCTGATAGGTTTTATAAATAGTTCTGTCGTTTTACCCCCGAATAAGTTATGTAAAAAAATGATCTGCTAACTTCCCTTGTCAGATCATTTTTTTGAAAATAAAAATCGGGGCGAGATCTGCACTCATAGGAATGAACAAAATAGTTCCTGATAATTTTTAACAATAGTTCTATTAATTTCACGAAGAAAAAATTTTTTAAACAGAAAAAAAGAATGTTCGTTTCGAAAATAGTTCGAAAGGTAAAGTAATTTTTAAAATTAATAAAATGATACTCGGACGCGAGAACTCTTTATTTTACAATATAATATAAGTAGTTCTACGATATTTAGCCTGAAAGAAAACCACAAATCTGAAAAAACTGCCAGCAGAGCATATTTGAACATATGAAATGTAGAAAAATGACAAATTTAACTCTACATATGTAAAAGTACTAAATATTTTTTTTGAAAGTGTTCAGACACGGGAACTCTTGGATTTCTAACAGAATATGAGTTTTTATATCATATAAAGCTAATTACAAAACTAAAACTCCTGTAAAAATGCCAGCAGAGCATAGTTGATAATTCGATTTGTTGAAAAATATCAAATTAACTTGTTGCGACGAAAAATAGTTTTTAAAAATATTAATATTATTCTCAGAAACGAGAACTTTTTATTTCACAATGGAATACAGGTAGTTTTACGATATTTAGCCTGAAAGAAAACTAGAACCCTGAAAAAACTGCTAGCAGAGCATAGTTGAAAATTCGATTTGTTGAAAAATATCAAATTAATTTGTTGAGACGAAGAAATTAATTTTTTTTAAAAAATATGGTATGGTATGGTTCCTTAAATCTGGCGTTCCGAGCGTGCCAGTTGAGCACATATCACTTCGCCAATGTCACGTTGTATGGAAAAGACACGAAGGAGGTTGTACGGTAAAAAATAGACAATGTTACCATATAGAAAAATGCATATAAAAAAAAGATCTAGTTAAAAATTGCCGTCACCTACAAAAAAGTTAAAATTAGTATAATACATTATATACATAACACAGAGATTAATAATAAGTAATATAATACAAAGGTTAGCTTATAATTTAATTTTGTTATATCTAATATATTTACATAAAAATTTACAAAGAGGACTAAACACAAACATTAATAACAAACATTGAACATTCAGAGGACGGGGAACTTTATGAGGAAGGACGTCGTATAAGGGACGGATTAGCTTAGGGCAAGTGAAAGGGATGTGAGGAGGGGAACCGTCGTCTAGGCCACATTCACACAGTGAGTGGTCCCTGACCCTGATCTTAGCTAGGCGTACATGCATGTCCAAGGCGCAAGCGACAAATAGTTGATATAATCCTCCGTTCAGTAAGTCTTTGAGAAAAAAACCAAGGTCGCCTGGGGATATTAGGTTGAATAGCACCATAAAACTTACCTTTCTGAGATTTTGACAGTACCCAGAATTCAGACCATGACACATCCAAATGAGTCAGATGCAGAAGACAACAGATCCTGGGCCGAAACAGAAAAGTGATCTGAATTACCACACTGGATGGCCAATTTTGCGCACGAGTCTGCAGATTCATTCCCACTTATTCCAGAATGACCTGGAATCCATGCCAAAGTAACATCCAAACCCTTTAAATAACATGAGTATAGTGCTTCACGAATCCTTAAAATAATTGAAGACCTTAGTTTACTATGAAATGGATTTCTTTTTATAGCCAAAATGCAGCTTAAAGAGTCAGTACAAATAACAGTCTGTTTAAAGTCATGGGAGTCTGTGAACCGGATTGCTTCCAACAAAGCAACAGCCTCTCCAGTGAACACAGATTATTCGGGAGGACATTTGAATTGTAATATAATTTTGAATTTTGGTATTCAGCAAGCTGCACCAATACAGCATCTTTTGAAAGGTTTGATGCATCTGTAAAGATAAGGATGTGGTTTGAAAAATTTTCATTTACTATGATTGAAATTTTGTGTTAGTGTCAGCAGCTCCCTTGGTTCGACCAAGATTAGTGATAACAAAAGGATGGTGTACTAAAGCTTTATAAGGTGTACAGAATAAGGGATTAGATGGAGAAGAGGACAAGGGCTGAGGAAGAGAGGTAAATTTCAGGAAACTATTGAGCAAGTAGGATAGGGGCCTGCCCGGAGGAATGAGGTGCGCTAAATCAGATAACTTGGACCATAGAGGGTGGGATGACAGCTGTAACATTTTACCAACAAACCGGTCAGACAGGAATTGGCGACGGATA
The DNA here is from genome assembly GCA_013403645.1 of Heliconius nattereri. NCBI lineage: Eukaryota > Metazoa > Arthropoda > Insecta > Lepidoptera > Nymphalidae > Heliconius > Heliconius nattereri. Next base: position 4,290,603 of record JAAIXI010000223.1, read on the forward strand.
GGACAAGGAGGGTCAACACACTCAACCTGCAGTGCGTTGGTGGGAGAAGACTTCATTGCACCTATAATAATTCGTAGGCATTTGTATTGGATTCTATTGAGTTTTTCAGTAGCAACTTTGTTAAAGGGGTCTAAAACACATAATCTGTAGTCAATGTGACTACGGATAATGTGTTTTTTATATATTCCGGAATTTTAATATAATATAATATTTACGGAATTATATATCAAATTAAAGCTTTTTTTTTCTGAACACTATAAAACAGGGTTGTCTGGAAAATTCATGCCGCAAACAGGGGTTGCCAGCGTTTGAAATATTTTATTCCGGTTCCGTTTGACTATGAGAACAGACGATGAAGTACGCGGTCTGCCTTATGTTTTAAAGTAAAATATTATATATTAACAGGTGAAATTTAACAGGTGAAGAATTAGAATAATCAATGTTTATTCTAATTGTTCACCTGTTAAATGATGATTTTAATCATATTCAATCAATCAAATCAATCACACGCAGAAAACTATTTAAAGATGAAATTATTCCTATTTTTCAAGTAAAATAATAATCCATAATATTGAGTCTTCGCAAAATATATTTTCTAAATACTAATATTTATTTAAATTACCATTTTGAAACAACTAAATTACCTAATTAAATAAATGTTTACAAATATCGATCTACTATAAGGTATTAATATACATACATACACATCATGTTTCCTTAATATAATGAAGGGTGATAATTATTGCAGATATTTTTTTTATTAATTAAGAAAATATGGAAAATGACATTGCAAGAAACTCTCTCTCTCTCTTTTTTGTCCTTTGCTTGTTTAATTTGACAACACTTGCCACAATCTATTTTTCTCACGCAACTTTTAAAAATTTGCATAGGAAAGAAAAATATTTATCTATAGTAAAAAATAGCCAACTAATTGATATTTGCCGTCTCTTGGTCATAAACCGTAAATAGCGTTTGTTAGTCGGCATTACTGTCGGATTTTCTTCGAATTAATCTTTGCTAACTTAGTTCTATTATATACTAGCAACCCCCTCGCGGCTTCGCCCGCTTTAACTACTAATTGATTCATATAATGTATGTTTGCAAAGCACTTAAGATAATGTGAAAATTAATTAAACCCTAATGCAACCCGCATTTTCGTAGTTCCAATAAGGATTTTCCAATTGTTTTAAAATAAACACAAATAAATAACACAAACAACAGAAAACTTAAACGAAAGAAATTATAAACAACAGACTACCTACTATTCTCTTACCCAAAAATACTTAAACGAAAGATGTAACCAACTATGTCGCGTGGAAATACATTATAATTATTGGATAACTCCAAAGTACGTGCAATCACTTCTAAATTTACTTTGCCAGTAGTAGCTCCGAACGACATCAGGGCCTTGGTTCTCTGACGGTTAATGCTGTTAGCCCTATTGGCTTTTACAGCGACACCGGTTGGGTAGGGAAGAGGGTACTCTGTCCCTGATGAAAAGCAAGCACTACGTGGCTGCCTGTGAGGAAAATTAAATAGAATGCATCGGCCGGGAATCGAACCCGGGCCGGCCGCGTGGCAGCCGAGCATTTTACCACTGAACCACCGATGCGTGTAAGGTAGGCGGGCGCGGCGGACGCAAAACGTCGCGGGGGGCGGAGGGACGAATGGCGAGTGGCGAGCCGTTTCGCAGCAAGGATTTTTTGATATTGTAACAACTTCTAAAGTACTTATTAAAATGAAAAACAGTAAAAGACAGTTTTGATCTACATTAAATGGCCAACGTAACTAATATACTTATTTATATGCTGAGAGCAAGGGATAAGTGAAACATAGCTGATGTGTCAACGGCGTGATGTGTCAACAATTAAATGCGTTTTTCTCTAAAAATATTGGCAATTTCGAAATAGTGTAAAAAGCAAATTTTATCTTCGTTTAAAGTAGAAAATTAATAAAGTATTTTAAAGGATAAGGATTAATACCATTATGAAAAAATATCCCTCATAATAAAAAATATATTGAAATTACTATTTTTAGACAGAAATATGATCACTACAAGTTATCCTTAAAAGATACGAATATGCTGTTGTGGACTTTTTTGTAGATCTTATTAAGAGAAACAATACTCCAGTACATTATTTTCATGTAGTACTTACCCTAAAAGCAGCGCATGCGCGAAAGTGTGTCAACGGGTAGGACTTTATACACATTTATCTTATTTATGTTAACTTACATCGGAATGTCCAAATAATAAACTATATATAAACCTTCCCTGAGAAATACTCGACCTAATGGTGAAAACCGCATCAAAATCCGTTGGGTGGCTTAGAAGAAGAAGAGTTAGAAAATTCAGACAGACACGAAAAGCGACTTTGTTTTATAAGATATAGGATAGGATATTTCTTTCCTATGCAAATTATTAAAAGTTGCGTGAGAAAAAAAAATTGCGGCAAGCGATGTCAAATCAAACAAGTAGAGGACGAAGAGAGAGAGAGAGAGAGAGAGAGTTCATTGAAATGTATTTTTCAATATAATTAATAAAAAAAATATCCGCAATAATGGTCACCTTTATTGACTAGTGGGATTAAATAATCGAAAAGCTATCTTTGGAACGGTTAGAGAAACAGCTCTGAGACGAATATACAGCGCAATCGATTCAAATCGGGGGCTAAACTTTTTTTTTTTATGGCTTCGACGCATCGACGAGTTGACTCGCGGGGTCTGGCACACTTTCGAAGAAACGTATGTATGTATTCGTTGGTTCAGAACCAACGAATACATACTACTTATATTTAACATACATACTACTTATATTTCTCTCTTTAAAATAATTTAACGCTCTTTTTACGGCCGCAAGCATACGCACGAGTACTGCGAGGGGCTTCCTTACCGCCGATTTCGTCGTTGCAAGCAACCATCTAATGCTTACACTTTCTCAAAATAATTGGATGTATACTTCAATTATTTTGATTATCTTATGGCAAATGCAGTACAATGAAAGAATTATAAGTCCTAGTTTTAAATACATTTGAATTGAACTGCCAGTTTGCATATTATAAGTTGCCAGTTTGTAGGACAATAAGGTTAGAGAATGGTCTAACAGCACTACTCATATCAGAGCCAAGTAAGTCATCTACTAGCAATGTTACTTCAAGTGACCAAAAAAGTGATGGTGATAAATCAGAACAGTCTGAAGTAGGAGGAGCCGACTCTGATGAGGAAAAGAAGGTAAGTTACATTATTGTCATTTTTAATGTTCTATTAAATTAGATCAAAATCAGAGTTGTCTTTGCAATATGTAATAAATTCATGTTGTTTTAAATGTAATGTATTTAATAAAACTATATCATATAACTATATGATACTTTAACTTTAACTTAAAGCTGTCTGTTTATTTGTCTGTTTGTACACGCAAACCCAACGGAACAAATTTGAATGAAACTTTTTTGATGTATAGCTATTAAGTCTAGGCAACATCTAGGCTGTAGCTTATTTTGAAAATCTGGATACCTGATGTGGGACCTTAACAGCCGGTCTAAGCTATAAGAGATATAGATATAATGCCTTGGGGAAAATCGAATAACATGATAAACAATTTCCACCCACATAACAATAGTGATGGTCTGGAGTGTCTGACGTGGAACCCTAGCAGCCCATATAATCTCTAAGAGATATAAATGTAGAGTCTTAGTAAAAGTTGATGAACATAACATAATATTTTCTATCCATATAATAAAAATTAAGATCTGGAACAGTTGACCCCAACAGCCCAGCTAAGCCTCAAGAGATATGAATGTAATGGCTTTGGAATAGTTGTTCTGCGTGGTCATAATCTTGTAGTTGAAGCGGGCAAAGCTGCGGGCGCACCGCTGGTTTTAAATATAATAAATTAATTTTTAACAAAAACAAAAACCGACTTCTAACAACGAACTAAAAAGTGAAAAATAATTATACAAAGATTTTATAATTATGAAGTCGGTGTCAAGCTAATGCTACAACACCTTTACTACAATATCTAATTACTAAGTCTGTTTGTTTTACTTGGCACCGACTTCAAAATTATAAAATCTTTGTATAATTATTTTTCACTTTTTAGTTCGTTGTTAGAAGTCGGTTTTTGTTTTTGTTAAAAATTAATTTATTTTACGATTTTTAGTGATGGGTAGATCTTAAAATGATGCTTCTTAAACGAGTGGTGATGGTGGTGGTAGTGGTTGTCAACGAGTGGTTGTGGTTGTCCTAAGTAAAACTTTATTTAATTAGGTATTATTTTTGTGCAAAGTTACATTTTGGTATATTGACAAGAAAATACATAAAATGTATTCGGGCGAATGAAGAATCTCCCTTTTTTGAAGTTGGTTGAAAATGAGAACATCCTCTTTTTTGAGGTTGGTTGAAAAGAAATGCAACGATCAGGAATCTCACCTCTGACATCAATTTAAAAAGTTTTTGCTTGTAACTATTACAGTATAATCAATTTTTTACCAAAAAAAACAAACTTTCTAAATTTTCACCGGATCCCATAATCGGAACCTAACCAAACTTTCACTAAATTATCCTTGAAGTATATCCTTTCAAATAAAAAAAGAATCATCAAAATCGGTTTGCGCGACATTGAGTTATTCGTCTATTTGTCGCGCACATACCTAATGCAAATTTAAGACTTATGTGATTTTCTCATAGATACCATTGTCAGACATGGATAAAAAAAAATGGGACCATTCGGGAAGCCTCACCTTTCAATCAAAAAAAAAATTATCAAAATCGGTTCACCCAGTCAAAAGTTATGAGGTAACAAACATAAAAAAAAAAAAAAAAAAAAATACAGTCGAATTGATAACCTCCTTCTTTTTGAAGTCGGTTAAAAAAGAACACATAACAAAGATAGTCTCACATTTTTTTTTTCTTTTAAATTTAATGGAGTGTTTTAACTCCGTTTTGCATTTTTTTGTTATTTAAATAATTTTAATAACATGCATAAGATTTTTGATTGCTTGTGTCATGGTAAAAATACTTATAACCACTAGCGTATAAATAAAATAATATTTAAGAGCATTCATTTTCCTTTAAGATTGTAGGTCAAAACCCCACGTTTTGATCCACAATCTTATTGGTATCACTTCTGCAATTTTTTTTAACAATAAATAAATCATAATTAATTCTCTGTACTTTTAATTATTTGTAATATTATTTGTAAATTATAAATATGACCCGATCAATAGACCAATAAAAAATATGTTTTTGTTTAATCCCATTTGTCATCTTATTAATGTACTTACTTAATTCGTTTGTAAAACGAGTGTCAACAGTAGATGTTAAACTGTAAATAGGAAACCACGGTACAGGAATGCTAACGCTAATCTAATGGTACCCACACTGGGTGTCAAATAAGTTCCATAAACTTAACACTTAACTTAACTTTCCTTAACTTTTTACTACTAAATTTATACTAAATTTAATATTTAATAAATAAGTTGAATACTAAATCTCGTCTCATATATCGTCACACAATTAACTTATAATGAAAAAAAGGAGTTTCATTATTACCTGAACAGAAAGTTTCTTAAACAACGTCTTGTTACCGGAGGCGAAGTGGTTTTCGATCCAATTGTTGATGTTTTCAATTTTCACTTGCTGTAGCGCCTCAGCCTATAATAACCACCTGAGACCACGTGCCTTCCAGCGAATCGCTGATTGTCAGAAAACAGCAACCGGAAGGGAAAATCATTGGATAATCAAAGGGAAGTATACAGCGCCCTCTCACAGATGCTGTGCATCGTCTCTCCAAATTAATACAAGTTTTATTGTTATGTAAAACCTTTACTATTTTGCTATTTAACAGTTGTGATTTTTTTCAATATTTTTAGGTGTACACAGAAAATAAAATGCATTGACAGGTTAAAATATGTAATGTATTACGGCAACACTGTTTTTTTTTATTTAATTACAATACATTAAACAGAAGAACAAAAATAAAACCATAGGTGTTTTATTATCATTCATCACTGTCAGAAATTACTCTCATTCTTTTTTTTTCGGAATCGAAAGTTTTCAAAGTCACTTTCATCACTTGAAGTTATTTACGAATATGGATAATTAAATCTTTCTGAAACTGTAAAACTTTAACTCAAATACAATTTTTCGTAGATAAAACTTTAATTTTATGCGAAGAAATACAGACACAGTGTGCATGTGCAGCAAGTCAGCATATAAACTCGGGATTTCCCGTGAGATGTGTACGCAGCGCAAATGTCAAATCACAGCAGCATTTAGTAGAGTGCGATAAAAACAAAAAAAAAAAACTTATTTGGAAAACCGTGTGAAAGCGAAATCGTGTAAAAAAAAGTACCGTGTAAATCGAGGGATAGGTGTACTGTCATTTTACCCTGTAGATGTGTCATCTTACACTTGTCGACCTAAGTGCGACTTGTGTTTGTTTGTTTATTTTAAGTATATGTTACTTTGAACATTCTGAAACTTAAATAATTTCGATGATTATGATATGTATAATAGTATACGCAATATGCTGATCTCACATGACTTTATTTATTTGAAATATTTGTCTTCACAGAAAAAGTATGTAAGATGACATACTTTCAAGCACAATTCCCCCACATCACCAATTCTGACAAAGTAATTAGTATTCTTCTTCGTCTTCCTCCTGGCATTAATCCCAGCTATTGTCAGGATCTTCTTTCCTACTCAACCTACTCCACTTTGGACGGTCTTTAGGGTCTTATATCCGATTACGTTGAAAATACATATAGACGATATTTATATTTATCGTGTTATTTTAAAAACGCTAACCGCTTCCGATCTTTAACAATAGGATTTAGTTAGTATACTTCGTATAGTTTTTTTTCTAAAGTAGTCATACGAATGTTTAATTAATATTTCAGTAGTAGTGTTTTAATTATAGAAAAGTATCTTATTACTAGGTTCCCACGTTCGCTCTTCCTACCCTGCTCTGTGCAGGTATACCACTTGAAGCTATAAAAAATCTTCCAATGAATGTAAAAAGTAGTGATCTACTACTATTTTTCACCTACTCTGAATGCGTCAGTATAAAAATAAACAACATTGTTATATTATATGAATAATTCATAATTATTTTAATTTTCAATTTACCTTTAGTTCTTTATACATTCGTTCTGATGATCCAATCTGTGTCAACATTCATATATGACAATATAGCTTCAAGCACATGTTAGCACAAAAAACATTACTCTATATTAACAATATCTTATAAAAAAACTTACTTATAATAAATATACGACAATTGTTAATACAATATATTTAAATAATAATTATTATTATTAACATTCTTTGCTCATTATTATTTACATTCTTTGCAAAAGTGGAGTATGGAATGTCTTAGCACTAGTTTCCTCTTGCCTACAAAAATTATATAGAAATCTTCATAATTATTTCTTGAATTGACATATTTCTCTTCGACGTGATCAAGTAAATTTTTTGTAAGAACAACTTGTACGGATAACAAGCTGTACATAGAAGTGTAATATATGCTACATTCTGTATTATCCATGTACTCGTAGATACGTAGCGCGGATACTCTAAGATAAATAAATAAATATAATTAAAGACCTAGCGGCTTCCCCCGCTTGAAAATGTGCAAAACAGAATATAAAATAAACAAAATAAAATATTATGCCTATAAACTAAATTGATCCACAAGTTGTTTTCTTCGCCCGGACCTCGTACTCGATGCGGTGTTTGCTGTCGTCGGCTGCTGCGTTGGCGATGAAGGCTGGCGTAAGTAGGTCAATGACCGTAATTATGTATCGACTGGTACTACGTACCGGTAGAGTGCGCACGAAAGTTTTCAACCCGTTCGAATTCGGGGAATAGCATAAGTGACGAATTGTTGTCACGTGAGAGTTCCGCCTTTTGACACGTTAGCTTCGTGTTGTCCACGTACTTGAGTATTCCATACCAGGTCAGAAATAATGACTTGTTAACATTATTCTCATTGTTCTGAATCCTGGGTGCGTTGCGTGGTGTAATATACTGTATATTCTTTTTCGAAAATTGCGCAGTATATACGGTTGACTTGCACTTGTAGGGCTTCAGGTTGAGCCTTGGAAATAAAATTACAATTTACCATTTATTGTTTAATTGTCGCCGTAGACGGCTTTGGGCTTTGACCATGCTTGGGATGCCTCGGTAATTATCGATTTTTTTTAAAAATCGATGCCTTCGTAAAACTTGGTATTTTCCAATACTACATCAGCTTTTATTTGATTTGCATGTTCGATCTTGCTTCGAAAATCTCATTTTATGGATTTGGTGGTATGTTGCCTCTTGAAATTCTTACCGGTGAGACCCGCTTGTGGGAAGCCGATTAGAATGTGCACTCACCAAATTTATGAAGATTTGTGTCGGGCGGTCGTTGGGTTGAAGTCCGGTTTACGTGGTAATCAATGTAGCACCACGGGAGTTGTATGGAACATTGCCTCGGTTTCGTCGATAGCTTCTGGCTGAAGTCTAGAGGATCACCAATATGGACTGTCACGTCAGGCTGCAACTAGCAGGGTACCCCCCGTCGGGATACCTTTCGTCGGCGTCACCAATGTGGGCTACGGGATCGTGGCCCACATTGGTGCTAATTTAGCGTGTTTATAGCGTGTGAATATAATAAAACTTGTGCAATACCCCTACAAACTATAAGAACATTTATGAAATATATTTATGAAATTATTTTCAGTTTTCAATAGGATTGGTAAGAAAATATAAGCCTAAAAAATCAAAACAAGCCTAAAAGAATAATAAGTAGACAAATTTAGAAAAAAAATACAAAAAATAAGTAAGTAATTAAAATTAACAAAAATAATAAGTTTAAAATGTAACCAAAGAGTTTAAAATGTAACCAAAAGTTTATTAATAGAATAAAAAAATAAAAAACTAAACAAAACTAAAAAGGTAAACTTGAACTTAGACTAGGTGATGTTATACTTGCTCAAGCAGGGGACGGCTCTGTGAGACGGTCACATCCAAATTGTAAACTAATTATTTTTAAAATCTATTAAATTGCAGTTTCTTTCTTTAAAATGTAAATAATGTGAAAATTAAAAAAACATCTGATATTGCGACAATATTTTTATTTCTTGTTCTAATGAAATACGATCAAACAAAACAACATTCTACAAAACAAATACCAGTAAGGTACATAAAATGCTTAAATTAATAGTAAAATGTGTAACATTTTGAACTTTAATTTCATTATTGAGTATAAAAGAAAACATTTAAGTTTATTACTTTTGAACACATGTCAATTGCGTATACATAATTTACTTTTGCTGTTTCATTTTATATGAATATTAAATATTTTGAGTCAAAACGCATATTTTAGTATTAGAATTAAATGATTTTAAGCATCTTTTAACATATAGTACAACCATTCAAAAACGTCTAAAGCTAATTCTACATATTATGTAGCTCATAGACTATATTATAATATATAATCTATTAATTAATAAATGTCTATTTTATATTTATTGTAAGTATCAACATCATAAGTCACGTGCACACAAAAAAATAAACTTTCCAATAATTTTAAAATATTAGAAATATTTAATATATGTACAAATAAAAAAAAATAAACAATAACTCAAAAACGGACGAACAAAGTAGCGATGTTACGAATTTATATGAAACATTCGCGAATGCGCGAATAATGTTTTTTTTTATTTTAGTACTGTTCACGCCACAGTGTTTTTTTTTTGTTTCTAAACTCAAATAGGTTCAATGTTATTTAGTAAAAATCCGATTCTTAAATCTTATTATCGAAAGTACAAATATGTAAAACAAATGATAAAGTAAATATAAAGTCGTCTATTATGTGATTACAATGTTTAGTTATATTTTTCGATATTCATATAATATTTCTAATGAAATGAAAGGATTTTTTTATAAACAACCTAATATATTAAAGAAGATTATTTTTTTATTGTCACGTACGCATAATATTCGTCACATCACTAGTATAAAATCTATTTACGTAGAATTTTTTATATTAGATATAATATATATTTAATCAGCACTGAGTCAATTCAACTTTAGGAACATTAATAATAGGTAAATTCTTCTTGAATTCGTCGATATTCTTGATGGAGTCCGTTTCGTCTTCTTGTAGGTCTCCGGAATCGCTGCCGTCTAAATAATGAAGCGTCAAGTTCTTTGGTTCTGTATTCTCTGTTATTTCATTTTCATCTTTAGGTTTGTTTCCGACAATCTGAATTAGAAAATAATAAAAAAAATATATATTACTAGAGGCCGTCAAGGCACGGCGTCTGGTGGTAAGCGCGTTGTAGGTTCGACTCCCACTCGAAGTTGAGTTTTTAGTTTTTGGCTCGGATAAAGAGACAAGCCGCGGCGTTGAGTTGGCGGCCACTCATCACATCAAGTTTCAAAAATTTGTTGGAAAACGGGGATCCACGAATTAATTTACATTTATTTTATTAACACATTCTATGAATTAATATTTTATTAAAATAATTATTTTATAAATACCATTTTAATTCTTAAAAAAAAATATTTGAAAATAATTGAGCCTGGCCTCTGAGTAAATAATTAGTTCACATAGAATTAGTGTTTTATATAATTTGTGCATTTTTATTTTCATAAAAAAATAAATAATTATTACCTGAACAGAAAGTTTCCTAAATAGCGTCTTATTACCAGTGGAGAAGTGGCTTTCGATCCAATTCTTAACGTCCGCGATTCTCACTTGTTGTATCGCCTCAGCCTATAATAATAATATAAGCACAATAAATAAAAAAAATCTACAAAAATAATAAAATATTTTTAATAAATAAGGGTTTTAATAAACAGGGTGTTTTTGTCAGCACCACATTAAAGGAAACTACAGTTTGAACTACTCTATAAAAGTCGGATTCAATTAAAACAAAGAAGATTTTGCCAAAAATGAAAAAATATTATTTTCAAACAAAATAATTGATAAAATTATCGTTGTAAAATGAAACGCCATTTGTCAAGAAGGACGCACGCACACATAAATAAAGCTATCAAAAGGACCGCCACACACGCCTCATTCCGAAATCGAGTCATAGATATTGGCGGCAAAGTTCAAAGTTGTTTAACCTTAAATAGTATTAATGTAGTAGTAAGCGTTTACGTTAATGGTATCTATTCGTAACTGCGTCAAACGTAATACAGTACGGATAAATATTGTGAAATTAAAAAAATTACACCTTGGCCTATAAATAAATAGAAATCCTACATTAAACTTTAAAAAGCTTTTCATTTGTATATACATTTTTAAAGTGCATTTCCACACTTAAGATAGAAGACTTAATCGTTTTTTTTGAGGTCATTATCCAATCAATATAGAGTATATTGATTAGTTAGTTGCTTAGTACCCAACGGCTAGAAGACCTGACCATCAAAACGAATGATTGTAAACACTTTAGATTATCTTTAAAATAATAAAAACTAAATCAAAATTGGTTCATCTGTTTGGGAACTACAAACAGAAATACAAATAGACATACAGACTCGTAAAACTTATAACATAACCCTTTAATAATAATTTGCGTTGGGGTTAAAAATGAAATGCGGTGTTTGGACATCTAATATGACATGTTAATAAAAAAGACAGAAAGTGGCATAAGTTGTGATATAGAATTTATCTATTTTTACCAATTTTTTGGACATAAGTTCATCAAAATAGTGCAATTACCTCAATAAACAGCCTTTGGAACTGGTACTCTTGGCTTACGATCTCACGCCAATTTCTTTCAACCTGCAAATTTGACGACAATTTAAATATTACGCAAATAAATAAATTTATTATTTATCCTTCCTAATTATAGTTTTACTATTTTGCCTGCTGTAACAAAACCTAGTAATATTGGCGTGGCTAACTAATGGCGTCAAGTTACATTAATGTCTGTGCAATTGAATAAAGTAATACTTAGTAATACATAGTAAGGAAAAGATTTCAAACAATTTATATAATTGTTTATAAGTTATAAATGACAATATAAGAATGACGAGGCCAGTCGCAGTACAGGGGCACAAAGTGTGAATGTGAACGCGATAGGTTATGGTGTCGAGGCAAAGCGCGCAACACGCAATGCCATCAGAATTCGGCGGTAAATGGGGATACGGAGTGTATTAAAACTAGGTTCAACCTACCTACCTTGAAAAAAATATTTTTAATGACAAAATTCACATCGACAAAGTAATATTAGTAAGCAAAAAGAAACTAAACAAAATAATAACCTCCTCCTTTAGTTCATAATCAGTAGTATGTTTCAATTGCTCGAGGGCGCGCCTCGCCGGCGCCAGCGCTCGCTCGCCGCCGCGACGCGTGTCCCGAGCGAACTTCTTTAGAAACGCCTCTATACGTTGATCTACGTACGACACGCTGTATGGGAATTGTATATAATGTTAATTTAATTACATATTGTTACCAATATTTCGATGCCCGGAACGATACTCATGACAACCACACCCACTGGAATAGCGTTCAGTCGTCGTTCGGGAAGGTGGATAACATCGATACTGTGATTTCGTTCCATTTTAATGTCATTTAAAAACGATTGTTATCTGTTACAGTTTTTTGAATTTCTAATCGAATAAAGTGACATATTGTTAATTCAGGGTAGTTTTGAATTAAACTAACCTCAACTTAAGTTTATTTAGCTTTGGCACATAGTTCTTTTGGAAAAAGAATAAACAAAAGTAAGAAAAATCTTTAAATCAAATCTACGTACCCATCTACAACTTACTTCAGGGTGACCACGACCTACGATCACTATAGGTATACCACATATGTCGGGCCTGATAGTATAAAAAAAAACGAACGAACGAACGTACCTAAACTTATCGACTTGGGTGTTGACAGTAAGAGAACACCCTAAAACTCCAAAAGTGTATCTCATCATACTGAACACACTGTAGCCAAGCTGTTCTTTTGTACGGAGTGCGTCGAAAGCTGGTTCCTCCATAAGCATCTACATTCATAGATAGAGAAAAAAAAATCAGTAATAGGTAAAGAAATTCTATGTTTTCAATTTTGTTATACATGCATCTACGAGTATATATTTTTTTTCCTCACATATATTATAATAAAACAAAAAAGGTAATAACGATTAGATCACAAACTGTGATCTAAAGATGAATTTTGAGATCAAAGTATCATTTATTATACAATCAAGTTTAATAATTTACTAAAACGAAATCTTTTACTAATAGTCTTTTACGGTCCTTTGGTCTTATAATTCCCATATAAATTAATTTATCATCATCACTCTGTCTCATCACTAACTCATCATGGTTATTTATCTATATATCTATATATATATATCAGCTTTATAATATTAATATAGATAAAATGCACTTATCAATAATAAAAACAAATCAAATTTATTGAAGAATATCAAAATACATACCATTATAACCTCCAATGTTGCCGTATCTTTAGGACTAGCTACCTCACCCTGGTAGTAAGTTGTCACTATACTATTAGTAGAAGAGGGGTTAAGATTTGCAACTCGAACACGTTTCTCTCCTAATGGCAACTCGTGTACTTTAATCTATTTAGAAAATATAATAATTTTAGAAAAAAAAATAGAATAACAACATATTATGTTCCACATAGTATTGAAAAGAAAGTATGAAATTTATATCACATTTCCAGGTCTACAGTTCCTTGGAACACAGAAAATATTAAGCTCTAAACGTCATAAAAAGAGACAAGCGTTTATATATTTTTAGAGAAATTTGACAAAATGGAAGAATTTAAGGCACAAATAAAAATCTGAAAACTGAAAATCTTAGAAAAAAATCTATGACAATTTCATATTTGTATTTTATTTCAAACTTAATGAGTGCACATGCTCGCAAACTTAACTTTGTCAACTTTTGTAAATTGTATTTCCCTTGACATTGGTACGGAACCTTTGGCAAGCAAGTACGACTTACACTTGCTTTTTTTTATATAAAAAATTAAAGGTTTGAAACGCCATTTCCCAGTGATCATGTAGGCTTTAATAAAAATACTTTGTAATAAGACCGCAGCAATAGTGCCACAATGGGCCATCGTCGGATGGTAAAAGTATTGGTTGTAGGTTTGATCCCCACTTGGAGGAAATATTGTATTTTAATTAGACGCAACGGAGTGACTCAACTCTATGTTTCGTCTGCCTACCCGCCTGTGTTAGGAAAAGTTTCAAGCAGTTCTTATTTGTTTTGTAACAAAAACATAAAATAAATTATTATTTACCTCAGGCATTTCATCCTCAGACAGTTCCTCCCATTTTATACTTTTATGCACATTCTCAGATATTGTGATAGCTTCATGCCAGGCGAGGTTGCCTTGTACAAGTACCTTAAAAATATTTTTTACTTTTAAATAATAAATGAAGTATAATTTATTAGTATTTATACAAATAGAAGCCATTTTTGCTTATATAATTATTATATACATTCATTTCCTATAACCATAAAATAAAGATATAACTTTGTAAAATCTTAATAAATAGGAATATTGAAGCCGTAGCGCAGTGGCACAGCTTCTGACTGTAAACGATACCGTTATAGGTTCTCCTCTCCTTTGTAACAAGACAAAGCAAGGCATGGCTTAATGTTTCGAAAATTGGTGTGGATAAAAGAAAATATATAATATTTTTCTTCTTATTTATATTGCAATATCTATACTATCATACTATTCTCACCTGCAAGTACATTTTCCCTAACAATTTGTTAGTGTAGTCTTTCAATTCGGAAAACGTAATATTTTGTATGACGGCGGCTTTGTCCCTGGGAGATATATAAGGCTCCAGAAGAACATTCATCCTGACATCTCTATAACAAGTATATAATTCAGTAAAGTTCAATAAAGAACTTAAATTATATTCGTTTGTTTTATACAGTAAAAAAAATTGAATTCTCAACTTTTATACTGTATATTATACTGTATAAAAGTTGAGAACAATGCAATTTTTTGTTTTTTTGTAATTTGTCACTTCATGCCAACAAATGATCCTATAAAGGGTTCTTCTTGAGGTACGGAACCCTAAAAAAAACCTGTCACACTAAAACATAATATATAACCCTCACTTGGCCAGCTTGTGCGGTTTAATAAGCACGTTGTGGTAGGTGCGCGCGCGCACCTCACGCACCGCCTCAAACAGCTGCGGTGTCAGCCTGCCCGCGCGCATCTCGCGCGACACCAGCTCGACCAGCAGCTGTGGGGAAATGTAAATGGGGGGCTAGTCCAGGCTCATGAATACATTCCCCCGAGAGAGGATCGAAGCCACAACCATATTTGCGTATTGGGGGTGGGAATTAATTGACGTTAACGTATAGTAGGAATAAGGGGGCCAGTCCAGGTCAATGAATTCAATCCCCCGAGTGAGCATCGAACCCATATCATATCATGTGATCAGGACATTCAAGTGGATTTGACGTTGTACATTTTTATGTTAAATGCTTCGATAAGTAATAATAATAATACAAAAATGACAAATATGAGGAACTAAATTTTCTATTAATGTATTTTTAGCATTTTGATTATAATAGTAATAATGTGATATTTTTTTTTATTATTTAAAATGTTCGATAATCAATAATGTCAATAGAATATGAATACGACATAAACCTTTTATAAAAACAACTTGACTTATATAGAAAAATATTAAAGAAAAAAATAAAAAAAATATGTACTTACATGTAGATTTTGGCTGTAGCCGCTCACTTTCAGCGTTAATCCTTTGTCAGAAACATACAAGGAATGCGATAAGTCCGCCATAGTCGCCGGATACACTTCTTCCTGTTACAATTGAAAAAAAAAAACAAAATTATTTCTACTTACAATTTAACAACATAATTTCTCGTCAAATTACAAAACACAATTTAAGGCAAAAACAATATAATAATTAGTATGTAGTAAGTTCAGGTAATAAAAAAGAAGCTGTAAATATATATTTAATTTCAAATCTGTATACCGCATATAACAATGTAAGCAGGGAAACCTTGTGTTAAGACACTCCATTCTCCACCCACCGTCTAATATTTTAAGACATTGCGCGTTGAGTGGCGGATATAAAACACCACCCTTTGTCCTGTTACCAGAGCGAAAAAATAGAAATAATAGATTCCTCCAAGTCGAAATAGAAACCCAATATATTGTAAAGAATAATATATTTTATAAGAAACAGAAAAAAATGCATACCTTGAGTCCTTGTTGTAATACATCAGACCAGAGATCGATGAGACAAGCACTGGAATATAACAATTGGAATTATAGGTAAATTAAATATAAATAATTAATCAAAATTATATCAGTAAGTCAAAATATCAAATTATACTAATTTCGGAGGTAAGGGGCACTACTAGCATGCGACTATAAACACTATAATAGTAAGTTCGATTCCCATTCGGGGGGGAAAAAATAATATTAATATTTTCATTCCTTCACTCTGGTAAAGAAGCAAAGTGCGGCATGCAGTTCCGATATAAAAGTTGCCTCAGTTGCAATGCTTCATGAACACTGCGGAAAATAAACAACAGAAGTGCCTTAATGAGGAACGAATTTATAGCTACTGAGAAGGTACACAAGAACACCAGGTCCCTTCTGCCTACCGTGTAATATGCGGGATACTGTTTTATTTAATTATTTAAATATGATAAATAAATAATGACGACATTTGTTTATACATATACATATGTGAAAAAATATAAAAATAAACTTACTCTCTTGGCGATCTTAGACTTAGCGGAGTAATAAAGTAAAAATACAGTAACGCCGTGGGAAACCGAAACTTAAAATCTGGTTTGTACCACAACTCCATATGACGATTCTTACGTAGTAAATTTGGTTGATCTAATCTGCGAAGGTAAAAAATTCAAGATCTTTTAGATAATCTTTTCAATTACAATATGGTCGACGTATTATATTTTAGATTTTTTCTAGCTTTTGATCATTTTGAGTGAACAATTCGCAATGTTCAGAAAATCAATTTACAGGGCGGCCACGGGTCTTAATATCAAATTGTTTACAAACCACATAATATCGTAGACTTATGTATAATTGACATTGAATTTAAGTGCCGCCACTTAACACACAATGTCACGTAAATTGAGCGGAAAGAGAGAAACAGAGTGTCTTAACACTAAGGCAGCTTTATCTCTTCAATAGTTGCCCTTATGCTGCCTGCTATCCTCCGGATACAGCTTGTAGTTAAGAAAAAACAAATAACATTATTTATTTCTATTTGTTTTATACTATAAATACATACCTAAAATTATTAACTGTCGCTATCAAATCTCCTTGAGACAACACTTTAGTTGTCTTCTCGCTATCAGACACTTTTTTGTGAATATCTTTTACGGAACTATTAACTAAATCAATGCCGAGTCTCTCCGCTTCCTCTAAATACGCGGACGATGGTGGTACGAGGTCGAAATTATTTGTTATATATATATTTTTTTCAGGCAAATGAAATTCTTTGTAGGGTTCTATGTTCATCCATCTCTTTAACCATGATTTTGGTTTTTCTGTAAGAAGAAAATCAAATATATATAATAGATGCATAGATATCATTCGTTGTGGGTTCGATTCCCACTCGAAGAAACATTGATATGTGGAAAACCGCAACCAAATGCAGATAAATTGTGGCAAAACTTAACTAACTTATCATAGATCTCCACTCTCTACTTTGGTCAAGGTGTTTGAAGCATTGCTGTGTCGGTTTGTATGCAACAGATAAAGCCTAAAATTAAATATGAAATAAATACCTATTCTCTTATATTCAGTGCCAAACCATTTTTCTTTAGAGTCATAGTGTATCGGCTCCGAGTGCTTGTTGGACAGGATGAGCACGTTGACCATATCTGCCTTCATACAGTCTAGAAGTTCTGTTATACCCTGCGTAATAATAAAAAAAATATATTAATCTTCAAATTCATAAATATATAGAAAATAAATATGAAAATGAATATTTGAATTTGTAAAACAATTTTAAAGTAAATTGATTGGAACAGCGTAGATCTAATTAAACACGTTAAAAGTTTTTGTTTTCATTTGTTTTGTTTATTTATATTTCCATTTCTTCGCTCTAGTGTCGAGGCAAAGGGCGGCCGCCACTCAACAATCAATGTCAGTAGTAGGCGGAAAGTGAGGAACGGAGTGTCTTAACTTTAGGTTCCCTCTGTCTACTCTGATATACGAGTAGACAGCATGATAAGGCGTGAAGCTTGATAAGGCGTGAAGCTTCAAAAAATATAAATATAACACACTAACATATTGTATTCTCTCGTACAAAGAAATATATTAAAAAAATATTTACCTTAGGATCGAATTTATAATATAATTTATCCCCTGTAATATAATGCTCTGGCGGGAAGAAGTGCATATTTTCCGCCAGCGACTCCACATAGTCCGCCGGCTGAGACTCCTCTTCGAAACGGAAACTTGTTTCTTCTATTGTCTGAAAATAATTTTATAGCATACAGTGCGATCAACGTGAAGTTAGTTGTAGATGGTTGCGCAGATTTTACGATTATTTTTACTTTCGATTATTTTCTTCGTAAGTTTACAATTCGTAAATATTCAGAAAGGCTTTCTGAATTTACGTACGGCATTTAAATTTCTTTATTAAAGATACATTAGTGACAACTGGCGAAGAGGGATGTAATGAAAGAAGAATTTAATGAAGATTTTATTTTCTGTTGAAAATATGTTAAAAAAAGAAAGGCAGTAGCGGTACTTTTCCTTAATTTTTGGCTGTTTTAGGGAGAGGGACCGGTTATTGAAATATAAAAGTATATTAGACGTACGTAGAATATAATATAGCTTTTTCCAAAGCAATCATACAAATTATGGACCTAGTTTTCAAAATTTATTCGCCGGCAAGTTGTGAAAGGAAGTGTTTTAATGATAGAGAAGTAGCTTAACAGTAGGTTCCCAAGTTCCCTCTGCCTATCCTGCTCTGCGCGGGTGTACAACTTGAAGAAAAAAGAAATCCCAATGAGTGTACAAAGTAGTGATCTATTACTATTTTCACCTACTCAGAATGTGTCAGAGATGTATAAAAAATAAACAAAATTTATAATAATTTTGTTTAAATACATGAATAATTCATAATTATTTTCATTTTTAATTTTACCTTTAATTCTTCATAAATTTGTTCTGATGGTCCAATCTGCTTCAACATTTGTATATATGAAAATATAGCTTCAAGCACCTGTTGAACACGGAAAATGTTACATAACATTAATAATATTTCAAAAATATCCTTATTTAATTATAATAAATATATTACAATTGTTAATACACTATATTTAAATAATAATGATTATTTACTTTGTTCGCTTCTTGGTAGATTAAGAGCGACGTTGAGTTTAACGCCGCCGTTTAACAATGTCTCAAAAATTTGACGAAAAGTGGGGAAAAGAATGTCTTAACTTCTGCTTAACCTGTTACAAGTGAGATACAGCGTCAAAGTAAAAATTAATTATTAGTAGAATTACCTACCTCGTCAACATGGTCAAGTCCATTTTTAGTAAGAACAACTTGTACTGAGAACAGGCTGTACATAGAAGTGTAATCTAAGCCACTTTCTGAATTACCCGTGTAGATACCGAGCGCCCATACTCTACGGTAAATAAAATAAAAAATATCATAAATATATGAATTACAGGGTAAATGGGGTCAGTTGACAGCATATGTTACTAAAAGCGATGGCTGCGGGTTCGATTCGGCGTTAAGTCCTACCGCTTAACACGTAATTTTTCGAATTCGAGCGGAACGCAGTGTGTTTGTTTACACTAAAAATAGTCGCAAAACATAAAAAACTACGTATGATATATATAAAAATATTATAACATACTTTTTCCTTAAATATGACAGTAGGCTACCGCGTCCCTCGTGTCCCAGTAGATGCGACACGTATTGGTGCGGCTTCGATTCGTATTCGGAGAGCAAGGATCTCATGCACCATGTTAAATGTATCTATAAGAAGAATAAAGCAAATAATCTTCCTCTAAATTCTGGAACCATTGCGCGAAAGCGAATTAAGCGAATCGAATGGGAATTGAACCCACAATCTGTCACGTTTACAGTTTCACACTTGTGCCCCTGCGCCATGACTGGACTGCATACAATTTATTTTTTTTATATTTCTTCATATTAAACATATATCTATGTAAGCACAAAGAAATAAATATTAGTCAGTCAGGGTTAAGTATGTTTTAAAGACATTGTGTAGTGTGTACTTTGTGGCAAAGCCCTATGCCTTTTTTATTCAGTTATGCCTTTTAAAAAATAATTTGCTGCACAAACAAAACATAAATATAGAAAAAAAAATCAATAAAAAAGCTAATAAACGTTAAACAATATTCTTTGCTTGACTTTACCTCAGTAGTATCGCTGACTGGTTTCATATAATAAATATCTTTGAATTTCGGTGAAACCATTTCTGGTTTGAAAGAGAAATCATTGAAGTCATCAGCTGGCAACTTATTAGTAGGTATTTGTCCGAATGTATTTGAGACATATTTCTCTAGATCTGCAAGGTCCATTCGGGCCTGTAAATTATGCAAAAATACGGAATAACAAACATATTATTAATATTATGATTATTAATTGTTACTTTTTATTTACCTATAAACACTGCATAAATAAAAAAAGGATTAAATAAAGAAATCATTATAAAAACATTATCAAAAAATTGTAGCACTGAAGTAATTTTGATATTTTTAAATAGAAGAATATATATTAAAGTATAATTTATTGTAACATCACTTTTTATATTCCATTTTCAATAACATTTTCGGCAATAGTTAAAAGTTTCATTTTGTAAAGACGTCGTCATAGCATTCATACTTAATAATAAACTTTAAAAAATATATATATATTTTTTTTTCATTCTAAGTTTCTAATAGATATTATAAAAACATCAACCAACCTGTACAGCCACAGTCATTCTATGGGCGCTGTAATGGCGTTTTCTAAACTCATGGGCAGCTTTGTGTAATTTCTCATCATCCTGTATATCGTCGCGTAAGCTACGTAGATTGCCCCAAGTAAATGTTCCAGCTGGGTGTCCGTCCGGGAAAAGGGATGAGAGGAGCTGGTCTTTACGATTTGCATCGGATGGAGACGCTATTGCGAATTCTGTAATACATTTTTATGTGTTAATTGATTATTTTTTTGTAGGTTCGATCGCACTCGGGAGAGTAAATTCCTGGCACACAAGCACAGGTAACAAAGCAAAGCTCGGCGTTGAGTTCCGCCACCCAACACGCATGGAATGTCTTAAGAATAGAATCTCTCTACTCTGCTGAAGGCGGGTTGAAGCTTAAGGCTACAATGTGTATTTTGTTGTGTAATTGTGTGTTATTTATTTGTTATATAAGTGTTAGCCACTATTAGGAGGAACATGGCAAAAAAAGTAGATAAATAGGTATAGTATATAGTGGTGGGTTAAATACTATTTTTTTTATTACATTTTTAAGTGAAAGGATTCTATTATTAAGGAAAAAGGCAAGGGAGGAGGGGGTAACAGAGAGGGAGACGTTATCGCAGTAGCGAGATAATAACGAAACCGCGAATGCCGTACTTTAATGTTAAAAGCTTTTATTTAACTTGCAATGTATGTATGTGGGTTCAGGTGAAATCTTTAAGTTCAATTTTGAAGTAGATATCTTAAACCGATTGAGCTGAAATTTTGTATACACGTTTACTTTGGATGACAATGCACGATAAAATATGTGACGTCATTCTAAATCTCATATGGCGGACCATACAAGATGGCGGAATAGTTATATTTCATGAACTTCTATAATATGGGTATCAAATGAAAGGACTTGTTGAGAGTAACTCGAAAATTAGTGTAACGTCATTCTAAATCCAATATGGCAGACCATCCAAGATAGCGGCATAGTTATTTTTAGTTTACTTCTACAATATGGATATCTATTGAAAGGGCTCGTTGAAAGTTTCTTGAAAAATGTAACGTTTTTGTAAATCCAATATGACGGAACATCTAAGATGGCGGAATAATTATTATTTATGCACATCTGCAATACGGGTAGCAAATGAAAGGGCTTGCCGAGAATAATTAGAAAAATAATGTGACATCTAGTGCGAGAAACCTAGCCAGTGTTAACTAAAAAGTAAAAAATGAATTATATCAAAAGTAAAATAATTTATGTCGCATTAATAAATATTTAATTAAATTGAAACTTTGAAAATTTAAATTTAGCAGATTGTACATAATTAAATTAGTACTACTTTAGTTACACAAGTAAATCGCGCGACAAGCTTTTATGATCATATAAATTGTGTACAATGAGGTTATGAGTCGATAGTNTGAAAATAAAAAACTATTAGTAGTTCTGTATAAATCATTGTTTTTACCAGATTGTATAGCTTCTCTTTCGCGTTGCATAGCCTCCTTCTTCATGAGTGGACTTACGAAGAACTGACTGAATATATCCATAGCTTGTGGCAGATGCTTCTCTTGTATCTCGAAGTAAAATGTTGTGACCTCACAATCAGTCGAGGCGTTGTCGGAACCACCTTTTTTCTATAAAAAAAAATTCTAAGTAGTCTTTTATTTATATTAGAGACAGATAATGTTGTATTTACTTCTTCATTCATAAAACAGCGATAAAGTTTTAATAACCTAACCATAATATATAAAGTCAATAAATTAAAATATGAATTATTAGGACTAATACAGGTAAAACTAAAAAAAAGTAGCATAGTCACATACTTTTTTTCAATATTTAGGTATTAAAATACATTGTGGTATTTTTAAAATTTTTGACACTACTTTTTTTATACCTTTTATCTAATTGTTATATTAATACAGATTCGGTGATATTTTCTATTTACCTTAATAAATGAATCAAATTCATTCTCCTTTGGATATTT
This sequence comes from Heliconius nattereri, assembly GCA_013403645.1. Lineage (NCBI taxonomy): Eukaryota > Metazoa > Arthropoda > Insecta > Lepidoptera > Nymphalidae > Heliconius > Heliconius nattereri. Next base: position 4,313,530 of record JAAIXI010000223.1, read on the forward strand.
CTCACTGCCCATGAACACCATATGTTCTACAAAGTGCGCCAATCCCTGTATGTCTGGTGGGTCGCTGTAACTGCCGACTCCAACAGAAAGAGCACACGCTGCCTAAAACAAAAAAATATTTTATTGTAAGTATGAGTTATCGGAGGCCATTCGTGGCACAGGAACACAAGCGTGTGACTGTAAACGCGACAGTCTATGAATTTGATTCCTACTCCAGGGAATTAAATACATATTATTTTCATTTTGTCGCTCTGGTGTCGAGGTAAAGCGCGGCGTTCAGTTCCGCCACTCAATACACAATACCTTCCGAATTTGGCACAAAGTGGGGAGTGGAGTGTCTTATCACTAGGCTTCCTCTGCCTACCCTGGTACATACGGAATACAGCGTGAAGCTAAAAACATGAATTTTCTTTTAATTGAGACGATTCTGAATATTGCTTTGTAGGACGATTCTGAATATTAGTATTGAATGGCGTAACTCTACAAAACATAATTAAAAGTATTTTCTTGTCAGCTTGAGCTTCTGGTAGGACAAAGCTGTTGTCATTTAAAAAACATATTTCTATTATTTATTGATTCGTCGATGAATGGGTCAATCGATGGACAACGGATGAGGGATGATAGACATAACACGCATATGTATATAAACTAAAAAACATACATAGTTAATTTAAATTTAATTAGTAAATCGAAACATTTCTTGCTCTCTTACTTTCTCAGTGGTAGTGAATGTGTAGAGATGGCGAGGAAATGATTATAATAGGCAGCCGCAAAAAACAGAGTGTCAATTTCTGCGTTATCCACTCATCATCAATTGTACGGAAACAGTAAAAGAGAAAGAACTTCTAAAGCTCATTAACTTTTATAATAAATATATGCTTAGACTATATATACAAAATATTTATTGTCGAACGATGATTCGTATTCAATTTGAAATAGTAATGATATTAAATCAGGAAAACATTGACAAAGTATCCGCATACAGTCAAATACTTTTATGATTAATATGAATTATTGACGAATAAAATGTTTATTTTAGGTTTATATAATAATGTAATTTGTTAGGGCATTAAGATTACAGTTTCCTGTAACACTTAATAAAAAATTTAAAAAATTAATTAGCTTCACGACGTGTCGCGCACGCGACAGGTTAGGCAAAGGGAACCTAGTGTTCCGCTCCACTCTGGCCCCCGCTTAGCGCCAAATTTTCAAGGTAATATGTTGACACCAGAACGAAGAAATGGAAATACATATAATCCTCAAGTGGGGATCGAACCCACAACCGGTCACACTTTGTGCCCCTGCGCAACTACTGGCCTTAGGTACCTGACGAAAATGACCAACAAATTTTGAACAATAAGTATATACTATGTTCACTATGGCATTATATCATGCAGTAGACCACGTCGCATCCTAATAACAAAATACAATAGCTGCGAAGAGCAATATACATACATATATTTATATTGAAATATCCTAAACATCAGGGGCGGACTAAGGCCTAGACCTAGGGCCCGTAATTTTTGGGGCCCGAAATTAGGTTTTTTTTATTTTGTACTTAATTATTTTTATTATTTAAAAGAAAAACGTAAATGCATATTATTTTTTCCTTTTTTCTTAGATTCCGATAATTAAATAGAATACACTATATAATTTAAAACCGAAGTACCAAACGCAAAGTATGTCATAACGTAAGGGTCCGGAATTATAATGTTGCCTAGTGCCCGTTTTAGCTTTAGTTCGCCACTGCTAAACGTTATATTAAGTACATACTTAACGTTTAAGTTCGTTTTTTACTTTAGAAATAATAATAAAAACATATTATAAATAAACTTTATTATCTATAATTTATTGTTTTTTAATTATGATAAACTTTATGTATTATAATCCACGTTAGAAAATTAAGCACGAATTCGAAATGACCTCAGTATTTATTTTAATACATTACCTTGCATGTAGAATAGACTAACGTACTGGTGTATTACTGATTGTTTTTTTTTTTTACCATATGATAAAATAATGTGGGAAATATACAACGAATATGCGATTTAAGCTCTACAACTATTATATGCTACCTTTTTTAATTATTTTTTTATTTAAAAAAAATTAACCAATTTTTAAACCATTTATTAAATCCGTATTATACCTGATGTTGAAAGATAAGTTATTGAGACCGGCTGTTAGTAGTTGGAATCACTTCCAACTAAAACAATAGATCAATCAAATTATGTTTGTATATATATTATTGTAATGCATTATATAGTTGTATATCTGTTTTCGGTTATACTTCAGAGACATTACTAAGATGGCAAGCCCTTTCTTTTTCTTAATCTTTTGTTTCATTTTTAATGAGTCAAGATTAACAAAAAACAAATGGATGAAACAAAAATTATATTAAACCAAAAAATATTGTAACATCTAAATATAAGTATGATTCTGATAAATAAACTACTATCTACCTATAATATTGATCAAAAAAGGTTCACGCTGTATCCCGCCCGCAGCAGGGTATGCAGAGGGAACCTAGTGTTAAGACACTCCGTTCCCCACATTTTACCGAATTCTGGAGGCATTGCGTGTTAAGTGGCAGAACTCAAAGCCGCGCTTTGCCTCTACACCAGAGTGAAGAAATGGAAATATAAACGTAAATAAATATTTCACTTTCCTCGAATGGGGATCGAACCACAACCGTCGCGCTACAGACACACGCTTGTGCCGCTGCGCACTACGGCCTAAAATATAAATATAAACTATAAATTCTAAGCATGGTATCTATATTGTATAGTAAAAGTGCTATAAAGTGACGTTAACACCTCATACCGTGTCAAGTGAAAGTTGGTTTAGTAATATCTTGCATCGCTTTCTAGATATTTGTTCAAACTTGTTCTTCATAAATCTAAATATATTGCGTCTTTGGCTAACAACCTGCCAAAGGTATGAAGAGTTAGCATGACTTTGGACTATAAAAAGTTTTAAATATGAATATTTTTCTTATCAAACTTTACGCTTTATCTCGCATATCAGGGTAGGCAGAGAGCTACTAGTATTAAGACATTCAGTTCTCCTATATTCGACAAAATTCGTGACATTACGGGTTGAGTGGCGGAACTTTAACTAACTTAACTTCCCCAAATTTGGCCATTTCGTTTCTTCCCCTTTGAATCCATCGGATTCCCGCTGTCTCTGACGTATGTCTCATTTAATTATATAACATGAACCTACCTGAATGTTATAGTTTTTTGTTTACTGGGTGATAAAATATGAAACCCTAAATATTTGATCAAAAGCTTTCTACTAATATGTCGGAAATATGTGGAAATTACTTTCTCTATCACTTAGTACTAGTTTCTCAACTAACAAAAAAAATCAGCTTCATGCTGTATCCCACCCACAGTAGAGTAGGCAGAGGAAATTTCATGTTAAGACACTCCGTTCTCCGTTTTCCGCCGAATTCTGGAGGCATTGCGTGTTGAGTAGCAGAACTCAACGACGCGCTTTGCTTTGACAGAGCGAAGATATGAAAATATAAAATATTTAATGTTATCGAGTGGGGATCGAACCCACGACCAATCGCGTTTACAGTCCCACACTTGTGACCCTGCGCCACGATTGGCCTCTACACTCACTACTAACTACATGTATAATGTATATAGAAAGATTTCTGGATTGAAAGAAAAATAATTACCTATATATTTTAATAAGACATAATAAGATGCACTTTAATATTTCAAATCAATTACTTTTAAAAATATAAATTATAGAATAAAAAAAATATCTAATTAATTTACTATGAATTGTGATAAATTCTACATATTAATTTATGTAATGAACATAAAACAGGTTACAAAATAAACAATCTTCAATCTTCGCTATTACACTGGTATTTGTTTCGGTCTATTTATTTTGTAGAATAGCCAATGATGTAACAAACATAGTATATACAAGAAATTAAAAAATATAAAAATATTGTACTTTATTCTATGCATAGCTTTCTAAAATATTACAATATAATCTAAGTTATTTATTGTTATTTTTATTAAGTAACCAAGAAAGGACAAGTTAAATGTTGAGGATTGGTGGTTTGAATGACTTAAAACTTGAATAAACTAAGGGTAATATTCTTAGCATTCCCCTTTAGCCTGGTTGGATATTTTTTAGTATTGTTTTCTACCATGTCACAAGCAATCATATATCATATATATGTCATTTGAATGAATTTAAATAAATTGATTTATTTAAATAATAAGAAAAATTCATAATGGAGTTAAAATTTCCATTAAATGTAAATGATAAAATAAATATAAACGGGAGATATGTCCTACATAAGTGTATATATATATATATATATATTAATATATAAAACTATAAATATGGCCATAATTAGTTTGCTTTCTTATAAGACCAAAGAAATGAAAACAATTCATTCCCCCCCAAATGGGGACAGCTGTTGTGTTAGACATTGTTAAACTGTGCCACAACCTTTGAAACAATGTATAAATAAAACTTTGTACTTCATTTAATATAAATATATGTATAAAACACTTTATTGATTACTATAATTTAAATAAAATAATAATCTCAAAATTGTGATAGTTGTTCTATAAAGGTTACCTGAGTTAATAGGTTTTGTTTATAAATTGGAAAACTTTAAGTTACCAGTCATTGACCATGAACCAAACTGCTAGATAATAGGACTACATAAATAACAGTATTGTTCAAGGTTACAAGATAAATGACTAGATCAATGTTTTATTGCATAACTTATACTATATCAAAAGCATTTGACAATTGACAATAAAAAATACTAAAAACATTATGCATCAACAAAACATTAAAATATCGAAAATACTTATATGATATACTTTTATTAAATGAAATGATATTGAATTTATTACATATTGCAAAGACAACTCTGACTTTGACTCTTATCTTTGGAAGATTTAAAATTACAATAATGTAACTTACCAGCTTTTCCTCATCAAATTCGGCTCTTCTTTTGGTACCATGTTGATCGCTACTAGCAGATTGTACCGATTTACCATCATCACTTTCCTGGTCTGTACTCTCATCTGTACCACTGCTTTCTTCTTCACTTGAACTTTCATTGCTAATAAATGGCCTACTTGGATCTGATATGAGTAGTGCAGTTAGACCATTCTCTAACCTTATTGTTCTACAAAATAATAGGCAAACTTGCAGTTTAATTCATAACATGATGCGCAAATATAGTTTAAATAATATGTGTGGAGAAAAATGTAAACTATACTACTGTTTGGTTAGGTAATAAAATGCTACTTTTATTTTTCAATTGTAAAAATAAAAATTTGTAATAAAATAATTTGTCATTTGTTTAATATGAAAATAATTTGATTAAATTTTTCAAAACTTATGTCGGTATTTAAAAATCTACATACTCACTTATAAAGCTTTTTATCAGAAACAGATTTAATAGGCTCGGAGAGAACCTCGATTTTTTCCTTTTTACTGCTTATATTTAAAATTGGCTTCGGCCGATTGACTACTTTGACTTCAGGTTTAAATTTAGGAGCTCTGTGAAAGTTATTCCTTTTAGACATTGTGGTCAAAATCTGTTTATACTGCAAATAGCCAGATGTGATTTGAATGAAGTTGGACAGAAATTTTGGCATTTATTGTGACAAATGACAGTCAACTGACAACTGAATATAGACAAGGTGAGGAAATTGGTCAAAGAGTTATTTATTTTACAATAAATTATACTTCAAGTTTGGCAAGCGCGTAAGCGTACCATAAAGTGTTGTTACAATTATGACAGACTTGACAGACTATAAAAAATGCTATCTGTGGTAGCTTACAACTGCCAAGAATTTAAAAATTTGACTTCACAACAAAGTAAACGTACAATATATCTTTAATTTAGATTGTTCCACATTTTTAGTAAGTTAATCTACAAATAATGTTATGATGCTAAATAATGGATCAGTCGCATTCGGACAGTGATGTTTCACTGTCACCTTCACAAATATTAGATCGTTTGAACAAACTTAGGCAATTACAAATATTACAACGAGGAAAGTTGCAGCAACAGCGTTTACAATATCAAGAGTCTCCTGAAATAACCTCAAGTATCACAGAGATCGTTAGTCACTTTGGTGACAGTACTAGCTATAATACATTCAGAAGTTTATTACAGTCTTCGGGGGAATCACAAAATGAAGACTCCTCACAATTGGATATTAGCAGTTTACCTAAAAGGGAAAATTTACATAACGTTATTGACGGTGTTTCAGTTTTAAATATTTCAGAATCCGAAGTTATTACTTATTCACCTACTGTAACAAGAAGTTCAAATTCGACCAAAATAAGCAGTGATAACATTCTGTTTACTTCCGATGTTGATGAAAATAAACCAAATAAACAAATTTCTTTGGATGATATGCCCATTCTTTCCCCAAAGAAAGATTTTGAAACATTGTTAACAGAAAAACTAAGAAATGACATAAATTTGGACAAAGGAAAAAACATTGTTATTACAAATAATGAGAGAAATATTAAGAGGCCCTTTCTTAGACGAGGGGAGGGTACAGCAAGGTATGGTGTTCAGAAAACAGATTTTGTTATTCAAAATACAAAGTCTCTGCCTTGGAGAAAGAAAACTACAAAGTTGAATTGTAAACCTAAAAATAGCACTGTAAACTTAAAAGAGAAACCAATTAAAATAAGCAATACATCAAATCCATTAAAAAAAATAAAAAGTTTAGAAATAAAGATTAATTCTGAACCACAAGAAAATAATAAACAAATTGTGAAACAAAAAGTTATTGAACCTTTAACCAAACCACAAACAAAGTTGGAAATAAGTAAAAATGTACCGAATCATGTAAATAATTTCATTTTAAATAAAAAAAAAGATCTAAACAAACAGACAGATGGTCAAGCAGATGGACAGCAAAATAATCCTGAAAGGGTTCCGTTTTTTTCTGTTGAGGTACAGAATCCTAACAAGTCAACTTGTATTACTCATAAAGTGGATGAATATATTCAAAAAGATAAGGGCAAAACATGGGCAGCAGTGTTGACAAAAGAGCAAGATGATTTACTAAAGAAATTAAAACAAAGCGATTATTATAAAAACTTTGGCTCACCAACCAAAAGTATGTTATCAAATTTAAGTTATGATGAAGATTATTCTAGAGTCAAACAAGAAAAAGAAATAGCGGAGCAAAACATGTTTGAATTATTAGAAAATAAAGTTTGTCATGAAAGTTTCAACATACATAATTCATTTTTTAATCGCTTTCTAAGGAACAATAACTTGGAATGTTCAGGAGAGAGTACACCTTTAATTATGCAGAAATATTTGTCTAAAAATCCAAATTTACTACACATATTCCCTGAAGTGCAACAGAGACCAAGAAATGACTGCTCACACGATTGTGATACTGAAACCTGTAATAGTGAATGTACAGAGTTTAGTGAAAATTGTTCCACCTTTTCAAGTTGCTGTTCCTGTAAAACAGTGACAGAAACCCACTTGGATGAAAGCTGCATTAAAAATTGTCCAAAAAACGAAAAAGGTTTCATAAAAAAAGTTCAAGAATCTCAAATTATTGAACAAAATTGTAATGAAAAACAAAGTGACAATGTGACAGCTGAAAATGAAACTATCAATGCTAATATGATGGAAATGAATTCGAAATTAATTGCGACAAGTGAGCTGCTTAGGGATAGGCTAAAGGAACTAGAAGATGAAATTGAAACATTTAAAAAAGAAAATGCTAATTTAACAAAAATGCGTGAAGAAGTAGATTTGGAGCGCCAAAAATTTTATGAGGAAAAAAATATTTTTGAACAGAAATTTAATGAAGAAAAAATACTATCTGAGTATTACTTAGCAGAAGAAAAAGAGAAATTAAACAAGCAGAAACAAATGTATGAAAGATATGTAAGAGACATGAGAGGCCGCTTGAACAAGAAAGAAAAAGATGAAATAATCACTCTAAAAAAGGAAATTCATGACTTAAGGGAGGAAATAAAAATAAAAGATGCTAAATCTACATCAACGATTGCACGCCTGCGCAATCAGCTAAAGTTAATGGAAAAAGATAAGAAATGTGTTGAGGAAGAAATAGAAAAACTGAAAAAAGAGAATAGACGAATACAACACAGTAATGAAATGACAAGAAGACTAACTAATATTAAATATTTAGAACAAATAAATAAGAAACTTACCAACATAGCCACTAAAGACTGTAGATCTGAGGTGGATTTAGATTCTAACATAAAATATAAAACTTTTGAGATTGAGAGACAAAGTAGAGCAAAGAAAACTCCACATTTATCAAAGGGACCAAAACAACGAGCAAAGAGTGTTCCTAATTTACATGTAACTTCTAGATATGCCAAATATTTCAGCCAAAAGGATTCTCTTAGTGAAAGAGAAAAGAATAAATTGGAAAACCATTGTAAAAATACATCTGATGATAATATATCAAATATCAAAAATAATATTTATGATGATTCAGATGTATCTAGATCTAACAGCTCTGAAAGTGAAGATGAAAACAGATTAGAAACAATATACAATGAAAGATTTAAATCCATATCACCAGTATCAAGTACCAAATCTATTAGTCTATATGATCATATAAATAAAACTTCAGATAAGTCAATGCATAGTAATGAGTTTTTTATTCAAAAATCGAGTGTTTCACAAAAATCCACCTCTTCTGGTTTCATGGATAGTCAACCACCCTCAAATTCAACTTCCGCTAATAGGTTTATGAATGGTTCTAAGTCATCATTAAATATAAGTAATGTAAATGATCTCGTCTCAAATTTTGAACAAGATTCAAATATTAGAAATAAATCACCTGTGTCTATATTAAGTAATAGATCATCTTCCAGTCTAAAATGTGGAACTGTTATAAGTAAACCAAAAAATTTAGATACCCTTGCTCCCAGCCCAGAGCCACAATCAAGTAGAAGTAGTTTAACTAAAACTAAATTAAGTCCAACTGAAATTACTAAGCCTGATGGGTCAAAAGAACTTCGATTTCCAAATGGTAATATTAAATTGATGTCAGCAGATGGAAAATACAGTAAGTTTATATATTACAATGGAGATATAAAAGAAAACTTTTATAATGAAGGTAGAATAAAATACTACTATGCAGAAACAAAAACTTATCACACCACACATCCTGATGGATTAGAAGTTTTGGAGTTCCCAGAGTAAGTAACATATAATTTACATTTATTGCAAGCTTTAGCTCACATAGTAGAATATTCACTTAACACTAAATTCTCCATCTACTGCCCCAACATATCCAAGATTTTAAGAGGTAGAATTCTCCAGGGTGGTGGTCGAAACCACGACATTTATTTATTTACTTATAATGGCCTCATATCATTGTTTTTTATATGAATACTACTTCCAGCAGTATAATTTTCTATAATGCACTTTTTTTTAGTGGTCAGGTTGAAAAGCGTTACAAGGATGGTTCATCAGAAATTAGACTACCAAATGGTAGTATTAGATACTATGATCCTAAAAATGAACATGTGCGAGAGGAGTGGCGCTTCCCTGATGGTGCTGCGCTCACTGTCTCTGCTAATGGCAACCAACGAATTGTCTTTGCCAATGGACAAGTCGAAGTGCATGCCAAGGATCATAAGGTAAGAAGTTGATTAGAATTGAATACTTTTTATAATTTTATTTTGGGGCCGCTGATCCGCTTTCCGAATTTTTCGAGGTATTGCGTGTTGAGTTACGGGAACTCAATTTCGAGCTTTTGGCTTGGTGCCAGAGGGAAGAAATGAAAATATTAATAAATAATAATTTATTCTCTCGAGTGGAGATTCAATTCACCATCGCGTTACAGGCATATCCTCATGCCTCTTGACCATGACAGCCTCGAAAAGTGCACCTGCCTATCACATGATGTGAAACTAAAAGTCTTGTATCATTTTAGCGTCGTGAGTACCCTGATGGAACTGTTAAACTGGTTTATAATGATGGAACATCAGAAACTCGATATGCTTCTGGACGTGTCAGAATAAAAGATAAACATGGCAACCTAATAATGGATTCCGCTTCTGGGTGAAAGAAATATTAATTCTATGAAATTTCTGTGATTTTATGTGCCTTGACTGTTACAAACTGTGACTATCTGACTGTTACAAACAGCTATGACTGTTTACAAATTAATTAGATTTCAAACTTAGATTTAAGCATTACTATTTAATAAAATTTACGATTTGTTAATTAATGATGAATTGTGCTTATATGAAAAATAAAAAATATGTTTTTTAAACTATATTTTATTATTAAACCTTTCCTCTACAATATATTAATTGAATACTTTAACTAGCTGATATTTTGTACCTCTTATTAGAATTTGATCTTGGTATACCATTAAGTTTAAAATTAATTGGATACATATTCTCCTGAGTGCCAAAAATCTTTTTCAGAGCTTCTCTAGCAGCCATTTCTTTTGCAATTTCTATTTTTTCACCGAAACCTATAAAAATAATGACAATAAAGAAAAATATTTTGTAACAGCTTAATATTTTTTTATAACACAGTATTATAAACATTGAAACTAATTAGTAGTAATTAAAGAACCATAGGATTGGAGAATATTCTTGTGTTGTCTAGAAAGTTTGCTAACTAAAATTTTAATTTTGTGTCCTATGTGTTTTTATGTGCAATAAAGAATATATATAAAGTGGTTCAAGCAGCCCATGATAGCATGGGTGTAGGAATTGGGAAGGCCAGATGAGCCATGCCCACCAGAAATTTATGATAAAAAATTAACCCAGAATTTAGATACAATTTTTAGATAATTTTTTTTAAAAGATTATATAAGAATATGAAAATAACAAATACACAATCCCTCAGTGGGTATTGAACCAAATCCAAAGCCTCAATTGATTAATGTTATGTTAAAATTACCTGAAGATAACATTTTTTTGTCTAAATAGAGTCCGACTCTGTAACAAGCAAGCAAGGTATTCTTTCCAACTTCTCCGATCAAACGCGGTTCTAATTCACTGTTAGTTTGAGAAATCAAATCATTCAACATTTCCCATGGATTTTCAATTTGCCAAAATTCATTTACATCCTTATCTAAAACAGAAAATAGTTACTAAACATGAACATTACGTAAAAATGCTTTTTAAAGAAGCATTTTCAATTGTCTTATCACTCACATATATTACCTTGTAATTGTGTTATAACAAAATCTCTAACAAAATGTGCTGTTTGTTCCTCCCCAGATGATTTTAATAAAGCTCCAACAATAGCTTTGAATGTATTTGCTAAAACTTGATTGTCTACTGGATATTCCTATAAATAATACAATTACTTCACATATAAAAAAATATACTATATTTGTGTATGTATATCAAATAGGTATGCAACTTACAGCTGCCAAAATTATATCTTTGGTGCCCAGATGTAATGATATATTAGCGAGTACACTTTCACTGATGAGATAATTCCGAACAGCTATTATACCTTCCATAGGAAACTTTGGTAAAACAGTTTCTAAATAAATATTAACATAGTCCTTCATAAATTTTTCACCTGTAAATATTATCTTGTCAATAAAAAAATATTGCTGTAATGATTAAATATGTTTACTTTTAACTTTATATTACCTTCTGCTGCTAGCTCTTTGTTGTCTTTCATTTTCAAATCAAATTCAATTTCTTTTTGTTTCATTTCTTCTATTATAACATAGGAACGGTCAGTAAAAGCTTGAAGTAGAAGATCTGAGTCAATGTCTTCATTCAAACGTTTTGCAAACGCATACAGTTCTGCTTCTAGATTCCATTCTAAGAATGTATTTCTTGGCTTGATCAACTTGCCACCAGCTTTATTTTCACGCAATTTTAATTCCATTAATGTTGGCGCAACCCATCGTTTTATTTGCCTTTCTAAATTTTTACATAATATTAAATAAAAATAAATAAATACAATGACAAAATATTAGTAGTAACTGTAATATAGAAACAATTAATATACCTTGTTGGAAAAATTTAACATTTTTAAGTGTCTTTAATAGCAAAGGTGCAATACGTCTTGCAAGAGCCATGTTATATAAATTTGTTGCAATACAAAAACTATACTACAATAATCATATTTTTCTTATTAAAGAATAGTGCTGTTTTTAAATGTAATCGCAATCTAAATAACAGCGAGATTAAAATAAAACGTGAGGTTATGCTTATTATAATATGACAGTGACAGTACAAATAACTTGACAGTTGACATGTTTGTGACATTTCAAGTTATAATTAGTAATGGTCAAAGAAGAAGAGGGAAGTTGTCCCATCAAAAACATCCTGTTAAAAAAACCAGCGAAGTCTCGAAGTCTGTCTGTTTCTCTAAGCTTCCTTACTATGATTTTTTTGTTAATATAGTGTTTATAGTAGATTATTTGATTAATATTTTTAGATTTATACGTGACCGACGGCTAAATTAGTCAATATATTTTTTATGGCTATATAATAGCCTTTTATTTCAAACATTACATAAAAGTTGCAAGCTTCAACAACTTCTAATACTAATGAATGAATTATATTTCTGACTTTGTTTATAATAAAATGTCTCCGTGCCCGGTGCTTCAGATCTATTGATTTTCTGAGCCAAAAGACTCCAAGGTTAATTTCAAATCATCCTACACTCCTTGACGACAACTTCGACTTTTACGTCCATTCCTATGGTACTTGACCGTCTGAGGAAGGCCTTACTTCATCACGTTAATTATTTCGAGGTAACCCTCTTAGTTATTTCCGTCTGATGAGATCGAAGCCAGTAAAAGCTGCTATAATATATAAAGCATATTATATAAAAAGTTTCAATACAAATAAATACCAAAGATAAAAACTTGTTTAATCACATAACAAAAGTAACATTAAATTTAAAGCATATATAAAAACAATTTAAGTTCTTCGACCCGTCAGAAATTCTCGTACCGAAGTAAAAAGCCCTCTTTTTATTTTATTTATCGGCATAGTGGTGTGATTGCTGTAGAATGATATCGAAGTATCATAAAGAGACGACGACATTTCAAAGGCCTGGAAACATCAAAGTATTATAAAAAGAATGGGGAACGGAATGTCTTAACACTGGATTCCCTTTGCCTATCCTGCTGTATGCGCGATACAGCGGAAGCTTATTACTAACTTTCTAAATTTTTAGGTAAACATATTTATTACCCCTAGAGAAGTGTTAATATGATAGGAGTCCACAGAGTTGCTTAATCGTACACGTTCCTGTCCTGGAATATCAGCTTTTAATACCGAAGTCTGAGCTGACCTCATTACTAAGCATGATATAAGTCTTCGTAAAAATGGTTTCTTAGTCTTACAGTCACCGGCGCCAAATGGTTTTACAGAATTATTTATTCCCGTTCTTTCAGAATCTAAAGAAATCGCAGAAGTGCCAAGATTTGGTGTAACAGATCTTCGATGTCCTGCGAATGCTTCTAATTTTGTTTAAACTTTTTAAGGATTTTTAAATTATTTCTTTTGTATATAAGAAATTAAAGAAAGAAAAATTAACAAAATACCTTTAAATAATGTTTGTATTGAATTGTGTTGTTTAAAACTACAAAGAGATGTTTTTTCACTGTCCATGGCAGGTGCAGGTATGGCAGGTTTCATACGTCCAACATCTCTATATCCTATTTCTATTGAAGAAACAACGTGGTGGTAATCGTTATACATGAAATGTTTTTGTTTAGTATGTTTACATTCACAAATAAAAGCTTTATTGATGCACTTTGTGGAGTTCGGTTTATTTAGAATTTCATTAAAAGCTTTCATGTTTTGGCAATATTTCCGCTTCGCATTTTTTGCTATTTTTCTTATCTCGGACAAATCTGTTTGTACTTCGCGGTCAAAATGTAGGATTTTAATAGCTTTTGGTCTAGCTTTAACCTCTCCAATGAAAATACTGTTCGTATTTGTAACATTTCGGTATTTTTTTTCGATACTACATTTCTTTGATATAGCACATTGAACGTTTCTTTTAACTTTCTGATACTGATTTCTTGTTAAAAAAATTGGGCGAACTTTGTTGGTGTCATCGAGTTGGATAAACACTTGAATATTACGACTAAAAATAAGATTTTGGGGCAGATTATTCGTATAAGTTTTTGTAAAAGTGCAATAATTTAGAATTGTTTCTACAGTCTGTTCTTTTTTTGATGGTGCAAGGTTGTTCCGGTTTTCACAGATGTCTTTATTTTTATTCATATTTACATCAACTAAACTTCCAATATTATGTCCTGTTATTAAACTTCCTGAGCTGCAATAAACAGATGTTTATGAAAAACATGTTTAATAAAGTAACAATTTATATCTGTATGTGTACTTATACTTTAGCTAAATAAAAAAAATAAAATAAAAATCAAAACCATATTTTAATGCAGGTATCTCTATCTGGTTTGTCTGGGGTTATCTATAAAATATAAATAATTAGTTAGTGTCTGATTTTTAATTTTTAATATCTTTGAATTTAAATCAAATTTATAAGGATTACATACGTTATATTTTTTACTGTCCCGTAAAACTCCTAGAAGTTCTCTGATTTCCCTATCCCTTTCATTCGGATCTGTTAAGGAACAGTTATCACCACGATAGTGTTTCACTGGTGCTACAAGAAAAAACACAGAATTAAAAGATTTAAACATAGCATGGCATTTTACAGTTTAGAAATTAACATTTTTCGTACCGTAATCGTTCAAATATGTACCTTTTTCAATATCATTTTTCTTCTTTGTTTTTTCTTTTTCACGCCTAAAATAAACACAATAAGTACGTATAAAAATATGTTATGACACTAACAAATTTACATTATAATGGTTTTCCAAACAAAGACAACAAAGCTCGTAGTTTTTTTCCGGGGCGAGCTACTCTGGCCCCTACCCACCCGGTGACGCTGTAAAGACCATCCCAGGTCAACAGCAGTAAAGCTAAGTCGTAAAAACAATAACTCGGGAGCAGTTGCTTGTTAGCAACGGTCCTCATTGGAAGGAAACTCATGTGAAGTATTGGTATTGAGTGATACGTAATTAAATATAACTTATTGGAATTACGTAGAATACCTTTCAAAATAATTTAGAAACATATAGACAATATGTGTTTTTATTAATTATTTTTTTAAAAACGTTAACCACTTCCGATCTCTAACACTGGCATAATTCATGTGTATTATATAACAGATTTAGATAATAAATAATTTCAGAATAAATTGTAGTTATATTTTTTACCTGTGTTTGATTTCTAAACTATCCCGAACGTTTAGCTTCGATTCTGTCAACATGCTTTCATTGCCTATGTAATTTGGTCTCTGAAAATACGAAAATAAAATAATAAAACAAGGATCTTTTATAAATATACTTACCTATATGATTAAAACGTATACGGTAACGCTTACCCGAGAGTGACTTGCCTTCGTTGCATCATCAGATAACATGAGGAAGTTCTGCATTGAATTAGCATCAGCTGTTTCTTTATTTCTATATTTACGTCTTGCAGTCTTACGAACTGTTACGCCGGTGTCGAAGTCACTGCGTTCAAGCATAACGTCATAGTACTCGTTATCACCGTCTATATTAATTGTTATTTTAGAAGCATCGTCTTTGGCATTTATATCCTTCGTTTTCGGTTGATGCTTATCTATTGAATCTATATTTCTTAAAAAATTGCTAACCAAAGCTCTCTTAGCGTGTTCCGCATCAGTCCTTAGATCCATACGTTCAACTTTATGACTTTGATTCTTGGATTTTTTGTTGTATTTATTTTGTTCATAAACGCGAAACATGTCCTTTTTGGAATCATTAAGCTTTTTAGAAGTCTTATAATTTTTATTTTCAGGACTTTGTTTCCTTGAAACGCTATTCATTGCATAGGCATTTGATTCTTTAGTTCTATTTTCTGTTTTGTTAGCTGGAGAAGGAGGTCGGCTGGAACGGAGTCGTTCTGTCTTGATATGTGAAAAGGATCTATCTTTTTTTGGCTTTTCATTGTCTCTGAATCTTTCCGTTTCTAATTTTGTTTCAATTTTATTTTGACTTATATTCTGATGTTGAATAATTTTGACTGGGCAATAGCCATCGTTTTCTGTTTCACCTTGTCTAGGGTAAACTGATATTATGACTAGAGGACTGTTACATTCTTTAATAACATTAACTTTTGATACTGCATTATCAATTTTACCTCCAGTGCAATCACATTGCACGAATCTGTTTTTGTAAGATTTTTTATTTCTCTGTAATAAATTCAGGTCCACTTGAGTTGCTTGCGTTACTGCACTGAAATAGATTTATTACGTTATTTATTTAAAATTTTATGTTTTTGCTAAAAATAATAATATCGTGTATAGTAAAAACTTATATACGTGTGTGATAATTTTCAAACAACTTACACGTTAAGCATGTTTTGTTTTAAGAGGCTTTCGGGTTTTTTTACTGTTTGCGAGAAATTCGTTGGAACTGTAATAAAATATTGTTTTTATATGTTACAAGTCCATAATATCTCTAACATCTCTACTGCATATAATATTTGAACAACGTATGTTTATAATTACTTGGTTTATCATTTACTGTGGCTGCACATTTTAGTACATATCTTTCATCTTGCGTCAGTCCTAGTTGACCGACAATTGTAACTCTGTTTTTTCTTTCATTATCATTTTCTAATTTGTAATTACTTGTTTCACAATTACAATCTCTGCCCGTCCTTTTTATTCTAGTCGTTTTAATATCTTTACGATTATTTTCCATTTTCAAAAATTCTAAATCTGGACAGTTATAGACCGCATACTTATTGTTATATTTGTAATGTAAAATATCACTATCGGATTTTTTTATTTCATATATTTTTTGTTTTCTTTTTTCTTTAAAAGATCGTAAGTTTAGATTTTGTAAAGAATTTTTGTGATTTGAAATTGTTGTTTCAATTTTTCTATAATATTCTTGCTTAGTAAATGCTCTCGATAGACGTCTTATAGGTTTTCTCAATGAAACGGTTATTTTTAAAACTTGGTTTGGAGTCTTATTTATGAAAGTATCTAGCTGAGTTTTTGTGTTACTTAAATTTCTATTAGTTTGATGATGAAGCAACTAAAAGTAAAAAAATAAAGTTTTTTAAGGATGTACCCAAAACGAAAATATATTTAATACCTACATAATATCTTATGCCTTTACCGTTTTCGTCCTCGATTCTTTGGAAAATAAAATTTCACTTTTTGATCGTTTCTGATATTCTAGTTGCTCTAAATAAATCAAAATATAAATAAACAATACAAAAACAAAAATAAAATATTTTAATAATGAGAAACTACTGACTTGTGGTTGCAGAGATGCTATTTAAAAGCATCATAAAAAATAATGTTGAGTAAAAAGTAATTTTTATCACTGAATAATAATCAAAACATTAAGTCATTGAATAAAAAATAAAAGGTTCACTGGAAACCATTCTCAACGTCAAGTGATATAAGCCGAGACATTTCATGTCAATAAAAAATTATGTCAAAATGGTTTTCTATAAAGTCCTAATCACAGGTCCTAATTAAAAAAAATATAAATACAAGTATTTATACATTTATTTTCATTAGATAAATAAATTTAATTAATATAATAAAGACGCGAAATTTACTATAATTTATATATATAAAAGGACAACCTCACTGACTGAGGTAAGACGCACGCACAGCCGTAACCGCTGTGCGTAGAAACGTGAAATTTGGACAGATGTTTACTATTGTAATCTGGACATCCACTAAGAAGGGATTTTAAAATTTTTTAACCCTATAGGGGTGAAATAGGGGTTCAAAGTTTGTATGAAAAAAAAATTAAATCGGCACCAATTTTTATAAAATTTGAAATTTAGATTTTTAAAAGTATTTAATTGAACACGTGTTTCATCGATTTCTAGAATTCTCCCCCTAAGGGTGCAAATAAGGGGTTGAAAGTTTGTATGGAAAAATCTTTAAAACGCCACCGATTTTTATAAAATTTGAAATTTAGACTCTTAAAAATAATATATTGAACACATGTTTCATGGGTTATTAGAATTCACTCCTAAATACGCAAGTGAAGCTGCGCGCGTCCGCTAGTATAGTATAAATAGTACAATATCCACGCCGAACAGAGACATTTTTAAAATTTCAGAAATTGAAAAAGTCAGTTTTCCTTTTTTTAAAATCATAATTATATCTGGGACATTTAAGAGAGAGAGTTTGGGAGAGAAGCAAAGAAAGCCCAGTTACTTTGTGGTTCTAAAATTAAAGGTTGAAGGCTATTATTTTATCCAACTTGTACGAGCAGATATTGCGATATATTACGCTTCCTTCGTTCTGACGATATTTCTATAAGAACAGAGAGAAAGTCAAGATCAACTTACTCCTAATCGTGATGTAGTTGATAGGTACTTTTACAAAAACTTCTGTTGTTTTTTTGTTAAAGTTTCAACTAAATATATAGGAAAGACGGGAGATACTCCTGAAAAAAGATAAGATAAGATATTGCGATATATTACGCTTCCTTCGTTCTGACGATATTTCTATAAGAACAGAGAGAAAGTCAAGATAAACTTGCTCCTAATCGTGATGTAGTTGATAGGTACTTTTACAAAAACTTCTCTGTTGTTTTTTTGTTAAAGTTTCAACTAAATATATAGGAAAGACGGGAGATACTCCTGAAAAAAATCAAGTATCGCGCCTAGTAAAAATCTTATCAAATAATTAGTATAGAAATCGACGCAATATAACACGCTAACATTTGGAATGAAATTTTATTGTAGTACGTTGTCTCTTTAAAAAAGATTTTTATAACTTTGTGACACGTATAGGTAATACCAAAAAAGGTTCGCCATCCCTGTCCTATATGTATAGATACATATAACCTAAGCTTTAACCTTTTGTCATTTATGCCAAAAAATTGTAATATTTGAAACTAATATCTATGACAAAATTATTAAGTACCTATTTATATATGCTTTCGAAAGATTCAAAGATTCCAACTTTGTTTGCCTAACTCTAATATATTTTATTCTGTGTTAAGCAAAACTCAGATAGATTGCAAAATGTTAGAGGATCGCCTAATAACCCAAATGGTAATACCAGTGTCTAAAGAATCTTACTTCAATACGAAATGGGAATCGAATAGACAACAACTGTGTGCTTACGATATGCTGTATCACCCCCCCGACTACAATCCTAAGTCGGCTAGGTCAGATCGACAAGAACCAAAAATAATAAGACGGAATATATGGGACCAGGTAAGATTAATTTTGTCAGCAACATTAATCGAGAAATAAAACCTGACAGAGAGTCAGACCTTATTGGTAACTATGAGTAGTATGAGGCCGTCCTGGCGCAGCGGCACAAGGGTGTGACTTCCCCACTCGAGGAAGTGAAATATTTATTTACGTTTACTGCCAACCCGGCTGTCCTCCGGGATACAGCGTGAAGCTGATTTTGATTTATTACTAACTTTCATCAAGTCAAACCTTATTAGTCTTCCTTCAACCAACCTTCATCTTTACGCGTTTCCCAGTGGCGTAGCTAGGGGGGTGCGAGCGGTGCGGTCGCACCGGGCATCAAAAGGAAAAGGGGCATCAAAGTCGACGATTAGTTTGTTTTTCTTTGTTTTTTAGACCTTACACCATTTTAAAGGGCATCAAGTCCTCTAAGCCGCACCGGGCATCAAAAGTAAAGGGGCATCAAAGTCGACGGTCACTTTGTTTTTTTTTTTTTAGAACTCTTCATCAGGAAAGGGGCATTAAGTCCCCTAAGCCGCACCGGGCAGCAAATACCCTAGCTACGCCACTGGCGTTTCCCAATCCGATCGACGCCCACAAGCCGAAGTTCAAATCCCGCAGGGGAAGCACTTGCCGCGTTGGACATGCTCTAAAGCAGCCACATAGTGCTTGCACAGTTTTCAGGGCTAGAGACCCTTTTCCCCTACTGGCTTTTACAGCGATACTAGGTGGATACCCAGACGTTTCCCAATCCGATCGACGCCCACAAGCCTAGGTTCAAATCCCGCAGGGGAAGCACTCGCTGCGGTCGACATCCTCTAAAGCAGCCACATAGTGCTTGCAGTTTTCAGGGCTAGAGACCCTTTTCTCTAACCTAACCGGACTGAAAAAATAAAGGGGAAATATATTCCCCTGAATTACAAACAAGATTACAACGACCGTATAACAACACTCAAACTCGAGAATAACGCCAATTAAATAGTTTATTAATATTACATGTTAGTATCTGGATATGTTATAGTCGATGAATTCACCTCAGGTGCAGGTTTTATGTGAGAATACAACTGTTTTGTTTTAAATCTGACGAATACTTGAAAAAGAGAGATGTGAACCTAAAAACTGCTTTAAATTATTTAAATAAGCCATGAAAGGACCGCTTTAAATGTGTACTATGCTATGTGTGTATCTGTTTTTTCGATTTCTTAGGAACTGCATAAAGGGATCGCTTCGACCACTCACTTTCAACTGAGTAGACCAAAATGGAAACCGTATGACTTGCCGACGAAAGAATTTGTACGAGTTCAAGGTGATTAAACTATATTGGTTACAGTGACGTTAAATATGAAAATTAGTATCTATAATGACTTTTTTCACCATTTACAATACTATTTTTTATAGTTTCACAGTGTGCGTGACTTAAGCAGAGGGATCCTAGTTTTGAAGACTACCACTCTTCGCTCCACTTTCCGCCGAATTTTTGAGTGCAGAGTTCATTGTGTGTTGACTAACGGTACTCAACGCCGCACTTTGTTTTAAGTATACCAGAGCAAAAAAAGAAAATATTAATAAATCACAATTCATGCCTCGAGTAGAAATCCGACTCACAACTGTTGCCTTTACAGTTACACACTTATGCCACAGCACCAGTGGCCTCAACACAATAACTGTAGGTCCGATTTCTGCGAGACAATATTTGTAATAAATTAATAATAATTCTGCACTTAGCTAGTTAAGTAACATATCGTACAAAAACTTCTATCTGTGAAATAAGTGGAAAGGGGGGCGCAGGGGGAGCATACCCGACTATATTTTCTATATAATCGGGTATATCCCCCTTGTGATAATGAAGTATTGTTAATTATTTCAGTTAAAAACGAAAATCCCAATATGCGCATAGAAAACGTTCTAGAATGGGCTGTTCTTCTGAATGAAGGTAAACCTAGCTTGTGTGATCAATAAAGATTTGTATTCGCCAATTTCTTTTGCAATAAAATATATTAAAAAATATACGTATGTTCATAATTTTATATTTCTAGAAATTAAATGTTACAGCTTTTTAATATTCAAATAGACTGTTATTTATATTGATTCCAAAAAGTTTGATTTGTGTCCATCATTTATTCTGGAAAATGTATTTTACCTCATTGAATTTAATTTTAATTTCAAGTTTTAATTACATTTATTATCAGCAAACATTGACAAATTTTAAAAAAGATGACTACACATTTTTTTCTTTTAACGAGTAAGCTAATATAAAAACAAGCTTAATTAAAATTCTATTTATAAATTTATAACGTCAACTACTCTCATCGCCAACACCGGCACATCATTAGCCATCTTTTTTAATATACAATTAGTTAGATGAGGGTTTTAAAAATAAAACAAAATGATATATTTAAAAGAATTAATAAGAAAATCACAAAATAAATACATAAGTGATTGTACAAACGATACTTTCTTACACACGATTGTTAGTGACGATTACATGTTACAACATATTCTATAATAATAATAATAATTAAAATCGATTTTTTATGAATGTTACTACTATTTCATCACAAGCAACTAAATTGCATTAAATGGTTGATTAAAAACGGAATGGTTTTAATACTTTTCTAATCAGTCTACTTGACTTTTGATAATGATAATATTTTAGTTTCTTTTAATATTGATTGATAAATTATTTAGTTCTTTCTGTTTTTGAAGTTATTTATTAAAGTTAAAATAAATTATTTCATTGTTATTTTATGAATCAATTTGTTATTATTAAATCAGAAACTATATAATAAGTGACTGTATTTTAAAGGTTTAGAGCATTAACTATGCAGATTGTTTTTTTTAATTTGTCATTAAAAGTCTTCAATTTTATAAATTAAAAAATATATCAACTTAATTTACATGGAAATGTATTAACAAATGCCTGATTAAACTCATTGAAAATGCAACAGACCTTATAATATCTATTTTAGCACCTCAGGGTCTTTTTGAGATTATTGAAATCCATCTAACTTAGCATTTAGGAAAAAAATTCTTATAGAAAAGATTAGTTTGGCATGTTATATAAAGATAAATAATATTTTTATGACACTTATACTTTAATATGGCAGGTTGAAAATTAAGTATGTAGACAATAAAATTCATACATAAAAAGAGAAGCGTGACAAGCTTGGTATTGGCCGCCTAACATTATAAAGCATTTTGAAACCACCAATTATAATCTAATAAAATATTTAAAAATATATAGTTATAAAATATAAACAGGGATGTTATGAATTTCAGAGAAGAACAATATATTACTTTTGGTTATTTATGGCTTTGGAACCAAAACCGAAAATAAATACATTAACAATTATTTCAGATCATTTGTTAGATCTGTAATTTACTTTTTTCTAGGAACAAAAGCTCTTTGCACTTACACCACTTCATGCTAAACTCTAGTATGTCAGCTTGTGCCATCAAAAATCAAATACAGAAACCTATCATAACAAGCCTCATTAAGACTTATCTTATTCCCAAAATTAGTAACCATATCTAGCTTACATTTTTGGATATCTCATAGTTCAGTTACGGTGACAGAGCTTCATAACATCCCTTATAAAAAAAACCAATATGCCATCATCAACCTGCCATTGAAAAAAGTTTTACTGTTCATCTTTATCCTTGGCGCCATGTTTCAATATGCGAGTGAATTCCACATAATCAAAGATTCCGTCACGTATGGGAGCCTCACGAAGCATTTCGTCGACATCGTCGTCGGTAAAACGGTCACCCATAGTGGTAAGGAGTTCACGTAGACGCTCTTCGGCTATCACACCAGTGTTTTCTTCATCAAAGCATCTGTTAATTAATAATCATGTTAGATTTTTATGGTAGTAAAGGAAGGAAGTGGTTGCACTTGTATACAAGATGGTTTGATAATCATAATTTTGGAAAACCGGGCACAGTGGCACAAAGTGTGACTGTAAAATTGTCTGGTTGTGGGTTCGATCCCCACTCAAGGAAATGAAATATTTATTCCATTTCTTCGCAGCTTCGCATTTAGGGGAAAGTGGAGAACAGAATTACTTAACACTAGGTTCCCGCTGCCTTTTCTGCTATGATGAAACAGCATGAACCTGATATACAATGTCATAGAGATGCACAAATATGCTTAGAAATTTAAGATCTAAGTACACACTTACCCAAAAGCATTCTTAATAACATCTTCAGGATCAGTTCCCTGAAGACGTTCCCCAAAGAGTGTCAAAAACATAGTAAAATTAATAGGTCCTGGTGCCTCATTCATCATACCCTCTAGATAATCCTCCGTTGGGTTCTTTCCTGTATATTAAAAATAATAACTTATTTTATAAACAAAACCAAAAATACAAATTTATCTATTATATATTTTTAGCTTCAAGTTGTGTAGCATACTAAGCAGGGGGAACCTAATATTTAATGACTCCATTTCTCATACTAGCTACTAGCTCTAAGTCATGTTACCAAGGCATGGAAATAAAAATAATTGATTCTTTCAAGTTAAAACCAATGCAACAGTCAGATGCTGTTCAAATATGTCACAATAGTCATAACTACAATTGTTCTATAATATGCAATTCAGATTTAAATATGTGCATAAATTAATGTAAAATGACTTATCCAATAAATAAATCAAATTAAATCACAGCAGGGTAGGCAAAGGGAATCTAGTGTTAGGACATACCCTTCCACACTTTCTGCCGAATTCTGGAGGCATTGCGTGTTGAGTGGCAGAACTCAACTCCGCACTATGCCTCTATACCAGAGCGATGAAATAAAAATATAAATGTAAATAAATATTTCACTTCCTCCAGTGAGGATCCAACCCACAACGGTCGCGTTAGTCACACCCTTGTGCCGCTGCGCCACGACAGCCTCTGATGACTTGTCTCATTTACATTTTACATTATTTGTATAATAAAATTGCATTGCATACCTAGAGAAGCAAGCATATCATGTAGATCATCTTTATCTACAAAACCATCTCTGTTCTGGTCAATCATATTGAAAGCTTCTTTAAATTCAGCAATTTGCGCCTGGTCAAACATAGCAAATACATTGGAAGTAGCCCGCTGGGCGCGTTTCTTGTTGGTCCCACGACGGCCAGCTGTTTTGCGTGACGACATGTTTCTGCTTTTTAAACAAACATGTAAATAAACATTATAATAAAGAAAAACACATAATGAATGAGTAATTCAGTATTACTTAAAAAAAGTTACTGTTAGCCCAAAATTTCTACAATACCTAAAAAAGTACTTCGATTACTAAATGTGTTTATAATGCTAATTTCTTATCAAATAGTGTAAATTTATTTCAAGCTACATTCAAAAGGCTAATATCCTTAAACAAAAATAACGTCATACAAATTTGATAAAGAATTTGTGCCCGTTATAACGTAGATGAGTCACTTGGTCAAATACAAATTCCTTTTAAAACTTGCATATGACAAAACTGGAATGTATATACAATGTAGGACACGGTTTCGTAATTCATGATCTTAAAATCACTTGCATTCCTTATAAGGTCTTGAATTGATAATATACGTATTAAGGCAAATATGTTCAAATTACTGCAAAAGTTATTGCTCCACTCTCATTTAAAAAAATGAAATACTTACGTGTATATTAGGAAGAACAGTAGTAGGCAGAGGGAACAAAATAAGAAAATAATTATCACAATAAAATGAATAAATAAGAATGCAGGCGATGACTAATATTAAAACACCATCCACAGATCAGCAATACACGGTACACCGTCAACTCGAGAATTGTAGTTGTAATAAAGGGGACAACCGACAACTGTATTGCTTTACTACCACAGAATAAATATTATTTTTTAACAGATAACATTAAATGCAATTAAAATATTTAAAAAAAAACAGGGGTATAAATAAAGTACGATAATATTTTAGTTTTGTACAATTGGACACTATTATGAAAAACAAAGATGTATCTCTTTTAAATAAGGATATGGTATCTTACATTCCTTCTTACTTATTATGTAAAGCTTTAAATATAATACTTTTCTGATCTTTCTTTTTTTCATCTTATGGGAATAAATGTTAAATATTGATAATTAAAATAATATCATAACTAAACATATCATACATAATATAATATGTATCTAAGTAATATTACCGTATGTGGTAATATTTTATGCAAAAACTGACATTATTGTTGATATGATTTTTATCATAATTTTAAGGATCTGAAATTAAATATACGCAATTAAAACCGTTTATCTATAAATTGACGTATCCATTCAAGTGTATGCATTTACTACAATCTTTATTCCTTTTACCCATAATTATTATTTCATTCTCTTTGTTGACTCACAATGCTGAGAGGTGAAAAAGCTGCTATCGTGCAAATGTAATTCTTCAACGCATTACGGTCTGGGGTCCAAGGTGACAGTGACAGTGACAAATAACAATGTTTGAATTGAATATAATGCAACCATTTGATGTGTGACATTGACATTAATTGTGTAATCTATCAAAATGTGATAAAATTTCTTAAACTATTATCTAAAATTACTATTTAGGTATATATAAAATATTGAAACATTCACTCAATAATGCATACTTTAATTTTTTTATGCAAAAGGGTCAAAAAATAATTCACGTTATAATATAAATATTCCAGCTATTGCAATGCTGGCTCACAGTAAGTCGAAATTATTTTGCGGTGCAACTGATTTAGTTTTACGAACATTCGGTACAACATCTCGAATCGGAGCGAGTCATTATGATGTATTAGGAGTGACGCCGAAAGCTACGCAAAGTGATATAAAGTCTGCATATTATAAATTATCTAAACTGTATCACCCTGATACATCTAAGGTTTGTAAAATCCTATGTTCACCGTCAGGCCGTTAAAAAAATGTCTAACGTATAAACTCTTAATGCTCATTTATAATAAATAATTTTAATGACTTAAAATTTAATATTTTAGCATAAATTTCTATGTTTATAATTCACAAATTGTTATGTACATAATATATTTCAGGATGAAGAATCTGCAAAAAAATTTAGATCAATTAGTGAAGCCTATGAAGTATTAGGAAATATTAAACTAAAAAAAATGTATGATAAAGGTAAATCTATAAACAATATAAGAACAATTTTACTAATTGATTATTTATTAAACTAAACAAATTGTGCTTAGGTCTACTTGTAGGAAAGGAGAACACAAGCCGCATGGATTTTCGTCCGGATGATGAACCTAATGATCCTGTTGTTAAGTTTTATAAATCACGACAATCAAGAAATATTATACCAACAATGGATGGAAAAACACCCATTTATGATTTTGATTCTTGGTATGAATACTTGTTATAATGTATAAATCAAATCAGCTTCACAATGTATTCTGCATATAGAAGGGTAGGCAGAGGGAGGCTACTGTTCAGATACTTTCTTCTCCACATTATAATGTAGAAAAATAAACTAATATGCATTGATATTGATTAATCTATCCAAAAAAACATGTGCATACCTAAAACAATATATATTTTTTTTATGCTATTGTAAAAAACTTATTTGACTTAATACTAAAATCTAAAATTTATATTGGTAATGGCAAATTATTTTATATTCATTCTAAATCATATTTGCAGGTCCAGAAATCACTATGGGGATTTATTTAAAAAATCTCAATATGAAAAGGAACATCTTCGTAAAAGAGCTCGTAAACAACAAGATGAAACAACAGCTCGAAACCAAGAGTTAGTTATGTACCTAACAATTTTCATATCAACACTCTTTGCTGGTTTTGTGATATATGGCAAAACTGATTATGATAATAGTAATATTGATAATCAAAAGAAATCTGTTGCAACAAAAAGCTAATAAAATTTTAACTAGTACAAGTTTTCAATAGATAAAGAATGTTAGTTCTAATTCATAGTTTGTATATTTTTAATAAATTATTATTATTAATCATCTGTATATATTGTACATGTTTTACAAATGAATAATTATCTATTTTTTTTGTATTTTTATTTTCATTCCATAAAATAAAATTTTTGATAATTTTATTTAATAAACTTCTCACAGACATCTTAAAATAAAAGTGAAGCAAATAAGAAGTTCAATAAATTATACAATTTTTATTTTAAATAAACTATATGAACTAGTCTTAAATAAGACATTGAATTTATAATACCATATAGTATTTCTGGAAAATAGAATAAATACATTTGCTGCTACAAAAAATAACTTTTTCACATAATAATATAAAAATTGAAATTAATATATTTTGTAGTTTGTATAATCTCAAGCCTTTATTTTAAAAAAGGCCTAAATTTTAATGCTTACACATACTTCTTTTGAAGTAAATAAACCTTACAGTTTAAAAGTGTCCAAAAATAAAAGAGTATTGTGATAATAATAACAGTCAATAAGATTCATATACATATTATATATCTTAATAAAATAATTGTGCAAATTTTCAAATAAAATTTACAATAAAAATGCCAAATTTAGGATCATTGTTTGGCTTTGATACAAGTATCATCACTGTGTTTTCCTTATTTATAAGTGTATATTCCAATATTAGTCTAAAATAATTACATATATATTATGGTACAGCAGTGGTTATACCCACTCTACATCTTTTATTTAGCTTCACATTGTATCCTGTACATATAAAACTGGGCTTTCCACCGAATTCTGGTCTCATTGCATGGTGACCGGCGGAACTCTACACCGTATGTTATAGCTACATAATACACTAGGTTTTGTCTATGACATCGCCAAAATGGTCAAATGAAAATAAGTAAAATAGATATATTTAAAATGTGACATATTATAAATGCTAGAGACGACTCGGACCACAAGCACATTTAATTTCATAAAAGTGATTAAGCCTATAGCTTTATTTGATAAATAGACTATCCAACACAATTTTATTTTTTATATGAATTAAGATTCTTAGATAATTTCAAATATTTACAAAGTTTAAGAAATATTATGAAATTTTAAAACAATTCCTGAGAGTAATAGAGAATATTAAATGTCATAGAAATTATTAGATGTTGTCAAGTTTTTTTATTAACTTAATACTAAAGAGAGATGAGTCATTACTGTCTATTCATCATAGGGTCAGCAAAAATCAATAGTTTTGGTCACAAATTTCAATTTATTTAAATATCATTTCCACCCAAATCACCCATATAATTACATTTTATCTACAAGCACCAATATAAAGTGGACTGTTTATTAAACAAACTCAATCACTTACACTTTAGTTTAATTGACCTTAAAGAAAATAATTATGTTTGCTACTGCTTTAAAATTCTTGTAATTAATAAAATCTTTGTTCCTATATAATAAAAGTTTTACAATATTTAAAAAAAGATTAAGATTTGTATGTTTAAAACATTAAAAGTCACTTAAAAAAACAGTAAATTAACAAGGAAACATGAATAGGGTATATAAGACAACTGTTTATAATATCTCAATAAAAAAGAATTATATCAACATTATATAATTTTAATGTAATTATATATTTTATTAACATCATATGGGGGTTATTAAAAGTGGTTTCCATACATACCTGGCATAGGCATGTTTAGAGGGCCTACAGGATAAGGTATATTTGGTACACCTGGAGTTTGGCCATAACTTGGATAAGGTAAATATGGCTTAGCAATACCATTACCATAAGAATTTTGATTTGTTCTTAATAATTCATTCATTTTATCAGATTTGAATTTTCTCAAGTGCATTGTCTTGCGAATTGGTTCAAAGTCTTCAAGAAATTTGTCTACATCTATTTTACCAGAAAGAAAATCTTGTGAAATATTTTCTGAATCCTCTTCTGCTTCTGCTGCTGCAGTTTGTAGTAACGCTAATGTTGTGTCAGGAGATATTCCAGCTGATTTCGATTCTAAAAATAGGCATTGAATAATACATACAATTTATAATAAATAAAATTTGTAGCTATAAGAGTATAATAATAATGTTTTCACTTACTATATTCGTTTAACAGGTCTTGTATCCGAGTGCACATTTCTTCACCATCTTTAGATTTTTCTTGGACTTGTGCCTTTAATTCTTCTAATTCTGGTTCCTTACTTAAGTTGAACTCTGCTAGTGATCGATTACTAGCTATAATCATTTCTTTTTCAGTTTCCCAGTCTTTAACCTGTTAATATAAATAGATAAAAGAATGTATAAGGTTGATGACAGTGGATGAGGCAAAATAGGTACATAGAGACCGTAACGTTTGATGCTTCGTTCTCTCTGACTACCTAGGGATACAGTGTGAAACTAAGTAAAATTCATTAAAAGAAATATACGTTTAAGTACAAAGAATATGTTTCTGTATCTTTTCAGTGACTAATTAGTCATTACTCACAGACAGAATAAATTTCGAATAAGTAATAAGAAAGGCGTACTGGCCGGGCTAAAACTTAGTATGTTTAATTCGTTACCTGTTTAACATCTTTAAGGACAGAATCAAATTTTGTATCATCATTGAGCATTTCCTTTAGTTCATCTGAATTTAGATGAGCAAGTAAGCCCATTGCAGAGGCGTAATCCGGTTGAATCATTCTGTACTACTATGGACACAATAAGAACTTGCTTAGTTTTAGCTATAATATCTTCAAACACTGTAATCTAAATTAAATTATTAATTAATTTCCGAAACAAATAAAGTGTTTGCAATTTGTTATTCATTTATATTTCATACCACAGATAACTAAAGCTCAACACATTTACCACAGACACAGATTGAGATTACAGAAGTTATAATTTATTTATTCCTTACGGTAACACAGACATAGATATACAGATTACGGATTAATAATTGAAGTGCGACATAAAAACAGTGTCGCAATTAATAAGATAAATTTGTCAAATTATGTTAACAATCCAAATCCAATCATTTTAGTTTAAATTTAATTTCACAATTTGGCTTAAATCCTCAATTCTGATTAATACCCAACCCAATATCTATAGACGGGTGGTGAACCTATGGCACGCGTGCCACAAGTGGCACGTTTGAAAGTTTTTATGACATGCACAAAAACCAAATGGTTTATTTTTATAAGTTATCTTATTTGATAAAAATAAATTGAAAATTATTATTAATTTAGACTTAAGTCATAAAAACATTTTTTTCTAGACATTGATTAATAAAAAATTGTATAAAGAAGACTACACTACACTGGCGCTACGTTCTCTCTGACTACCCCGCTAGGGATAAAGCATGAAGTTAAGTATTTATTTATGTATGAATTGCTTTTATTTGTTTATTTAATTATACATACTTTCATATAGTTTAACCTCGCCAACATTTCGATTGATTTTTTTTATGGCACGTTACCTATTTAAATATTTACTTTACCGTTACCTATTAATATTTTTTGTGACTTTGTGGCATATACGTCAATAAATGTTCGCCATACCTGCTATAGACTATGCACAACTTTACGGGTAGGATATATTTTTAATTTATTATCTATGATGACATTTACTATAAAAAATCATCAAAGAACTATGTTATGTTGACTGATGTTGACGACCGAAATGAAGATAGGAAGTGCAATTTTAAGGTTTAGGGCTTTAATTATATTTTAAATAATATGTTGCTTATTACAATAGATTAATAAAAAGCATAAACCACCAGATTTTACTTAAAAGGTATCATATTCTAGTCAGAAATGTTAATTTATGAGTCAACTTTGAAATTTATTTTTAATTTTTACGTTCATTTTGTGGCAGAATCATTAATTTATATAAGAAATTTTATATTGTACATCAGCGTATGGTTAATTGGTTACTTGCTTATTTGTTGTTTTGTGTATCGCCGATACGCGAGGAGATTGCCAACCAGGACTCGCGGAGCTCTAGGAGCTAAGAGAGTTTTAATAGTGATAGCACATCCTGATGATGAATGCATGTTTTTCGGTCCAACAATTTTCCGATTATGTGAGCAAGGAGCTGAAGTTTATTTATTGTGTTTATCAAATGGTAAAATACTCCTTAGTTTTATTGTTAATTATATTTATCTATGTTGTGTATACTGTTGTTTTAATATTGTTCTTAAATTTTTGTCATTGGTAAAATTGGATATTTGAACATTTACTAGTGTGACAATTGTTTTAAAAATTATGTAAAAAATACTTTTAAACAAATCATATCACTTGCTGTACATACTACATACCACTCCTGTCACTGAACAAAATCTTTGCACATTTCAGGTAATTACGAAGGAAAAGGAAATGAGAGAAGAAAAGAATTATGGAAGGCTTGTTATGCTCTTGGTGTGCCCGACTGCAATATATGTCTTATATCAGACACAAGACTACAGGATAATCCAAAGGCACAATGGCCTGTACCTGTCATAGCTAAACTCATACAACAGCAGTTAGAAGCTTTAGATATTGATACTTTAGTCACTTTTGATAGGGGAGGTGTATCCTCACATCCTAATCATTCGGCAGTATTTTATGCTGTTGCATACATGTTTGTTGAAAAGATCATGCCACAAAGTAAGTTAAATTATGTTAATATTACATATATTTTTTACAATTTTTATTTTAATTTTACTTTTCTTGGGTTATTTTGTATACAGTACTCTAAATAATGCCTAATCAAATTGTAGCTATATTTTTTCCTTTATAGCAGGGTAGGCAGAGAGGATTTAGTGTCAAGACACTTCATTTTTATTTTTATTTTTTTATATTGAATAGGCTTGCGTTTGACCGCATCAAGTCTGGTGAGCTTTGATGCGATCTACGGTGTGGCACGCTTGCTTAGCACTTTCCCAAAATTGAGGCATTGCATATAGTGGTGGAACTTTATGAACTCACAATCATTGTTTTTATACTCAGATGCTGTATAATGGCCTCACTTAAAATTAAAAAGCTATTAGTCTTCCTTATCTTTCCTAATATTCCCAGTTGTGGCATAGGGACACAAGTATGTTACTATAAATGCAACAGATTGTGAGTTCAATCCCCTCTAGAATAAATTAAATATTTTAATATCTTCATTGCTTCACTCTGGTATTAAGGAAAAGTGCAGGGTTGATTTCTACCACTCAATGTGCAATGCCTCCAGATTACGGCGGAAAACGAAGAATGGAGTGTGTTAACTCTAGGATCCATTTGCCTTCCCACAGCAGACTGTGTGCAGGACACAGCGTGAAGCTGATGTATCCTTCCTATTGAAATAATAAAGTATGTAATTTACTTGTTTCAGAATGTACAGTATATACTTTGGATTCTGTCAACATATTGAGAAAATATTTGAGTTTTTTAGACCTACCATTAAGCTTTTTACTGTCCTCAAAAAGGTAAAATCTTAAAACTTATTATATTAAGTTTAAGTCTTTAAAAACATAATACTTTAATTGAAATCCCATAATTTTGAAACAATGAATAAGTACCATACAGCTATTGCTACCATTGTAATAATGATTTAATTTGTTTAATTTGTCCCTGTATCCTGCATATAGCAGGGTGGGTGGAATTCATCAGTGTGCTACATCTTCTAACCAGAGCAAAGACATTAAAATAATTTATTCTCTAGAGTGGAAAATCCATGTTGCTGTGACATAATGAGCTCTGTTAGTAATTTAAAATCAGCTTCACATAGTATTCTGCACAGAGCAGGGTAAGCAGAGGCAACCTAGTGCTAAGACACTCCATTCCTTATTTTTCGCTTAATTGGAAGAGCATTGCATGTTGAGTGGTGGAACTCAATTCAAATTTGATTTGTTATTTTAGATATTTCCTTCGCTGGACAGAAAGTCGCCGTGTGACTCGTGCTATGAAGCAACATAAAAGTCAAATGGTCTGGTTTAGGTATTTATATATTATGTATTCTAGATATATGGTGATTAACACACTAAGGAAAATTAATCTTGTCGACATTGAATTAGAACTTGAGGTCGATGATTGAGAAATCTTTTTTTTTCTTCATTCATAAATTGAGAGCTTCAGCTAATATTTTATGGCGGTCTTCATGCTGATTTACAGTTGCCATGTTGAAACTGAAATAATCTTTTATGTCTGTGTTATAATTTATTCGAATTAAAGCAAAATTTAGTTCTTAATTTACTAATTATTTTGCTATATGACAAATTATCTTGAAAATCACAAAAACGTCAAATTTTCCCCATGTACAAAAGTTTATAAAGAAATTTTGTATTTGTAACGTAAAAATTTAAATATAATGTTCAAATTAGCATAAGTAAAAAGAAAGATGTTAAAAATAAAATTAATATGCAAAATTTATACAGATTTCCTATTTATTATAATCTTAAGTTCAGAGCTTCTTTATGACTATTTTGTTTTAATTTACCTTCTATATACATATATTTTTTAAAAATAAATTAAACTCATTGTTAATGATAATTTTTATGTGCGATATATTTGTATATTATAAGAAATTAAATTTAATTTGATCCTATAATTATTACAATCACCATAGACTAGTGGTAGGCTGATGACTTTGTTTTCAGCTTTCAGCTCAAACAAGATTCTATTTAAATTCATAATATTCTTGTATTTCAATAAATATAGCTTAATATTATTTATTCAAATAGAAGGGGACTGAGCTGAGAACAAACTCAATAACTGTTGCTCTTTCAATATATTTTTGTTAAATTATATTCTTCCATACAATCTATCTTAAGTCCACTTATCCTTTCAATATTCTTGGACTTGGAGTAACAAGCTTTCTCAATTAACATTGTTTTTATATTTCTTTATTAGAGTTATTGTCACCAATATATTTAAAAAGCTAATAAATTTTATTAATAATATGGAGACTGCAGTTTAACAAATCATGATATTATTATTTTGAGTATTTCAGTGGTGTTTTCGTATATTTTGACCACATTCGCTGTATTTGTATTCAAAATTTCGTTACAATTAGGTAAGCCATTTTACCTAATTATGATGAAAATACGAAGATAAAATATTATAAAATTTTAATGTTTTATATGAATGACTAATGCGTCTTATCGTTAAAATTGTCAGGTGTGGAAGATAAATTGTTTACGATAACATCGCGTTTTAGCGATATAATTATATTATACTTATATATAAAATATTTTTTATTTTATTTAATATATAATATGCATATAATGCTAAGTTAGCATTACTTTTATTAAAGTTTGTAATTTTTCGCCTATATAAAACTCCATAATGATATTCAGGCAAAACACTCAAGATTAGATACAGCTATTGATTTAAAGTAATCAAAATGTTTCTATGAAAGTTCCGATATAATAATAAGTTAATTTTATATATATTATTAATTGTCTATTATCGTGTGTTGTGAGAGCTAGATATTTTATGAATTGCCAGAATGTCTTTATAACTTGACAGTTCTTTTTATAATTTTGTAATTTTTCCATTCCATTATAAATTTGCAAAAAATCCAATATGTATATTATAAATATGTGTTTGTGTTAAAAAGGAAAAAGTCAAATTATTTTATTACATAATGTTATGTTTTGATGCTTTTCCTTTATAGATCTCAAATAGTGTTAGTTATTCATTTCAGAAATGAAATTTGTTATTTTTTTTTGCTAATATATCAAACAACAAATTGGTGGCCTTCTGTTTTATATCCCTGTCCTTAAAACAAAAAAAAAATGAGAATATATTTTAAATAAAGGCAGTCATAAATAGAGTTCGCCCTGGAGCAGCGGCACAGTGCCTTACTGTAACCGACGGTTCTACAACCGTCGGTAATACCTACGTATTATACGTATAATACCTACGTATTATATTATTATTTTCATTTCTTCGCTCTGGTAACAAAACAAAACGTATCGTTGAGTTCGGTCACTTTCATTCTCTCTCTCTCTCTCGTATTTGGCGGAAAGTGGGAAATGGAATTTTTGCCTACCCTGCAATGTACTGGAGACAACGTTACTCTTAAAAAAAGAATTATAAATAATAGGAAACAATGGCAGGTTAGAATCAATTTATTTCTGTTGGCATTCAAAAGATCCATAATACATTTTACAACAAATGTTATTCAACTTACAATTATATATTAATGCGAGACTTGTCAAAACTTTTTATTAGCTAAATATTTAAAAATTGACAATTTCAGCTTTCTATACAAACTTGCACTGATTATAAACTAAAGTGTGCTAAAAATTAACTACGATTTCTTTTACATAAAACTATGGAAAATAAATAAATTTTAATAATCACTATGGGAATTCTACACCAAAAAAAATACAGGACTGTTTGAAATCTATTCTTCTTTGTAGACTCGACATTTATAAAAAAATATTTTGTAAATATAATAATTTTAAAGTTGAATTCAGGAGAAAAAGGGTAAAAGCAAATATCAATGGTAAAAGGCATTACATGCTCTTCCGAATGTAGATTTATAAGGATATAATTCATAGCGATTATTGCACTAAGTGCTATTAGTATCTAAGGGAATTACAAAAAAAGAATTTTATGTGTACTTAATTTTTTTTTATTTGGTAACAGTTGCACGAGCGCGGTTTGGACATGTTCGAACATATTCATATTTACTTTATATCATAATTTGCAAAGTATTATCTCTTAGTTGAACAAAACATAAATATGGAGATAAAACAACAGTGGCCAAAAATTAAGTACCTTAAATGCGAACAGATAATAAACATATTATAAAAAAAATACATAAAACACGAAGCACTATGCGACACTAAATGCGGATGCCGATTGCAAGAAAACTCTCTAAATACTTCAATTTGAACATAATGTGACAAAGCAGAGTACAATAAGCGAAGGACGAAAAATTACAAGTCTAAAATTAAAAAAATCAAGTGTATTTATAAAAAAAAATTACATATGTTTATAAAAGCAAAAGTAACATTCACACACTATTTCATTAAAAATAATAATAATAATAAGGAACTCGCAGTACACTTCACTTGAACAACCACAGTAAGTCTACTGAATAACAACTTTTGACACTTTGAACTGACAATAATAATTAAGTAAATATATCATGAGTCCTACACAAATATGCACCATTTGCATTTTCCGCTAGTAGAAAGAGAGCTAAAGGGAGCTAATCGTCTCGATCCAAATCGAATCTGGAATGTCACTCAATTATTAAAATACTGATCTGTTACACGACAACTTAAACATACTTGCTATCACTCCAGGGTGTTGCAGCGCGCTCGTCAGTACCTCCCCCGTGCTATGTTTAGTGGATTACCGCAAACCGACATACATACATATGTATATATATATCAATATGTATAAATAATACATAAATAAACCTAAGTTCCTTGCAACACCTCTAATAAATCGACTAACCGAGCTACCGCCACAGATAACCTCTGGATTCCGATAAAAAATATATTGCACCAATAAATATTTTTAACCCTCAAAACATTTGTATCGACGACTCGGAGTGCTAATATATATATATATGCAATATGATAGCGTATCTCTATAATATACAACAGCCGTAGTCCCAAACAGGCGCTTACCATACAACGATAGTTATTAAAACAGCGAAATATTTAAACGTCTCATCTAAAATGCCATTAATATCCACAGATATTTAATGTATTTGTCCCGAATTTTTTAAGTTGAATTAACTCTGTTGGGTAACGACGACACTACCTTCAACCACAGACTACATATAGACTTATTTATTTAAATAGTATTTAATCTATACCACATGTTAAAATTGTCTAACGCCATGCCCGCGCTTCAAACGAGATATTTGTTTAATTGCACAGGTGTATTTTTTTTTGAAAAGCTGTTTTTATATTTTCAACTAATTTATAGTCAATTATGTGCTTAAAAAAAAATTATTAATAAAAAAAATCTCAGGTCAGTTGCTTGGATTTCTATCACAATAGAAATCTTAAACTTAAACTATCTTTTAATTAATTAATTGAAGGATTGTCTTTAAAAAAAAGCGTTCCATATTATGTAAATTTTATAATATCTGTCGCGATACAAGGTAAAATTAGTAAAATATTAATTTGCATTTTCTAAAAAACTCCGACGTCATAGAATTTTTCTGTTTTTTGTTTCCAACACCTCAAATTACATATGATTGACTTGAAATTATTCAAACAGCTTTTTTAGTTGGAGACTTGTGTAATGAATGCATTATACGTAATTATTATTAAAAATACTAAATATATTGCTTTCAATGTTAATTTGTAGAGCAACTCAACGACGCCAGTTTGAAAAACGTCGACATAGGAACACACGTCTAATCTAAATAACACGACGAACGTTGTCCACAGAACAAGAATATGTCAATTACGTTAAAATTTCATACAAAATATTAAAAAGAAAAACAGCCCTACACGAAACATATATGCGAATATAAATAATGAGCGCGACTGCCAGCAGTCCTTATCGCAATCTCTAGTTGAGGCTCGGGCATAACGCGCACTCCCAAACGTTAACCCTTTAAAATCGACGAATACATATGTTCAATCAAATCCACATATAAAAATTAACTATCTCAACTAAATAACAAAATCGCTAAGTATAAAAAAAGTTTATAATTAACAATTTTCAAGTTCATTTTACAAAAAAAAATATAAAGGACCTTGAAGGGTTAACGCGGGCGTGAGATCGGATAGGCCCCCTACTCGTTGTCGGCGCGCATCCCGCGGACCTCGCCCTCGCGACGGAGCCTCTCCAGCTCCTCCTTGGTGCGGTCCTCTATGGCGCGGATGTCAGCCATTGTCATCCCGTACCAGTCGTCCATGGAACAGAATACTTGCCTGCGAATGCATTTTACGTTTCTCTTTATTTATATAATATGTTGGAGAAATATGTTTTTTTTTTAATTTTACACTGTATTCCGCATATAAAGGAGTAGGCAGAGCGTTCCTAGTGTAGATACTTCTGAATTTTAGACATATTAGTTTCGCCTTTAGTGCTCTTTGCTTCGTTGCCAGAGCCAGGTAATGAAAATTTTAAGTATTTTATTTCCACGAGTGGGAATCGAACAATCTCGCGGATAAAATCCCGCTACGCTCATTTCTTCACGTTTTCTAAAATGTTTTTCTGACCATAGAGTGTTATACCATAAAAAAATAATTTAATTGTTTTAATTTGTTTTATTAAAGAAATTATATTTCTTTTTACTTCTAGTAATATTGTACATTATGTAATGGACCTTAAAATCTAGTTTTTTATATAATATATTTGCTAAAGCAAGTATGTTTTTTCATATGTAAAAAAGAATAATATTATTATTACCAGATTTACATTACATAATCCTTTATATTTTTATATTCTGATTTCTGAAGTATTTTTTAAAAATAAAAACAGAAAATAAACAAAATAGAAATAAATTGTTCTTACCTATGGAATATGGTAAACAACCGCCGTTCCGACTTCTGAATCACATTTTCGACTTTGCTCTGAAAATGAAAAAAAATAATAATATAACCTTCAATTCTAATAATATTACAAAGAAACAAGTGAATCGACTTAAGAAACTTGTTTCTTTTAACAAATTAATGTATAGTATTGTTTTTATAAAGTACGAAAACAAAATCATACACCATTTGTTGCATAGATTGGTCACTTTTTATCGTTCAATTTTAAGTAACTAAAAGTTTTTGAAGTTAAAGTTTAGTTTAGTTTTTAATACGTCACTTAACTCTAGTTTTAGTGCACGCAAAGATACCACAGACAAAATAAAAAATATATATGCTACTATATAGTAGCAGTCTATAGATAAGAAGAGTTCGTTATTCTTATTTTAAAAAAATTGAGCAACCGATACCTTACGGTATCGGTTGCTCAAAGGTTGCTTTGGTTACCCAAAGGAGTTTTTAAGTAGCTACGTTTGTAATTTAATATGCCGTAAATCGTCTCCGATTACGTGATAAAAGAAAAAATACTGATCGTTTTGTCTCGCGAA
Source organism: Heliconius nattereri (assembly GCA_013403645.1). Classification (NCBI taxonomy): domain Eukaryota; kingdom Metazoa; phylum Arthropoda; class Insecta; order Lepidoptera; family Nymphalidae; genus Heliconius; species Heliconius nattereri. Next base: position 4,352,690 of record JAAIXI010000223.1, read on the forward strand.
TATCTCCATCACTGTGCAATGTATAAAGTTATTAATTGAAAAATAGAAGTTACCGCAATTTTAAATACAGATATTACAATTGAATACAGATTACGTTTACAGGCAGACCGAGATTTAAATAAAGATATTGCGCAACACATTTCAACAGATTTTCTATAAAATAATATTTATTAATTTATTTTATACATGTAACAAAAAACAAAATCTATATTATTTATTTATATTTTTTACTTACGCCACATTAAATAAAACATTAAACTTTTCAACGTCATTATAGGTACAGGCACTCTTATTGAACATATATTTTATTATTTAATTTCAGAAAATGTTATTACTAGTATTTATTTTTATGGTGTAAGATTATCTTTTATTGCTGTTGTTTTTTTTTTAAAGTAAAAAATATATTTAAAAAAAAAAAGCTTCCGCAGACCAACCAAAACATGGGAACATGGGAAACCACGGTTTCTTAATTTCAACGAGAACGAGGAAATGAAAATATTAAAGATTTCATTCCCTTGAGTGGGAGTGCCCCTGCTGCACGATGGTCTCAAGTCAAAATAAATGGGGTCAATTATTTGCAGTGAGATGCATTAATCTTAATTTAAGTTACGTGGGTGTTATTCAAAACAATCAGCGGTTGAAATTCTTTTGTACGGAATTTTTGTATGGCAACTTTTTTTATCTTCACGCTGAACCACCCGCACACAGCTGGGTAGGCAGAAGGAACCTAGCGTTTAGACACTCCGTGCTTTACTCACCGCGACTGACTGAGATTTCTATTTAAAAAAACTGTAAAACTACCCGTAAAATATTTAGACACTACAATAACTAGCAACGTCTCTATATTGAAATTTAAGCTGTGAAGCATAGAAAAGTATAGGATTAGGTTAATGATCGCACTGCGCATTAATCCTATTTGCTAACACTGCGAAGTGTAAATACAGTTAGCAGTCTTAGGGCTCGTGCGTTTGTGTCTACAGAAAACCTAACAATACTACTTGCTTCAGTCAGATCTATTGCTTTATATAAAAAAGAAACATATTTTTTCGTAACATCATTTAATTCTAATTCTTGACAAGTGTGTAACTGTAAGCGTGACTAGTAGTGTGTTCAATCCCCAGTCGAGGGAATGAAATATTTACTTAAATTTATATTTTCACTCCGCACTCGCTCTGGTGTTGAAGAAAATCGCGCCGTTAAAAACACGCATTGCCTTTAGAATTCATCGGAAAATGGGGAACAGGAGTGTCTTAACACTAAGTACCCTCTGCAAGATAAAGCTTGAGGCTGATAAAAAAATCATTTAACTCAATTTATCTAAAGCAAGATAGTACCTGCTTCTTTAAATTGGTCAATGTGAACTTTAAATGACAGTAATAAAGTCTGACGATAATTGTATAATAGGTACGTTTGTATATACTCGTATGGATATGACAGGTTTTATTATTTACTTTATCTTTAAAACGATAATAATTATTTTTATTTCTTTCACGGCCTTGCTGCAAAATTAACAACTGATAAATGTTATTTAATTTGGATTTTTCAACTGATTCATGATATACCCATTAGGGATGTTATGTAACTCCGTAACCGTAAAACCAAAATTATCGGATATCCGTAACAAAAAACTATCCGTAACCGAATCCGACAAAAGAAAATTTCGGATATGAGCGGAGTCTAAGCGAGAATTGAAATGATTCAATTTGAGAAATAAAATAAAGTCTCACCTGCAAACCAAACCACTTGAACTCAGCTGTGACCAACTTATAGCAGGTCATGACAGGTTTCACGTCATTCTTCCAATTGGGACCCACGAGGGGGCCACGGCCTGTCTTCGCAGATTTGAACTTGGTTGGATCCGTCTCAGATTTGTAATCGGCTGAGGATAAAGGATCATTGGCGATGTCTATGTTGACCACTTCACGGTTCTTTAGCTTTTCTGGTGGTAGTTCGTGTACCTGTTGGAAGAAAATTCATAATAAAATCTTAATAAATAATAATAATAGTCGTACCGTAAAGGCACAAACGTGACTTTAAACGCAGCAGGCTGTGGGTTCATTTGCCAATCGAAGAAATGAAATATTTAATATTTTAATTTCCTCCTTTTGGTAACAAGGCAGGCGTAGAGTTCCGCCACGGAAAGTGGAAAACTGAACTGGACTTAATGGATATGGAACGTCTAAACACTAGGTTCACAGGTACCTTGCTATGTGCTGGATACAATATGAAGGTAAAAAAGTAGGATATTTTATTTATGTACCGTTAATGTATGTTTCATTGGAAAGATTATTTCAAAATAAATTTCTGTCACTATTACCAAATTATTACACAAATCTTTTAGACTGTATACTTAGAATCAAAAGCGCACTGCAATATTATGCAACGTTTTAGATACATTATGTAATATATAAATGTTAGGTCAAGGATGGTGGTTTCCGCGCCGTATTTTATCTTAAGCCAAAAAGGTCAGTGAATTTGCTATATAAACTGTAATAACCGCTATTGAAATGAAATTTATTAATTTAACGTGATGCCACAGAGTAGGTACGCCAATGATACGTATGTACAATTAACGGATTATTATCTAGACTAGACAAATGTATATGTATATTTTTAATCTTGATACACTGTCTAAAAGCCGATTATTTGATAGATGAAAAGATTTTATACTCTGCTATTGCTATATTGAGGTTGATGAGGTGTATAGCATGAGGAGGCATAGCATTTGACAGTTACGTTAACTCGAAGGTAGTGGTTTCATTCCCCACTCGAGATAATAACTATACGTAGCCCATTAAGAGCCAAACATAAACGGAAATAAAGATTGTTATAAAGTTTTTATGACACCAAAGTATACGAGTATCTCAAAAGAAATAAAAAACATGAACAAATATCTTCAAGGCTTTTAGGAAATTAAAACAATGGTATTCTCAAATTAGCACAATAACCACATACGGGGGTAAGGTACACGAATTAAAAGGAAAAATGTGTTTTTCAATACTTTAGATTTATCCGAAGTATTAAGTGCAATATTTATTTTTATTTATAAAAATCATCTAGATGTAGAAATAGATAGAATTAGCTCATCTCTGATATTTTCACCAAAAACAGTACGTTTCCAGCTGCAAATAAATGGAGATAAGCCCCACTGTGACCATGTTGGATTATTCATAATCACTTCTTTAACGAATAAACTCCTCAACGTATTTAGTCCAACTCATATTTAGTCCAACCACGGTCGTTTCATACGTTTCAACTAGAGTCGACTCTCTTTTTGCATGAATTTATTCCTCTTATATAATTAGAGGTTTCTTTAAGAGTTAAAAACTTACCACAATATATTTAAAAAAGGTGTTTTAAAAATTTGCTAGAGTTATATCATATCGCTTTTTTTGCTCCCTTATCTTCTCCACATCTTTAGGTAAATTTCTAGTTCTCATAGTTCTCATATTGGCACAACAGTCGAAACTGGAAATGGAGTTCTTATGTATCAATAGATGTGTCAACACTGGGTCCTATCTAACCGTGACGCAAAAAGCCAACCAATTTTGTTTTTTACATATATATATATAACATTTTTAATATTAAGATTCCATTTCTGTTTATTAAGCAGCGCAAAAACGATACCACAATATTAAGCGTTAGTTATTAAAAAACCGGTCCACCATTACAAAAACAAGTTGTACCTACCTATAAGCTATTAATTATTTTTCTTGCAACTTATAATGTAAGTGCAATCTATGCTGTAATGACACAATAGAGACTATTAAGTGTCATCAAGACTAAATATGAGGCCAGTCGTAGCGCAGGGGCCCAAGTGTGTGACTGCAAACACTACTGGTTGTGGGTTCAATCTCCACTCGAGAATAAAAATATTCGGCAGAACATTTGGAACGGAGTGTCTTAACACTAGATTCCCTTTTCCTATCTTGATGTGTGCGGAATACGGCGTGAAGCTGATAAAGATTCATTATATAAACTAACCATAAGACGACTTCAAAAACTAAAAAGACATATCTTCGTATAGACAATGTTAAATAAAATTAACACAGTAGGTAATATTCTTTGTTACGTATTTTACTATATTTACAATGATATTAGCGAATTTTAAAAAAACAAATAACTAAAAATATGCTTAAGCAAATTAAAGAGCAAACAACATTAGCAATAGACATTAATTTTAAATAAAAATTGAAACCATAAACAATATTTTTTTTTTATTACTGTTGCTATAAGGAAAATAAGACATCAATTTATTTATAACATTTAAAATTAAAACATCACACATAATATATGTCATTTATAGTTTATATTAAGTACGTAGTATAGAAAATGATTGATTTATAAAGACCCAATGATAAATTTCCAGTCGGCTACTTGACCTCCAATACTTGGGGGTTAATTTGTAACAATCTGAGCAGTTCGAAGCAATTATTGAAAACCAGTCGAAATTACCAGTTTACATATTTAATATGCAATGTTATCAAATCTGGCATTCTCCGTCATGATAGATATAGGGCTTAAGCACTCTGCTCCCCCTTTTCCGCCGAACACTATAACCTCCACATTGCCTCGACACCAGAGCGAAGAAAATGGAAATGTTAAATATTTCATTTCCTCGAGTGGGAATTCAACCCTGTCGCGGTTACAGTCACACTTTGTACCCCAGCGCCATAACTAGAGTTTAATATGATTTTATATTGAATTCAATGTACAATATATAATTTATGTTATCAGATAGTTTGTGAATTGTACTAAGCAATTTAAAAAAAATCCATTATATTATCCTTCTTGCGAAAATTAACACCTCGACATGGTAACTTAAGTGTTAAGATACTCCGAAATAAAAAAAAAATCTTTCCCGCGAGTGGGGACCGAACCCACAATTATTAAATTTTCAGTGAGTTGCTGTCCCATTGCGCCTTAAAGGTTTGTTTCATTTTTGGGAAATATATCTATTATATTATTATTATTATTAAAGTTATATCAAAATATTAATAGTATTCGTATACGATGTTTTGCAATATTATACCTAATGTATGAATGCATGAATTTTAGAGTAAGCAGATCCCTCTGCTAGTGTTAAGACACTCCGCTCCCCACTTTCCGGCTTAGTCTAGAGACACTGCGTGTTGAATGGCAGAAACAAAACCAAGAAATAAAAATTGTTTAATTTTCTCCAGTAGAGATCGAACCCACAATCTATCGTGTTTACAGTCACACATTCGTGCCTCTGCGTCACTACTGGCCTCATATTTTATAAATTCGAAAGTAACTCTGTCTATCTGTCTGTCTGTGTGTCTTTTACGCAATCAGGGCCAAACCGCTAATATAATTGTGATAAAACAGTCATATAGCGATACTTGAGGGTACCGTGATGAACATAGGATACTTTTTTTTCTCATATTTGTAATATTTTCGATATATACCAATATATTAATATACAATAAGTATTTTTGTCAGTTTGTGTAAATTGCATGTAATTTGATATGCAATTTGTTCCGCCATGTTAATAACAACCGTAGCTATGGGAGCGTTGCTAAGCAACTATTTGCAAAGTTTGTTGTCAGAAAACGTCACCCAAAATGAGCTTGCTTAACGCATGTCTCTATTGAAAGCTGAAAATAATTTCATAAATATATTTAGTAAATATTCGTATAGTTCAAGCGGGCGTAGCCGCGTTCGGGTCCACTAGTGTTTGTATATAATTAACGTATATTATCTAAATATTTATCATCACCAGCTCCAACTAGCTATACGATGTAATTATTCGAATAAGCATTTTTTTAGTTTGTTTGTGAAAACGCAAACGTTACGCATAAAAGCTACCTATTGTATTTTTATTTTCATTTCACCATCATCACCGGCAAGGCCGACGTCGACACATTTCCTACTTCGATAATAGCATTTGTTTATGTAATTTAATTTTAACCTGTTTTTTTGTAATTACTTTATATTTTATTATTTAACATAATATGGCTTAGTTGGTCAAAGGGCTTGGACGGTTTCCAAGAGGCCCGGATTCAAATCCCGCTTTGTTAAATTTTTTAGAAGCTTTAAAAAGTATTTTTCTTTAAGTGTAGACTACTTTGAAAATGTAAAAAACTAGTGGGCCCATGCGGCTACGCCCGCTTGAATTATACAAATGTTTATTAAGAAAAACCGACTTAAGTACTTACTTTAAATTGACATTTTTTTATTTATTAACCGATTGTCATAAAATAAACCCTAGATGTGGTCGGGAGCTTGTCAGAATCCAATAGTGAAAATCGCACCTAAATCGGTTAAGCCGATTCTGAGATTAGCGAAAACAAACGCACAGACAAACAGACAAAAATTTTAAAAATCATTGATTTGGGTTCTATTACGTTAATAAAGGTTCCCATTAACATTTTTTTTTAATATCTTCCAACTACAGACACCGTCCCTCTTACCATTTTATTATAAGTATAGATAATATGTATAATATCAAATCAAAAAAACATCGAATTGATAACCTCCTTCTTTTTGAAGTCGGTTAAAAATATTTTCGTTGATCGAAAGAATTACAATCAATAGCGGTTGAATTTCTTATCAACACAATAGCAATGAATGCTTTTTGATAATGATCAATAGATTATTTATATATGTAAATACTTATATACCAGACATTTTAAGCTTTACGATTGTATTATTTTTTTATATATTAATTATACCCAGTTACGTTTATGTATACGACGGCCATGGTTATTTTATCATTTTTCTTTTATTATCTTGTGCTATTATTACGCAACTACCATGAGTCGGTTCGTAATTAGTACATTTAAAATAAAAAATATTTTAATAGTGTATATATCGGGATCTTTACAATATTCCTTTGTTACCAGTAGACTGTGCACAGAGTTCAAATGCGTTATAAATTAATTTGAAATGAAAGAATATGCGAAAGAAATGGACATGGGTATCTAGAGAAATTTTCCAAGGATGTGGGGGGGGGACTGTTCTGAACTTTAGCTTTGAACAGATATGTTCGTTTACACGTTATTCTTTTAATTTTTTTGGACAAACTTAAATTCTGGGATGGGCACAAGACTATTCTGGGGACTATTCTGTGCTATTCTTCTAACCAATCTCTCAGAGGTAACATTGTTACATACTCTAATGGACACATGTTTAATTCATCACATTGCAATTTATAAAAACATCTTGACGATTATTATTGATATCACGATAACGATAAACTTTAAATTTCTCAGTAACACTTACCAACAAATGTAAAATCATATTTCATGTTATTTTTAACTATATGTATTAATTTAAGCAACTTACATTTTGCTGGTCGCCGGCGTCAGGTAAGTGCAAGGATTCTATACAGATGACGAAGTTCTCTTTCATATAACCGGGATTCTAAAACCAAAAGATCCTGTTAGCAAAAACATATCATCATAATCATCATCAACAACAGCCATCTTTTGTCCACTGCTGGACATAGGCCGACGACATAAAGAGGTTGGCGGGAAGCGGATGGGTTCGAAAAGCTGAGGATCGAGTGTCGTGGCGAGAATTGGGGAAAAACATATACAATTATAAAATTATATTACTTATTATAATAATATTATCATAATAAATAACAATCATTAATATTGTAATAATCAATAAAATTAATACTTTTTGATTTTAAAATTAATACAGTACAATTTAAAAAGTAACTAGCGGACGCGCGCAGCTTCGCCTCCTTATTTGCACCCTTAGGAGTAAATTCTAATAAACCATGAAACACATGTTCAATGATATATTTTTAAGTCTCAATTTCAAATCTTATAAAAATCAGTGGCGATTTAGAGATTTTTTCATACGAACTTTCAACCCCTTATTTGCATTTAGGAAGTGTATTCTAAAAAACCACGAAACACGTGTTCAATGAAATCTATTCAAAAGTCTGAATTTCAAATTTTATAAAAATCAGTGGCGATTTAAAAAAAAATCCATACAAACTATTAATCCTATTTCACCCCTTTAGGGTTAAAATTTTTCAAAATCCCTTCTTAGTGGATGTCCAGATTACGAAAATAAACATCTGTCCAAATTTCACGTTTCTACGCACAGCGGTTACGGCTGTGCGTGCGTCTTACCTCAGTCAGTGAGGACAAGTCCTTTTATATATATAGATAACAAGAATTATTTCTCATATATTATTACCGTTAATACAGTCCGGCAGTATGGGTACGCATTCCAGGCCTCTTCGTGTACTTCTAGGGAGCCTTTCGGCGCCAGCAGCCTGATAAAAGCTGGCACCTTAGACGCGAGATGGTAGATCTTGTAGGTGTATTGACCAGAAGAATATTTACCACCTGCATAATTACAATACATTTATAAATATAGCGAGATACGTAATAATTATTATTTTTATTTTATAATGACTTTTTATATCTTTCAATTGTTTCTCCTTTAACCAGGAAGTTTTATATTTCTTTTTTAGCTTGACGCTGTATTCCGCACAAAGCAGGGTAGGCAGATGGAATCTAAGAACCTAGTGTTAAGACACTCTGTTCCCATAAGACACTTCCTTTCCCCACTTCTGGAATTCACCGAATCCTGAAGGCATTGCCAAAGTGAGGAAAATGAAAATATTAAATATTTCATTTCCTCGAGTGACAATCGAACCCATAATCAATCCTGTTCACAGTTGCATACTTATGCCCCTGAGCCATGACGGCCCGTGGACGAACGGAATTTTATATAACATGTACAACAAATACGTTAATAGTTATTTATAGATTTTCTTAGAGGTATTCAAAGTCATTAAAATATATTAAGAACCTACTATAAAATATAAATACTTAATGACAAGTAAATATTATTTACAATACCCATATAATAAAAAAGCTAGAGGTAAAATGAGAAATCTAACTAAAGCTAAATAAATTTATATAACAAATGTAAATAAAAATTAATGTATTATTACAATTTTAATATTATTCGAATATATCAAAGTTTCTTTTCCTGGTTTCGAATGAGATACAATCTCGTATAACGTTATTACTGTGTAGAAGTAAATTTCAAGTATACGTACTACGTCAAAGTCGTTCTTATTTTTTTTGAATGCGGCTGTTTTTTTAGCTCTACACCTCTCCAGCATGTAGCATGGCTTAAATTAATTTTTTTTGGTAATTAAATAGAAAACGTGGCTAAAGAAAGGTTAAAACTAAATCGTGCTATTCGGGCTACAGCTCTCTTAAAAATCAAAATTTTTATAAAACAAATAGATTTTATTAGCTTAATAACAGCAAATAACGTCATTCTTCGAATTACATAATTATTTTTACAAATGAAGTTAAATAAAGAGTATATCTTAGTTTTTATATTTTAATTATTCATATAATAAGTATGTAATGTGTAATGATTTCAATGGAATTTTTAAGCATATATTTAAATTATTTTACTATTGTAATATGAAACATAATGGGAAATGTCATTACGTATTTTAAAAAACAATGTCAGCCTTTTGAGGGTGAGAAAAAATATGTGAATTGTAACTCATCGCTGTACGAACATGGAAGTTATATGAAGAAAACCTTCATATAACTTCTAAGTTATATTATTGGGGGCTTTTATCAATGGAAAAGAAACTATAGAAAATATTGGTTTTTAATTTTTTTTTTTGTCGCGAAATGGTCGCTAGTATAAATATGAAAAATAAAAAAAACAATATTCGATTGTACTTTTTTCAAAACGTATAAAATTTTGTATCCTAACATTTAAAAAAAATATATAAAAAATCCAACAAAAATACGTATAAAAGAAATAAATAAATATAATATAAAAATTTATAATGTAGCCAAATGCAAGGTCATCCAAGGAAGTTATGAAGGATTTTGTTTTAAAAGCACACCTAAGCAAACATCGCCACATCTGTATACACTAAAAATGTGACGTCATATTACAGTAGCCATTTACAACTTCGCTCAAACGACCACCAGTTTTAATTAAAAAAACAATAGTTTGGTTAGTTAGATGAGTGCTAAAACTTACTACTGGAGTGCTATTTTTCATATACATACGTACGTTATACGAGACATGGCGTATTGAGTGGCGAAATTCAACGCCGGTTCTTCAATTTAGTTTAGCCTATACCCTAAATATAAATTTGAATGTAAAACTAAAAAAAAAGAAAATATATTCTACTTGTATTGGTTTATTTTAGAAAATCATTGGTGTACCTAGTTTTTGAATGAGCCGCACGTTCCTCTACTGCTGCGGCTTCGGGCTGTCAATCAATATCTAAGCCTTTTATAGAGCATGGAGAATATCCATACTCTTGGCACTCGGCCACCGATATAAGATGTTTACGATAGCGCCTTCTTTAACTTAGCTATCACAATATTTATAAGTTAATAAATTTAATATTAATTTATAAGGGTACTTATGTACTATTAAGTGATATCTAATAATAGGACTCAAATGAAATTACTTTCTAAATTCTACCTAAAATACATATACTATATATATATATATATATATATATATATATATATATATAATTAATAATAACTAGAATGAAAATCTTTGATATTTCATATACCATCTTCAACACACGGCCCGCAAGTGCCACACGTGTCGGACTTCGTCAATTGCTCGCCAGAAATATTTGAGCTTGCAGCTTGTTTGTTATCTTTCGTTACTAGAAATTGTTTATTTGACAGATATGTAAAAAATAAAAAATCCAAATTAAGAAAGTATGTCTATTTATTTAACACGCAATGCCGGAAAATGGGGAACGGAGTGTCTTAACACCAGGTTCTCTTTGTCTTTTTTATCTTTACATTCTTCTTTGCCATTTCACTGTAGACAGAGCGGTCGTGGTCGTTAAAGTAAAGGTTATCTTTACATAGATATCTATTAATCATAATATAGATAAAACAGAATAATATCTATTGCCGTGAAATACTTAAGTAGATTTGCTTGCCGAGCTTGAGAAGTTTTGATATCCTGAAAAAATAACGGTTCATCTCCAATTTGAAGGTCGTTCACTTTGGACGAAACAAGTCTGCAACTTATTGATACATTCTAGTGACTCAGTAACGACACTTTGTGAGACATTTAAAAATTAAATAAAATATAAGTACTTTTTAACAACAAATAAATTTAAAAACTTAATTACTCATTTATTAAAGTTTATTAATTATTATCAATTAGCCTTAAAAGTGTTTCTCCAACTTAATAAATAGATATGTTACATTTATAACGTCTATTAATTGTAGAAGCAATGAGGAACTTTCATTATATATATTAATAGATAATAGATAAAACGTAATATAATTAAAATATAAAAAAATCTACAAGAAACATTCATTTATCTATTCTTCGCTTCGGTGTCGAGGAAATAATGACGGAAATACTCAACGGAATAGTGGCGATCGGAGTGTTTTATCACTATGTTCTTTCTGCTTATCCTGCTGTGCGCGGGATACAGCTTGAAGTTGATAAAAAAAATAGACTATTCAAGTCTTTACTGTCTGTAAACGTAGACTCGTCTGTGAAGTTACAACAACACTTATCGAATTCGTCCCAACTCATAGGCATAACGTGACGTCATGATATACCTATCTATATTTTCGTAAATTCCCCTAACAAATTTGCCGCAATGCAAATCTACCTCGAAACAATATGATTAGATAGCAAAAAATACTAACAACAGTATTTACTGTCATCGACGTCACCTTATCGGCTAAATACCGTACTTTTATTATTATAATTGATTTAACTTGCCATATTAAAATTTATTAAATAAAGATAATTCAATAAAATTAAATTAATTAATCGAACTAACCATTTTTTTTTTCAAATAAAATTTTGCTTTTATACTCTTTTAGTATTATTTTAAACCCCCTACAAATTATATATCTAGTAGTTATGGCAGCCAACGCTACTGTCTAACAAGGTAGCGGAACTACCGTGTAATTGGGTATTATTAAGTTCGTGTCCAGGCGGCGACATATTTGTAAGTGTATATTATTTATCATTTAGTCTATTAGTCGGTCGTCGTGAAGTAAATGAAACTTATCTATTAATATTTTAATTTCTTCGCTCTGGTAACAAGGCAAAGCGCGACGTTTAGTACCGCCACTCAAAACACAATGCCTCTAAAATTCGGTGGAAAGTGTGAAACGGAGTGCCTTAACTCTGTCTACCCTGCAATGTGCGGGATACAACGTGAATCTATTTAGTTTAATATACAAAAAATATTTATACACACTTACCAAGCAAGGGATAGTCTTTGAAGGGTTCGTTCTTGATGACTTCAATGCCTTCACCGCCACCGGTCTCATTTTTGGAAACTTCTGCAACGCAGTACAATTGCGCGACTTGGTACTGAGTAAAAAAAAATACAAAATTTACTTTCACTTTTCACTATTAAAAACTAAATAAAATGTGCCTTTATAAGAATAATAATTTCCAATTGTGTGTATAAATAAAGTTAGTTTTACATACTGCATTTGCTGCAGTATTAAAAATATAATAAATGATTCATAGAAAGCATAGTTTCGAGATACAATTATATTGTTTTTTATAAAATTATTTTAAGATAAGAATAATATATAGCCATTGTCAAAGTTATTTCAGGGTCACCAAAAAAATTTATATATATAAAAAATATATATATATTTTATTACTTTGTATATATTATATTGTATTTATTATATATATCTGTATGTATTTTGAAAATTGATTTTATTTTTTTATTTTTTATTTTTGCACACCTGCACATTTTGATCTCCCACGTGACAGGTTGGCTGGTAGAAAATGCTTCTTAGCGTTAAGCCCGCCTATTGTACATTTATTTTATTTTTTTGTGCAATAAAGAATATAAAAAAAAAACAAAAAAAATATATAATAAAAATAATTTTCATGTTTTGTGTAAAGTTTTTTATATTTTAATTATATTAAAATTAAATTACTTGACTTGTGTTTTAATAAATTACGTAATATTGAAAGAAACTGCTTGTTACTTGAAATACTGCTTAACGATTTTACGTACGGAAATATAAAAAAACTGTGTTTTAGTAGCGTAGTTTCAAGTTTGTCTTAGTATTAATGTTAGTATTTTGAAAATTAAAATTTTCCAGATCAAGAGGTCGTCTAACTATAAAAGCGCGGGTTGTGGATTCAATTCCCACAAGTAGGTTCAACACGCATTGCTTTGAAATTTCAGCGGAAAGTGGTGAACGGAGTGTCTTAACACTAGGTTCCCTCTGCCCACACAGCTAGCTATATGAGATACAGCGTGAAGGTTCCCGCTTCAATGTGTTCTTTGTAAATAGACTTTTATATTGCTAGTACTATAAAATATATTGTAACAGAGTGTTGTAAAATCATTTTCTATTTTATTAATGCGACTGTATAAAACAATAGTGACATAATAGGCGCTGTAAGTATATTTCTCGCAGCTTGCTAACTGAGGGTCCTTGACCCAGTCCCGCGGCCTCACCAGCACAGCTTTTGTACAGACTAATTACACATGGTGCTTAAATTCAGCAAAATATCTGTTATGCTGACTAAACTTTCTTCAGTTTCTTTGAACAATTGCATAATCATGAATATTATAGGTTTCTTAACTCATAATTTAACTTAATTTTGCTGATCGATACTGACAACAATGTTAATTATATATTCTTTTACAATTTTATAAAAATGATATCAAGTTTACGCTTTATCTGGCGCACAGTAGGGTAAGCAGGCAGGGGGAACCTAGTGTTAAGACACTCCGTTTCTCACTTTCCACTGAATTTTACGAGGCGTTGAGTACCGGAACTCAATGCCGGGCTTTTGCCTAAGTACCAAAGCAAGGGAATGAAAATATTAATATAAAAATAATTCATTCCCTCGAGTGGGGCCCAAATCTACAACCATAGCGTTAGTCACACAATTGTGCTGGGCCTAGCTCTGGTCCATGATGGCTACTTACACTATTCAATAATTACGTAGTTTTAAAATTATTCTTAATTGGTGTGTATTATAGTATTTGACGTAATGAAAAACTTCATCTCTCATTTCTACGTACTTCATGTACATATTTTAAGAGTTGGTTGATCTATTTGAATGCCAGATTAGTAAGACTGTGCAGTAAATATTTTCTGTAGTATTTTTTTCAGTTTAAGTTACGGTTAATATTTTTACCAATTAAATGTTACTTAATCCATGTTTCAATTGAATTACTTAATAAAAAATATAAGTGGTTTTTTTTATTTCATATGTTGAGTTATGTAAAAACTAGTTAAAATAACAGGTAAAATTAATTTCATATAATTGCTGTAAACAGACAGGATTAACTTAATGTTGTATTGCCAGTTTACCAGCTAATTAGACATTTGAAAGGTGGATGAAATTTGTTTATAAATAGTAATTATAAAAGAAGTAGCTTATAGAGGCCGTTGTGGTGCAGTGGCACACTGTAACGTGACGGTTGTAGGTTCGATCCCCACTCGAGGAAGTGAAGTATTTGTTTCAATTTATATATAGATTTTCTTTGCTCCAATGTCAAGAGGCCAAGCACAGTGTTGAGTTCCACTTATCATACAATGCGTCCAAAATTCGGCGTAAACTTGGGAACAGAGTGTTTTAACATTAGGTTCCCCCTGCCTATCCTGCTGTGTGTGAGATAAAATGTGAATCTGATTTAAAAAAAAGTAATATATAAAATTTATTTACATATATTTTTATTCTTTTCACCTTCTACTTTTTCTGCTGGCAATAGAGACCTGAGAATTTAAGATAGTCTCTATTACCAGAAAATAATCTAATTATCATTCAGCATTGATTTTTAGTATTCCAGTAATTAATATTCAAATTCGAAAATTTGAAATTATTATTATCATTATGTAGTAAGTAGTTTGTTATTATATGAAATAATTGAACTAATTGAAATAAATTAATAAAATTATAAAGAATATGATTGCTTATAAATATTTTATTTAAAAGTGTGTAAACACAACAGTTTGTGAGTTTGATTCCAACTCAAGTAAATATTCAATATTTTCACTTCCTCATTCTGATAATGAGGCAGCGCCAAGTTGAATTCTGCATTCAATATGCAATACCTCCAGTGGAAAAGGACAGTGGGGAAAAGAGGTGTTGTAATGGAATTGGAGTGTCTGAATACTAATAATAATAGATACCCAAGTTCCCTCTGCCTACCCTGCCTTGCTATGGGCATGAAGGTGAAACAACTAAAAAAATAATAGCAACTACATTGCCATAAATACAAAATCTTATCATATAATTATCATTAAATATATAATATAAATTCTCAGAATAACAAATGATAGTTGATACTAAAGATAATTAAATATTCTAATATAAGCATAATAAATATAAATACTGTAAAAAAAGGTTTTTTAATTGACATTTATAATAATTCCAATATAAAATACCTATGATAAATGATTTTAATAAAAAAAAAATTTCGGGAGATTTTTGGGTTAATAAAATTAAAGGACATTTTAAAAAAAATAATTTTATAAGAAAATATAAATATTTGACTTACCTCTTCAACTGTTAAAGGAAGTGTAACACGACTGAAAAAAACGATGAAAAATTAACTGTACCATATGGTATAATTTATAATTTTAGAGATTATTCAACATTCAACAAATGGCTATCAATTAGAATATAAGCAAAAGTAAATTTCGTTGTATTTTTGAGGCAAACTACTATTGAAGTACTAATAAAAAAACAAGTTATTAATTTTAATCAAAGTAATAATCAAAGTTTAAAAAAAACGATTTGACAGTGCCTTAAGAGATTTATCTGACGGGCTAAAAAT
Organism: Heliconius nattereri; assembly: GCA_013403645.1. Lineage (NCBI taxonomy): Eukaryota > Metazoa > Arthropoda > Insecta > Lepidoptera > Nymphalidae > Heliconius > Heliconius nattereri. The sequence continues at coordinate 4,368,492 of JAAIXI010000223.1, forward strand.
CGATTTATATTAACAAAAGGACATAATATAACCTTTGCTATACTCACTATTCTTTGATAAGCATCTTGATTAATTATTATATTTCACTTAAATGCACATCAGATATATCACTACAACCTTAAAATAAACTTATCACAGTTCGACACTTGAGCGACGGCCCGATTATCCGATTTATTGTAATTTTAAAAGCCAAGTCCAACCAATGATTGAAAATGACAAGGCGCATGCTTCAACTCAATGATGCAACGGAAATTACGTCAACAACTACGGCCTCGTTCAAAATTACAACTTTGTGCAGTCTTTACATTTTGTGAAACTTAACGATAACTGTTTTTAAAAATAATAATAATAATGAACATATAAATAGATATATTTTTTAGATGATATTAGATTAATAGCGGTATGCGGGAAGTAAGATTCACTGTAGTAACTATGAGAATTTATCAAAAAGTCATCTAGTAATGAATAGAAATACTAAAAAATTCTGTAAATATAATTTTATTAAGATCCGCCACATACATAAATGTAATTTAGAACAAAAGTAGAAACTGACGACAATAATAGGGTACAAAAAGGTCTAGAAATTTAAATTATTTGAAAACATGCAGGCAAAGGCAAAACTCGAATATGGAGAAAATTGTGTTGATAATTACTTTCAACAAGATTTGAAAGTAGTGTAAACTCTTAAATTGCTAAATATTGTCACAATATGAGACGAATGAATCATTACTATGTATTTCTTAGTTTGTATTCTTTTTTATTATAAAAAATCGATATATAATTTCGCAAAATATTTATTGAACTGTGAAAATTGTATAAATGCTCCCTAATATCGTTTGCAATTGCATAGTATTTAATTAAATGAACCACAGATTAGTACAACATATTCTGTGAACATGTGTATAGTTGACGTGACAAGCAATCAACAATTCAACAACATTTACATTTGACAATCACTAATTCACGTTTTAGACCTTATTCGACTTACTTTTATTTATAAAAATATTAAAGTTTAAAAATGATTCTAAATATGATGCTTTAAGCAAAAATTACGCAAAACGGTAGTTTATGTAATGTGTATAAGATAAAAGTAGTTTTAAAAATGAGTTTGGTTGGTAAAAAGTGCGAATCGATATCCCATATTGAATCTAATAGGGGTGAAATAATGCCCAGTGATGTCACCCCTGATGATGTTTTAAGGTTGGATAAGATCACAGATACGTATTTATGTAGTCCTGAGGCAAATGTATATGATATAGATTTCACAAGGTTTAAGATACGTGATTTGGAAACTGGTACTGTCTTATTTGAAATAGCTAAACCCCCCACTGATTTTGGTGTTGATAATGAAGGATCAGATGAAGTACCAGAGGAACCTTTAGATCCCAATGCTGGACGGTTCGTTCGATACCAATTTACGCCACAATTTTTAAAATTAAAAACAGTAGGAGCTACGTAAGTATTATTTATTCCAATAAATTGTACTCAATAGCAATATTATTCTTTTTGATTAGTAAAATTAATTAAATTTTCCTTAATATAAATAATAACTATAAAATATCAATAAACTACTTTGATATTTTTACATAATATTTTCCAATCCCAAAATAGTGTAATAGATTCTATTTTATTCAGACTCAGTGGTGTAGCGAGCTTAACTCGCGCCTGGTGCAAAATATTTTTACAGCACCCCCCAGGGAAACATAATATAATTTCATATGTATATTTAAATAATTTTGCAGACTATTTGGCACCACTTTATGTGGGGTCACTATGTCACTGTTTAGACTTCCAATTCTTAATGTACTTGAAATATAAATAATGTTTCATTATTTAATATTAAATATTTTTTTGAATTTCAGAGTGGAATTCACTGTAGGTGCTCGCCCAGTCAATCATTTCCGAATGATTGAAAAACATTTTTTTAGAGACACTTTACTAAAAACTTTTGATTTTGAATTTGGTTTTTGTATTCCATTTTCAAGAAACACTTGTGAGCATATTTATGAATTTCCATCCTTACCTCCGGATTTAGGTATGTTTAATATATAATATTGACAATAATTATATAAACTATTATTTATATATTGAGCCATCACCACCATTTTAGTGAGTCTTTCTAAATATTTTTTTATATAAAATGTGTCATGGAAAGTCTGAAGTCTGACTCTGAGTCTGTCTGTGTAAGACAAATCTGTAAAATTTTATATTTATCAGTTACATGAAAACATTGGTAATGGTCCAATTTTAAAATTATGGTTTATTATTCATCAAGTTTTGTTTTGAACATATCTGGAAGAAAGTAGTAAAATGTTAAAAAAAATATCAGCTACTATTACTAAATTTTTAAAGTTGTTTTAACAACCATTCTTGCAAATTTTGTGTGTTCATACCAGAATGAGGAAAATCCCCCAATTGGAATCCGAACCCACAACCGCCACACTGTGCCAAAACATTTATTGTCAATTAAACATGAAAATATATTTTGTATTTCAGTCGAAGAGATGATTGCTGCACCTTTTGAAACTTGTTCTGACAGTTTCTACTTTGTTGACAACCATTTAGTCATGCATAATAAAGCTGATTATGCATATAATGGAGGTATAAACAATTAATACTAACAAATGATCTATGGCCTTGGTGAAACAAAATTGGTATACAAATGGATAATACATACTTAAAAATAAGATAAGCCACATAATATAAAGAATAACTTTGAATTAGCATGGCAGTTCTACATAAAAAGTAAACATATATAAATTTCATGCTTTATTTAAATTTGACCAATAATGTATACAGTTTATTATTTGATGAAGTTGAATGTTCAAAAAACAATATAGTTTACTTTTTTTTTAATTGTAGATAGGCAAGCATTTGTCCGCTATCTCACCTCGTGGTAAGTGATGATGCAAACGAAGGTGGAGCATGCTTGCCTAGGTAGTGCCTATTCACTCATTCTTTAAAGACTGCCAGGTTACTTAAACATTCCTTGCTATAAGTTTAATCTGACAACATATTTTAGATTTTAGTAAATGTTTCCTGATTGAAGGCTAAAGTTTTAACTTTAAATCTTAGTTAAATTAAAACCACAATATTAAATATTGATCTCATTAGCTTTATTGTCGATATTTTTTTGACAATTTGTGCTAATTTATTGTGTTATTCTATAAGCACTGTTTGCATTGTCTTTAGATATTTTGTGTGTAACACTCTTTTATATTATAGCAATTGTACACAGTTCTTAAAATCTAGTCAGTTTGTTAGTGTTGTATATCTACATAACATCATCTTGTCATAGAAGCAAGGGCTTAAGAATGCTGGTAGTGGGGATGGTGTGGCCCGTGTCCACCCTAATTTTTACTTAAAAAGACAATTGGTAATTTTTATACTATATTTGTCTTATTTTGATTTTACAAATATAAAATTTGAAGCCATATATGCGCATATAATGTAACTGCCTTGCATTAAAACAACAATTATTGTGTTGGGTAAAACACAGAGTCAAGACATCCAGACAGCGCAATGTGTCTTAGCTAAAGTAAATGAAACTATATTTTTTTCAAATTTGCGAGACTTTATACATCCAAATTCACAAAGCTGTGAAATGACAGATGAGTTTGAGTTCGCGCCAACAAGATAGGGACTCATCCTGAAATCAAGAGTAGGTAAAAAAGTCAGTAACCACGTCTGTGTTGCCATATACTGAAATTACATGTTTTCTCCACCCTGACGCTGTTTTAGTAGACGCGATATTTAATTTTGTTCCACATTATCATTTAACCATGTAAAATATTCGAGGCCAGGCCCCCCTTGGAAAATATCTCTAGATACGCCCATGAGTACGTAACAATAAATTATTGCAACTACAGGGAACGGGAATTGGATAAGATAAATATATTTTAAATTAGTCGTGAATCAATGACTCGTGAGTGTCACTATTATTCAAAATGAAACAAATTTAAAAAATATATGTTGTGTTTTATTATATTCGGTAAAAACTTAATTATATTTGGCTCAGCCTGTTATATAAATTGTGAAATATTTGAAATCATTCTTAAAATGTAGTTAATATTTTATGTGTTAATTTTTAAATTTAAGCTCATATAATATTTAAATTTGGTATTAAAAATAATATTTTAATGTGTTATAACAATATTAACATTCCAATGATAATTTGTTTTCAATTATAAGAACAAACATTTTTTACAAAAACTTTTATTATTATTAAAGTATTACATTATAAACGCATTTGTAATTTTTATGGTTATTTTGCAAATTATGGATAGAAATTACGAAATGTGTGGCACATTAAGATTAGTTGTGCATTTTCACTGCCACTGTTTGAAACATTTTATATTTAATAAAGCTTGAATGATTAATTTAAATATTATTGAGTTAATTTTGACGGCATAATCTCTAATAAATCTAAAACTTGAAATGTAAAACTTCATGCCGTCCACACTTGTTTGTTACAAGGATTGTTGCTTTAAAATACTTTTGAAGTTAACATACGAACTATCATGTGTTCACTTTTCAATGGTATACTTACTTTATTTCATTAGGGGCCATCCATAAACTACATCACATGTAAGGGGAGAAGGAAGGGATCGAGAAAGTGACAAAGAATGAGGGTATATTTAAACTGCTGTTTTACTTAAAAAAAAATCAAAGTAAGTATGTGACATCACAGCTTTTGGTGCGTTTTGCAAATGTACAATCCATTGTACATTAGTAAAACGTACAATGGATTGTACATTTGTTCCTCTCCAGAGGAAGGGTCAAAAATATCATGAAATTGTTGTAAGGTAATTTATGAATGGCCCCTTATATATTGTGTGAGACAATTTGGTCTGTTTTGTGTAAAAAATATTTAAGAATTAGTGATATTCACCCTGTAGATTTAGATGACGAAGCTTATATTGCAGATTGTAAAGATCTTATGAATTAAATAAATGATGCAGGATTTATTTTCTTTAATCTATAACTATTACAATAATTCTAATTAAACTAAATGCATATAGAAAAAGATATTAAAGGTGATGAATGTGTCATGAAGCCATATATCTGTAAGGTTTACACTAAAGAAAAGAATGGACCCCTTATAGCATCATTTTGTTGTCTGTTTGTTAAGATCACTTTCTAAAGAAAATATGGAAATATTAAATCAATATCAAGTACCCAGGTCATCGTAGACCTTAGAAAAAAAATGGTTTTTAAATTAACACAATAAAAAGATTGTAACGGGCGTTTATGTATAATTTTTTATACATTTTGTATGAAATTTTGGTAATCAAAACTTATGGGGTCCCATCATTCGTTGAAAAGTGAGAGTTTACTATACCATCAATGAAAAAATAATAAAAATGGAAACTTATATTTAATGCTTCATATTACAGAAGAAAACCATTACAAGTTTATATTTGTAGTTAATTTCATACAAAATAATTGCATACGCAAAATCTAGCCTGTAAATTTTTATAAACTTTCGCTGATCTACAATTCTGAAATTGATACAGAACTCTCGATGGACGAATCTGCCGGGCACTTGACCTGTTTTTTTTTAAATTTAATATTGCGTCGGTTAATAAAGTGAAATTTTAAAATTTCAAAAATTTATTCTAAGTAAGTACTTCACGAGTAGTGTTGGCGCTTGATATTTATTAAACAATAGAAAAATGTCATTCTATTCTTTGAGCCATAATGGAGCACAGGATTTCTTTTTAGATCGTCATCTCAATATACGGCCCAGATAGAAAAACAATTTTCTTTTTTATAGAAGATAATCTATTCTGTCTAAGTTGTGACGAAGAATATGTCTGCACCTTCTTAATGCGATCATTGAGGAGTACGATGTTATTCCTATTCAACAATTAGGATATTATTTATTATATTATACCGTCAGATAATATTTTGAACGCAAAAAGTAGTGCTCGCGGCATTCTTGGAGGTTCAACAGGCATTCAATCGTGTTTGGCATAGAGGGTGGCTGGGCATGGAAAGAGAAAATTCAGTATTCTTCATTCTGAAGTTCTATCTCTCTAACAGTTTATTCCAAGTCAAGCAACATTACACCCTGTTAAAGCCGGCGTGCCCCAAGGCTCGGTTCTGCAACCCTGTGTTATATAACATCTATACATCCTACATACAATTAAGTATCAAATAGATTGAGGCACTGGCCTCCTGCTCCAAATAAACCCATACAATTTCAACAAATCTGATGATACTCTTAATACAGACTGATAAAATATGAATAAAAAAATTGTTTTATACTACTGCAATAAAAGTCCCAATAACATTTTTTCTTATATATGTATATTCGATGTACAAACATGGAACCATTTCATTATTAATTAAAAAACAAAAATATAGATTAACAATAACAAAGCTCTGTATTTAAATTATAAATATAATATGATGATAGTTTAAATGTTTTACATCACCATATTATCCACTTAAACTATTGTATTATGTTAGTGCAATGGCATTGCAATCATTGATTGCTTTGAAATTTAACAACAGAAAAAAAAATATTATACCTAGTAATATATATAGCATAATGTAGGACGTCCTCCAGCTAGATGGAGTGACTGATTGATGAGGATGATGATAAATATATATAATATTTGTGGTAGTGTAAAAAGGCAAAATTGTAAATATGTATGTCCTTAAGTACCATCATATTTTATAAATGTTTCTTATTATAAAGTCTTAAAGATAAATATTAATATATCACGTTTTTGCTAAGCATTCTGTTCTGGTTTTGCTGAGCGGAACTTTTTATTATTAGATACATTCTTTAGAGAAAATTCATAAGTTAATTCATTATTATTAAAAAATGTTGATGCATATTGCTGATTAACAATGGTACATTGACCTTTTTTAAATATATCTTCGACTGACACGCCACATGAATTGCAAATATCTATGGATGTAAATTTCCGTTTGGGGTCCTTTTTGTTATACATTTGAACTTCATATATCCATTTTGAAGCACTCACTTTAGTGCCAAATAACTGTGCTGTCATATAAATTGTTTGTGCCATATCACGTTTGATATAAAATAAAAAGTTAAATGAACCAATTTTAATAAAATATACAATTACAGATTCTGTTTTTGTGTCCAGTAAAGTCATTTGTTTCCCCACATCAGCAATACAGTGTTCTGGATGCACATCATTAAAGTGAACTGATAAGTGACTCACCTTACCTGAAAATGTAATTATTATTATTAATAATAAATAAATTATTATTATTATTGTTATAAATAGAAGAAACTACTTAGCATACTGTGTGGAACATCTCAGACACAGTATGTTTTAGATATGAATTGATTATATTACTGGAGGCTGAATTTTTTAGCAAACTATAGAGATATTTAACTCTTATACCTCTCGCTCCTACTTCTAAACTATTTCGATAGATATAATTTCACTTAAAGTAAAAATCAAATCATGTCAAAATTTTCTCACATGGAATTACAAAAATTTTTGCTAGGTATAGTACAGTATTTAAAACACTCATTGCACTGAAACACAATTAATTTTTGTATCAACCATTTTGTTGGGCTTACTATCTTAGGTAATATATTAATGTGTTACAAATTTTAAGCAAATTAACTCTTACCTTTCCACTTACAAATACCAAATATTTTTGATAATGGGCACTCTAACTCCATAAAGGGACACTCCTTTAAATGGTGAGTCAAAGTTTCTTTAGTGAAAGAAAGACAGCAACCATCTTTTGCATTTGTGCATTTAATTTTTTCCTAAAACAATGTTAAATATTTTAAGCTATACTCTTTATGAGAGATAAATTGCACAGTAGGCAGAGAATATATAAGTATATAAGAACATTAAATATTTTTAGTAAATCAGTAGATAACTAGATAGATTAGTAAATCAATAGATAGCTAGATGTTTAATCAGTTACTTTTCTATATAAAATAAATTAAAACTTACTTGATTATCATTTCCTTTGATACCCATATCCGCTATGAGTGTCTCAAGAGTTATATTCCTCATTTCTGTTATGGGCTTAGAGCAAATGCCACAAGGTTTATAAGTAGATTTGCATTTCATACAGGAGCTGTGACCATTTGCGCATTGGTATATATACATTCCATAGCTGCCCGAACAAGATACACAGCCCAAGCTTTGATTTTTATTACTATTATTATTAGATTGTGTTGCCCGACTGCCTCTGTAAATAATTTGATTAATGGTTAATAATCTGGCCATAGCAGACACATAGACAAAAAAAGCAACCACCACATGTGAACAACATAATCTGCGTAAATTTCGAAAAGAAGAATATTAATAAAATATTATTTTTTTAACATTATCTCGTTATTTTATTACGAAAATAACAATCAGTAATTTATATGTTAATATAGAATTAAATAAGGCAGAGTGAGTGTAGTACTGGAACTGAGTGACTACCTCTTATTTTGAAAGTGAATTTAATTGTGCTCAAAATAAGTATTAAGAAGTCTTTTGCTATGAAATCTGCAATTCTTTGGAATGTGAAAGGAATCCTAGAGAAGTTCGACATTCTAAATCACTATATAGTTTTAAAAATAGTCTAAAATAGTACTTATTTAATTTAGTATAGTAGTTAATCTTTATCTTTTTAATATTATGTATATATTTTTGAACACGTTTTATGTACGTATGTATATATGTGTAAGTATATATTGTTTTTCAGTATATGTATGTATGTATGTGTAAAGTATATAAACATTAAACACTTTTTATGTAAGTTTATTTTATATTGTTGACTTATTTGATTATATATTATATAATATTTAAGTATATTTACACGGAGACATTGTCCCTTTTCTCCTCATTACAATTTATCTGTAATGTTTCAAAGGTTGCCTGGTGGAGATTGCTTAAAGCAATAAGACCGCCTTTGCATATGTGTTTTTCTTTCAATTTTATTTGTGTTGTTCTTTCTGTATATTTCTTTGTATGTGTGCAATAAAGTAGTTTCTATTCTATTCTAAGATAGAGGGAACCCAGTGATAATACACTTGGTCTCCCAATTTCCACCCAATGCCTCTAATATTGAGTATTTTAAGTGGCAGAAGTAAATACTTTGTCTTGATACCACAGCTGACAATTTTTTAAAACACATAGAAAACACAGATTTTCGTTCCTTTTGGAAGCAAAGCAACAGATTGCAACCGAAGCCGGGTAGCCCTGTGAGCATCAGCGGTTTCACTGATCCTGAGCAGATTGCTAATCTTTTTGTAGATCATTTTTCAGTCAAGTCACCACTTGGTAGTTCGAATCATATGCAGGATGATGAGGCCGGAGTGAACAGGTTGACAATAATAACAACTAAAGGTATTGCTGAAACTATAATGTCAATGACCAGAGGCAAGTCACCTGGTCACGATGGTCTTAGCATTGAGCACTTACAGTTGGCTGGTCCTCATTTAGCCCGTGTTTTGTGTATATTATTTAACTTATGTCTAAGTCATAGTTATATACCGGATGATATGATGCGTACAGTAGTGGTCCCTATAGTCAAAAATAAAACGGGTGACAACGCTGATAGGAATAACTATAAGCCGATCTCGTTGGCGACCGTAATCTCAAAAGTATTTGATAGCATTCTTAATACACAGCTTAATTCGTACGTCCAACTGCACGACAATCAGTTTGGTTTTAAACCGGGTCTATCAACAGAAACTGCAGTGTTGTGTCTTAAGAGTGCTGTCACTTACTACCTAAAGAGAGAAACGCCAATCGTTGCTTGTTTCCTTGATCTTTCTAAGGCTTTCGAGCTGGTTTCATACTATATTTTATGGAAGAAACTTCAGAAAAGCGGCTTACCTATGGAGCTCATTAACATTTTTAAGTATTGGTATGGAAACCAGGTCAACAATGCACGATGGGAGGGAGTGTTGTCTCGCCCGTACGGCTTGGAGTGTGGCGTGAGACAAGGGGGTTTGACTTCGCCAACTCTTTTTAACATTTATGTGAATGAATTGATAGCTGAACTCAGCAGCACCAGAGTTGGCTGTCATATAGAAGATTTATGTGTTAACAATATTAGCTATGCTGACGATATGGTGCTGCTGAGTGCAACTGTCTGTGGCATAAGAAAATTAGTATCTTTATGTGAGTCGTATGCTAAGTCACATGGACTAATGTATAATGTAAATAAGAGTCAAATAATGATGTTCAATATCAGAGGCAAGTGTAGGAGAGAACTACCACCAGTTTTTCTAAATAATTGTAGCTTAGGTAGGGTGGATAGTTTTAAATATCTTGGCCACTACTTGACCTCTGATTTAAAAGACGATACTGATATTGAACGGGAGCGGAGAGCGTTGTCGGTGAGGGCGAATATGCTTGCTCGTAGGTTTGCACATAGTTCACCCAATGTTAAAATAACATTATTTAGAGCATATTGTACATCTTTTTACACGTGCAGCCTGTGGGCAGGATATACTCAAAAATCCTATAGCGCTCTCCGCATTCAGTACAATAACGCGTTCAGGGTGCTGTTGGGGCTACCTCGATACTGCAGTGCCTCAGGCATGTTCGCTGAAGCGCGTGTTGACTGTTTTTACGCCCTCATGAGAAAAAGATGCGGGTCTCTGGTGCGTAGGGTACGGGGTAGTGCCAACAAAATACTAAACATGACATCCAGTAGACTGGATTGTATATACATGAATCATTGCTGTTCTGTTGCGAACGGGACGGTGCAGCGATGATTCATGTGTATTGTAACATTTATTTAAAATATAATTGTAACTAACCTAGTCTGTAAGAAATATTGTTTACTAAACATAATGAGTCCCTGGTCACTTAAATAAATGAAGTATATTATTATTATTATTATTAAATTATGTATGATTGGGAAGTATGTACAGTAGAGATCGAAGATACCAGAGAAAAGCGGAAAGGCGTATTGGCGGCGGTAACACAGTTAACTGTACTTTAGCAACATTGATGAAACGACCAAACGTGAGAACAGCTGCACATTTGGATTACATAATGCACTGTTGGTAGCGTCGCTGAGAAAAGATTTGTGATGGCAAAGATAGTAAAAAAAGTAGGGGAGACCTCGGTTGAGGTTTGAAAAAAATAGGGTCAAGGATACTGAAGTAGGGTCATATACAAAGCGTGAGGTCCTCCCGGAGGGCATGTATGAAGAAATTTAAGACAGTGGACGAGACGAAAAAGGTATGTAGAGACAGTAGTGGTTGTCGCTTCATTCTCTCAGACTACCCCACTAGGATGAAGCATGAAACTAAGTTAAATTACACTCACCGGCTTTTAGGAATGGCCCCTTTGCTTTTAATTTGTTGATTAATTTCTCCATAGTGACTTTGAGGAGATTCAACTGGAGCAGATGGTACCACAGGAGATAACCTAAATAACAGAATAAATTATTATTTTTAGTTAGTAGGTTTCAAATGTAAATAAAAAAATAGTAGTTGATAGAGTATAGTTCATGTTTACCATTTCACTTATATATAAATAAAATCAAAAGTCCTATGTTACGCATTCCTTTAATTTTATTGCATTTCAATTTTATTTTTAAGCAACGTAAGCAGAGCAAGTAAATGTGAGTATTACATATTTATTGTTCCGAGTAGGACTTGAACCAAAACACATCCTGTCCAGGTGAGCCATAATGACCTTAAAACTCTTAACTTTATCATCTAAACATATAGACATTTTTAGTACTTACTGAAATTCACGTAAATTTGAGGCACATGGAGATTGTACATGTCCTTGAACAAATTGATTATTTTCAAGGATCCTATGTTCTTGTATATTAGGGTACAAAGTGTTACTTGTTGAAGCTGACATTTGCGGTGGAGGAACACTAAAGATAATAATACTTTATTATTATTTTTTGCCTTGTGGAGGGAAAAAAATTGAAAAATATAAATATTTGTTGTTAGATGGGAAAAAATATATAATAAAAATAATTCACTAACACAAGTGGGAACAGAACCCACAACCGAATAAAATACATAGTATTATAAATTAAAAAAATCATGAACATATAAAAAATTTTAAAAGTTTTATACTTTATATCGCATATAACAGGGCAGTCAGTCGTAGTTAATTTAAGTAAAATTAAATGTTGAGTAAAAGAACTCAACACCTTACTTTGTACTATAGTAAGATGCTGTGTTTGACATTTTGCCGGACAGCAGGCTGAAGATTATTATTGCAACGTATTTTATAACTATATTTGAAGTATTAAGCTTACCTGTTGTAATTAAAACTGTGTTGAGTAGAAGGATAATGTGGCGGTGATGATTGTGATTGTATTATCATGTCACACTTTCGCTCAAACATTTGTCGTTGTCGCTCTAAGGCGTCTTGTATTGCCTTTTCAGAACAACTTCTGCCTTTTCTAAATATAAAAAATATATATCCTTGTAGTTAATTTCATAATGATTAATCACGATATTAAGGTAATATTCATGATAGTTATTAAAATTATTTTTTAAAATCAATCTTAGAATCTATTTATGGCTATCTTCTAATGAAATTCAGACGTGAGTCCTACTTTAGATACATATTAAGTTTCTGACTGACATTTTAAATAAGTCGTAAATACATTGATGTAAAATGTAAGTATAACATAATAATATAAACAAATGCAAAGTAAAGTTTCCTTTACCTTTCTTTTTCTGGTGTTGAATTTTCAGCCCCCATTGTAGGTTGGTGCAGTTTCGGTTGTTCACTAGATGTTAATTACGATTTACGATATAAATAATTTTTAAAAACTATTAATTTTTAATGATTCCAAAATGGCTTCTCCTTTGTATTTTGTACACGTCAAGACTATTACTCTATAAACAACACAATAAAATGATTAAGTTCGTATTAACTGTAGTACGTTATACGAATATTCAATATAAGTAATAATTACATTACAATATATATTATTTCACTAACAACTTTTCACGAATGAGTATTTATAATATATGTTTTCCAAATACTTCTTGAGTTCTTGACTACTCATACTTATATCCATATCAGATTAGAATTACGTGTAAAGTCCCGACCATAAATATTTCTAGAAAGGACTAAATTTAAATATATACAATATGATTAGGCAGCATTAATTAAAAAGAAACAACACGTGTTAATTATTTGTTTATTCTAAAATATTCGAGATCATTTGTTTTTTTTAATATTATTATTGTGATTAATACAAGCAATAAATATTTATCTATTTTTATTATATTATCTGTGTGTTAAGTATAAGGTAATTCCCCCATTTAGTGTGAACAAAAACATAGAGTATAGACAGTGGTAAATTATCATGAAGGAAAAATAATTCCCGAAAATTTAAATGTACCTAGTTATATAAGTAAGTATTACGAAAATTCATATGTATTAACTATTTTAAGTTCAATTTAATAAATTTTCATTTTCATTTTCTGTCATTTCATATTACATAGTTACGTTTTTTATTTCGTTCTTAACCTTCAAGTAAAGAAAAAAAATACCAAATACTATGTAGATTTTTTAAATTATAATAATTATATTAAAATATAAAAATGATATTTTTTATCTATTTATATATGATAATTTTAAATGTAATTAATTAAGAAGAGATGAATGGTTTATTTTTCATGATAAATAAATAGAAGGTTATTTCTTAGCGTATGTCTGTTCAAGAATATTTAGAGGATAAGCGTGTATGGAATTAATGTCTATTGAATGTCATGCAGGATAGCTGCCAGCTAATGTTTATAGGTTGTACCATTGATTTTGAAAAGAGCAACTGTTGAGTTTCTTGCCGGCTCTTCTCAGCAGAACTGCCTTCCGAACCGGTGGTAGCTTTTTGTTCATATGTTCATTCGACTATTCAAAAGTGCTTATAATAATTGCCTATTTGAATAAATAATATTTTGAATTTGAATTGGAATTTAACATTTACCAAACATTTATCATTCATAGTTATTATGTACATAAGGATTTTTTTTATAATAACGCGTCCGTTTGAAAGGCGGCCAAATGCAATAAAATGATGACTGAACTGGCAAGACATCAGGTGAACAGTGCAGCGCTGCCGTGGAAAGAAAATAATCACGCTCATTTTATAGTTTTTATTCTAAAGCCCAATACTGTCACGAGGCACATTCAGACTCGGCACAAGGCTTGTAGAATGAAGGGTAGGCATCTGCACTATCGCCAGGAAACGTCTCGCGAGAGGTGCATTAAATCTCGCGAGGTGCTTCATCAAATTATCTACCAAATGAACATTATTAAATAAAAAATAGAAATTAATAGAATGTTATATGTCGTATTATTTAAGTTTATATTTCTATATGAAAATCGTGACCAGTTTCGCAGTCAAGTGTGTGCACTCCGACCGGTATGGTTTGTAACTTGGAGGAAAAAATTGTAGTATGGCCTTGGATTAAAGTAAATTAATTGGTTAGTAATGTATTATGTAATGCAAAGGTTAACGTTAATTACAAATGCATAGATAATTTGCAACTATTTTGTTTTAACATCTGTGACTATTACCTAACATTTCCCCCCACCCCTAGCCCGTCAGCGATCGAACGAAACAATGAATATAAGCATAACAATTAACATGCTATATGTTATGCTTATATTATATTCAACTTTATGTAGTTTATATAGAGTATAATGTTCCTTGCTCTATAGAGTATTACATCCTTCAGCGTTACTATCTATTTAAAAACATCTAATATTACTTAAACTTTGACTCTAAAAGTAAAAATACATTTGATTATTTTATAAAATTCAGTAACAACTGATTGGAAGTCGGCTTTAAACGCCTAATTGCTTAGTGGGGATTCGATATAAAGTATTATATACATTTCGCAAATTCGTTCTAATTTAAGATATTTTCGTTCTAAACATGCCTCATTTTAGAATTGAGACGAATATACCGAAATCTAAAATTCCACAGGATTTTGTTAGTAAAGCAATCCCTGTGCTTGCTAAAGCTCTCGGAAAACCAGAACAAGTAGGTATCATAATATTGAAATAAAATAGGACACAAATTAGTAACTCGTACAAAATATCCTTGTATTCTTTTGTACCAGTCTATGACTCCCCATATTTTCCTGATATATCCTGTGAACCTCCTAACTAAATTGATAAACCTATTATCTTTCAGTACTGTGTAGTATCTGTTATCCCAGATGTTCTAATGAGTTTTGGAGGTAGCTCTGAGCCATGTGCAGTTGCAAATCTCATGTCAATTGGTGCCCTGGGAGTTGAACAAAACAAGAAACATTCAAAAGTTCTTTTTGAGTTGGTAGAAAAGGAATTGGGTGTTACAAGTGACAGGTAGGAAAACAACAAACAGTATGATATATTGTGCCATATTCAATTTTATTGCAATAGTGTTTATTTTTGTTTTGTAATGTTTCTATTTCGTCTAGTATACAGAAGAACATTATTTATATTCAGAAACTTAAGATTTTTCGTGTTCTCTCCTTTCAGAATGTATATAACATTTCAAGACGAACCAACTGGTAATGTGGGATTCAAGGGTACTACCTTCCATGCTATATTTGGTTAAACTTTTGTACTATATCCTATTCATATCTTAGAATCTCTATATAAATTATGTATTAACGTCAATAATCTGTCTTCTTATGTATTTACATTAAATTGAACTATATTAAGTTTTTTGTGTCGTTTTATTTACTAAAAAGTTTTAAAAAACTTTCTATTACTTATTAAAAGTACTTATTAGAGTGTAAGATAAAATTTTTAAGTTTTAGATTGTTTGATTGTTAAAGGAAATAAATTTTAGAGGCAGAATCTAGTAGAAGTGAATGTGTCAGCACAATCTTAGTAGAAATGAATAGAAAGTTATGTAGTTGATGTAATGATGCAACCGCTGCAAATACTTTATAATACCCAAGATAAAAGCTTAGTTATAGTATTAAAACACTGTTGGTAAATGAGACTATAATTCATTAAGCAATATAGTCAGTAAAACATAAAAAGAAGAGTCTTGGACTACCTATTATAATCACCTTCTTCGAGTCTAAGGATTCATAACCAGCTTAGGGGTACCCCAGACACAGATAAAACACTATTTATTGTATATTATTATGAATGTATTATTTCAACTTTTTTAGGCCATATTTGTGCAATGGCCCGGTGTGTGTCGCGACGGTTGTGGGTTCGCTGCCCTCTCGGGGGAATAAATTATGAAATATTTTTGCCGAGGCCGTCGTGGCGCAGGGGCACTCGAGGAACGGAAATATTTATTTAAATTTATATTTCCATTTCTTTGCTCTGGTTCAGCGGAAATCAGCGGATTTCCGCCACTCAGCACGCATTGACTCCAGAATTCAGCGCAAGGTGGGAACGGATAGTCTTAATACTAGGTTACCTCTACCTACCCTACCGTGTACGGGATACAACGTGAAGCTGATTGGTTTTAATATAAAAATTAAATGAGACCATTAGTGTGTACTAGCTATGCTATTGACCAAAGAAAATTATTGATTGATTGATTTCTTGATATATGTCGTTTCGAGCGTGCCAGTTGAGCACAATTCATTTCGCAAATGTCAGATTTTATGGAAAACACATGAAGGAAATTAACCGGTAAAAAAAGATAACTATACACAATACAAGGAAAATTATTGAGCGGAGCGCTCTACTGGAGACTTACATTCTTTGTCACCAATGCCTATTGGTGTAAACAAACTTTGCAAACATATTGAGATGAAATAGATATGACCACGTAGATGGTTTTAGGCGAATTTTTTTTTAAAAAATCAGTGGACTTGAGGAATAATTAAGAGACAAATTCCCCATAGGGCTACATGTAAAAAAAATTTCTCGCGAAAAATTATTAGACTTAAGAATCACAATTGATGCTCGTTTGATGCTCGTTGAGCGCAGCAAGTCAAAATTGAGGGCCGGATCGCGGTCCTCTAGCACTCTTTAGAGCTATTGCTATTGATACTGACTGTACACTGAAAAATTTGTAAATAAATCGAGATATTTTAATTGTAATCAATATTAATTCTCATAAAAATTGTATTTTAAATGGTTATTTTTCTGTTTTGAGCGTACCAATAAAGTACAGATTTGACTAAATATATGTTTTTACTCTATATATTTTGTATCTGTATTGAATGTCAAAGCAAATGTTTGACATTTGTTATGTTCTGTTACGTTACAGCTGAGTAAATGTGTTCTGTGGTTCTGTGCACTACAGGCAGCGGGCCAGCCTTTTATTTTAAATGGTGTATTCATTATTGATAGCGATGTTGTAACATAAATAATATGGAATAACATTTATTGATCCATATTAAGCCAGATAAAACAAATTATTCCAATTTATTTTTAAGTCGTGATATTAAACATTGCAATATGGATGATCATAGAAGTGTTGAGGACACTCCTGTGTCCCAAAGGCTTACTAATGACGATTTTAGAAAATTGCTTATGACACCAAGATCTACCCCATCTGGAGGAACTCATGCAGCTGGCTCCGTTAGGGAGGCTATGGCTAATGCTGGGTTGGTTAAATTATTCTAGAACTGACGCTATTGATATTTTGGACGCACACATTTTATACGCTTATCAAATTTAACTTTATAGGTCTATGCCACCGCCACCAGAAAATAAGGGTGAGCTCCGTCGCAAAAAGAAATCATATTATGCTGCTTTAAAAAAGCAAGAAGACAATAAACTCGCAGAATTGGCAGAGAAATATAGGGATAGAGCTCGGGAGAGACGTGATGGAGTCAATGAATTGGCGTCCGATCCTACTAGCACTGCAAGCAGTGCTTACAGGTAAATGGTGTGGTGCTTTAAATATTATATTTGATATGTTATGAAAGACTGCTTTTAGATATTATTGTATATTTACTATTTATGACACTCGTGGTGTAAATACAAAAAATCCAATGGAAAAAATTGTCCAATGGAACTCATTTAATAATCATATTAACATAAGATTATCATCATTTATTTATTTTATTTTCTAGAGCTGTGGCTCCAGATGCTAAATCTGGAATGGATGCAAAAGAAAGAAGACGGCAGATGATTCAGGTGTATTTTTAGAAAAAAATAATTTATACTTAATATACAGGGTGGAATTGTCAGCACCACTTTATATGAAACCACAGTTTTAACTACTCTATAGAAGCCTTATGTAATTCAGAAAAAAAAATCCCTAAAAGGAAAAAGTTATTTCTTCAAACAAAATAAATAATAAAATGACTGTTTTAACATAAAACACCATTTGTAAAGTATAACATAAGCACGCACACACTTACTTGTCAAAGCGGCAACGTCGTACACTTATGTGTGCGTCACACGAAATACAGGTATGGATAAAAATCGTCAAATGAAAAAAAATCCTACATCCAAACTGTTGAGGTATCTGGATTAATTTCTTTAGTTCTGGGTTTGAAATATTTTACCCTTTATGCAGTTTCAGTAAAAGGAGCGCTGCCTCTTCCATCCTGTATACTTCACAAAATGTTATGCTATGTTTCATAGCAGAGAAAGAAAATAAAAATAAATTATTTCCTCCAAGTTAATAATTTAAAACTGCCTTTTCTGTAAAATTGAAATATCACATAATATAAATTTTAAATTTATGTGAAATATACATATATAAAAAATAATAGCAAAAAGTACAACAAACATACCCATTTTTACTTTACTATTTCTAGGAATCAAAATATCTTGGTGGTGACATGGAGCATACTCACTTGGTGAAGGGTCTTGATTATGCATTATTACAAAAGGTAAAAATATTTTATTTTTTAAATAATTAAAATTAAATAACATATTTTTAAGGTTTTTTGTTTCAGTTTTTTTTTTATTTTAGATGATTTAAAATGAAAAAAAAAAAAATGTTATAGGATCACTTTGTAGTCTTTCTGTCTGTCTGTCTATTTGTTGGAAAAAATTAATCTCCATGTCAATACAATCAAAAGATAAATATGTTAATGCTGTTGCTGCATACTATCTGAAACTCATCACATAATAGGTAAAAAAGTATAAGGCAATTTTGCTTGACCTAGAGTTTTGAAATTTGGCCAGAAGTAAAAATGTACAGTAAAAATACAAGAATAAATTCGAAAACTAATATAATTTATGGATATAACACAAACATAAATCCTTTCAAACTTATAATATACTTAATTTAACACAAAATTAGTGGAAAAACAAACATGAAGAAATGTGTGGACTGGTTATCTGTCTTAACAGCAGAGTAGGAAATCCCCACTTGGTATATGAAATAGTTTTATCCCCAAATGAAAATTGAACCCACAACTGTCACATTTACACACAGAGTCAGTTGTATTTCACCACTATAAAAGATATTGTATTCAAATTATATTTTATAATAGGTTCGTTCAGAAATACAAACTCGCGAGCAAGAGCAAGAGGCAGAAATGGAGCGGCTTGTGTCTGAACCTGAAGAAGTAGTTAAAGAGATTAAGGAAATTGTTCCAGTGGTATGTAAATGTGACATACATAATTATTAGAAATAGATTTTTTTTCTAGCTTTACTCTATATCTAGTATATACCAGGGACGGCAGAGAGAACCTGGTGTTAAAGATATATTGCGTGCTAAACTCAATAGCATGCTCTGTTTGGTTACCAGAGTGAGGAAGTAAAATAATTTATTCTGCAAAGTGGGAGTCGAACCTCCGCGTTTACAGTCAGACGACGCTGACGACGGCGATTATTTTTATTACAAATTGAAATAATTTTAAATATAATATAATATAATACAGAAGTTTTATTTTATTACAGGAAGAAGAAATGCAGTTTCAGATTCCAATGGCGAAAGACGTTTATAATTTAGTTTTGGAACAGAGGTAAATTGAAATGTTATTTTTTTATTTATAATGAATGAGGAAAAATGTAATTATATTGTTTAATATGTAATACAAGCGGGCGAGGTGGCCGCTAATACTAAACAAACGCGATTAATCTGTCCCTTTGAGAGTTTATTTTAAAATGTCTAAAGATCACCAAAATCAAGGATCATATAATAAATACATTCAATATGACTTCACAGATCAAAGAAAGTGTTACGCAACGAACTATTCGCGGCTGGACGTATGGCCTACGTAGTGGAATTAGACGAGGAAGGCACAATAGACAGTGACATACCCACAACTCTGACCAGGAGTAAGGCTGACGTGCCTGAAGCTGATGAGAGGAGTTCAGCATCGACCGGAAACGATGTGGTTTTGGATAAACTGGCGCAGATATTTTCTTACCTGAGACATGGGAGGCACAGGAAATTGAAGAAGACTAAGGTGTTTATTATTTTAGTGTTTTTTAAAATTTATGTATATTTGTAAAGAGGCGTGTGGCGGGGTAAGGTTGTAATGTGACATCGTCAATCAATAAATGTGATTGCGAGTTCGAATCCGACTCTGGGAAGTTTTCTACTTGATTACTCCTCAGACACTCGGAGCCACTGAATTTTCGAGACATTACGTGTTGAGCGGAACTCAATGCCGAACTCTGTCTTGTTAACAGAGCGAGGAAATAAAAATAAATAATTAATTCTTCTCTTACATGCGCGTGCTGTGCCATTGGGCCACGACGACAAAGATAAACGCGCTATAACGACTTCATTCCAACGCATAATTATATGCGTTATAACAATATAATTCCATTTCAAATTATTTTTTTTAGGATAAAATCACGGAAAAAGGCCGTAATGAAGATTCTATATACGGAGACATAGGAGACTATGTTGCAGGCGACAAGCGCAACGATCGTAGAGATGAACGCCCTCGATCTGGTTACTTCGATAAACCCATGGAAATTGAAAAGGAAGAAGGTAAATGTTAACCTTTCTATTGCTACTAATTAAAATAAGTTATAATATAATTATATTCTGTGGCTGATTTGCCTAAATCTCCAACCAGTTTCATAAAATTTTAAATTAAGGCATAAGTTTACTTTATAATTACTTTGTTTATCAATGGGTGTGAAAACTGTGCTTAGGCATTTTTTAAAAATACTTTAATATATATACAAATATTAAAGTCTTGCTATTGTTACTACTATGCTGGTTTACAATGAAATAAAGCTCACATCTAGATATTACATTTGAAATACTTAAGATTTCAACAATTTTTTTCTTTATTACTACTCAGGTCCAGGCCCCTTACCTCGCCGGCAAGTCGGTAACCCTGAAGAGCGTGACAAACGATCAGCGGCACTTCTGTCACGTCTCGCCGCTGAGCCCGAGGGCTACGCGGAGTGCTACCCCGGGCTGAGGGAGATGGACGATGCCATTGACGACTCTGATGATGAAGTGGACTATAGCAAGATGGACGCTGGGAACAAAAAGGGTCCTATAGGTTTGTATAGTGTAACGAAATCGAACATCTTGAGGCTTTTACAGAATTTATATTTTTTTCATTAAGCTTGTACAATGTATCTCTTAAATTCTGATACAGCATGTTATTCTAGAGGACCTCTTTCTCTTTCCGCTCCAAGTCTAAAAGTGCATCTCGAATTTTCTTACCACATAATACCTCATTCCGCCAGTGTCCTCTGGTAGGTAGTTCTACAAACTTATTTTCAAAAATATCTTTTAACTAAACAAAGAGGTTGATATAAATTTTTATAATAAATTCGAATGCGAATATCAAAAGTACGAGTATCTACTAACTATGAGTCAAACTCGTTCATGTACAGTCGTGTGCATAATACTTGATATGCGAGCTCGTTGAGTTGAGGCGTCACTTGTAAGCTAAGCTATATTAGCCAGTCGTGGCGCAGGGCCATAATTGTGACTGTAAATGCGACTGGATGTAATTGTTGATTCGAACTAGAGAAAATGAAAATATTTATTAACATTTATATTTTCATTTCTTCTCTTTGGCGTCGAGGTAATTTAGTTTAGTTTAGCTTTTAGTTGCACAATACATTCAAACACAATATATTTTGTACTCATTTTATTTCAAATGAAATATATATATATTTAGAATATTTTTATTGTTTGCTACATTTCATATTTTTGTTATTAAGTTGTATAAGAATGTCGACGTAGCCTTATAAGAACGTATAGCTTATTAGTTATAGAGCCGGGACGGGTCCAAAGAGGCGCGATTTCGTGTCCGCTAATTAAAAAAGATACATGTATTCTAAGAATATTTAATTTTTTTAATGTGGCTCAATAATAACAATATGTAAATATTATAATATGTATTTTTTATAATTTTGTTTCCAAAAGGTCGTTGGGATTTCGACACGCAGGAGGAGTACTCGGCGTACATGAGCAGTAAGGAGGCGTTGCCAAAGGCCGCTTTCCAATATGGAGTGAAAACCCAGGACGGCCGCAAGACAAGAAAGACCAAAGATAAGAGTGAAAAGGCGGAATTAGATCGGGAATGGCAACAGGTACTGGAACCTATGTGTATATTATAATTTTAAGTTTACTATTTTTAGATATTAGGTCTCCTACAGCTTCACTTTTCTAAATGTTTTCAACAGGGTAGGTTAGGTTATAAATATAATATTAAAACACTCTGTTCCCCGCTTTAACGCTTTCATCGATTTGGGAATTTCTAAAAAAATATTGTAATACTTGACATGTTTGACAATATTACTACAATCTATCATGTCAGACAGATTGTCAGACTGTAGTAATATAAACTTTTTAAAAACCTATTATTCCCCGCATATAACATGACAGCCAGGGGGAATCCAGTGTTGAGAGACTTCGTTCCCCACGCACTGTTCATTGCGTGTTGAGTGGCGGGACTAAACGCCGCGCTTTGTCTTGTTACTAGTACAAAAATAATTTATTACACCGAGCAGGAATTGAAATGAAACGGCCGCGATATCTGATATTTTTGAGAAATGTTATTAGTATTTTAGGTGTAGTCGCGCCGACATTGGCATGTTGGCAGATGATTGTGAGTTCCATTCGTGCTAGGGTAAAGTTTTATTTATTTTATGATATTTGTATTAGCATTACAACGTTTAGTTAAACTAATCCTAAAAAAAATGCTAGATGTCCTTGCACAAGCAAGCAAATACAAATATAATAAAGATAACCCTTTTTTTTTAAATAATATGCATATTTTGATTGATTTTTAAATTGTTTCAGATACAAAATATTATTCAAAAACGAAAAGCCCCGCAATACACTGGAGACGAGACTGGCTTCAAGACACCTAGATATTAAACAATAAATTTTAATTCGTAAAATATTTTAAATATTATGTACTTTTCTATGTACTAAGATTTAAATACCATGTGTAAATAACATAAATGAAAGAAATAAACTTTTCATATACTTAATTGTTTCTGTTAATAATTATTTTATATTATTTTCGTTGAATTTGAATTTTCGTCACGCAGTCGTGACGCAGGGACTTGTGGTTTCCCACGGAAATAAAATATTTAATATTCCTCCTAAAGCTTCCTCGCTCTGGTTACGAGGCAAAGCGCGGCGTTGAGTTCCGTCACTCATGGCCTCCAGGCAAACGGGAACGGAATGTTTTTACACTAGGTTGCCAGGGCTTCTCTGCCCATCCTGCTATGTGCAGGATACAGTGGCTAAAAATGAAGAAGGCTTAAAAAGTGTTCTTCTAAATCTTCGTTAATTAATGTTAATTTTGTTTATGTAATTATTTATTCTGTTTTTAGAAATGGGATTTATCAATATTTGTTTTAATTTTTATAAAGACAAAAGATAGAGAATAAATCAATTTGCCACATATGATCTTTAAACCATATAGAGGTGTACAAATAAAAAAAAATACTGTAATAACTTTATCTTGATAGCTAAAGTTCTGGATGCAAAGTATTTAGCCTATATATATATATTGCCGGAAACTATTCATATGCAATGAAACCACAACGACAATTATCTCCCATCGGTGGAATTGACCTTCAGATTTCACTATAACAAGACAAAAGTGTAACATTCCGTCACGTCGACGCGTGCAATGGTGACTGGTGACGCGTTGGGTGAGAGAAATGCGGCCGAATTCGCGACGACTCGTTTGACACAATGCCGGTTCATCGGCACTACTTTACCTACCTATACCCTTAGAGGCGTCTTCGCAGGTGCGTAAGCGCAGGTATAGCCTATGCCCCCCCCCCTCTCACCATACCCCCCTTCCGCGCTCCCACTCGCCGGCCATCTTGAATTCCGTTCACTCAGAGTCAGACCCGCGCCCGTCTCGCGGCCGCAGCACGTACGCCGTCTTGCAGCGAGCGACTCACTATAAGTTATCAACTGCAGTGACTCCTAGTGATTAAGTGTCATGTGATAGTGCAGTGCTAAAAATGGAATCGACGCCGATCTGTCGGTGTCGCGTGTTGTACCTCGGCTCCGCGGTGCCTCAGCAGAGCAAGGACGGCCTACAGGGCATTCAGGAGCCTTTGCGCGAGCTGTATCCGGAAAAGGGGGCGACTACCGGCGGAATAGACTCGTGGCTGTCGGTGTGGTCGAATGGAATCTTGCTGGAGAATGTCGACGAGAGTGGCTCGAGGGTATCGAGATTTTTTCCCATTTCTAGTTTGCACTATTGTGCTGCTGTAAGGCGTGTGAGCGTCGAGGGTGCGCCCAGATTTTTACCTTTGGACTCTCCGTTTGCAAGAGCGCCGGCGCCGAGACGGCCTCCTTTATTCGCAGCTGTGTTGCGTCGTACACAAGGTATAAAGGTGTTGGAATGTCACGCCTTTATCTGCCGTCGTGAAGCGGCCGCGAATGCCCTTGTGCGATGTTGTTTTCACGCGTACGCCGATAGTTCATATGCAAAACGACTTGAAGCAGAAAGGTCACCGTCACAGCTGCCGCCGGAAGGTGACGAGGAAGTTGAAGTATTCGATGGAGATGAAAATCATAAAGTGTGGGTTGGAGAAATAGAACGCGACGATGCGAGCGATGATATTCCTCACCCAGCTCGAGCACCTCGTCCTCGACAAATTACACGACCCGCATCCGTACCACCTCCCCCTCCACCGCCTGAGGAACCAAAAAAGAAATTGACAACCAAAAAATCAAAAAAGAAATCATCAGCGTCAGTAGACGAATTATACGCGACGATGCCTGGTCCCGCTGTAATGAATGGAAGGTCGTTAGGACGCGCACCACCCGCCTGGGCGGCGGCGGGTCATCCGATGGTTCTGGTCGCGCATCCGGCTGCTACTCTTCCACACGCCAGACCAGCTACGATGGGCCACAGAGGTCGCGTACCCGCAGCGTTGGCACCGGGCCCTTTTCCTCCAGGACCACCTCCTGGACGAGGTCGAATACAATATGCCACAGTTGATCCGAGGCGCTCAAAGCCACCTCCGTCAGCAATGAAAGCCGCTCAAAGTATGACAGGTCTGGAAGCTGTCGAGGATTCGGGCGGAATATACAGAAAAAAGGGCCATTTAAATGAACGGGCATTTTCGTATAGTATAAGACAGGAGCATAGGAGTCGGTCGCATGGATCTCTTGCTAACCTCAAATTCGCTGCTCCACCCGAGGTAAGGATATATTTATTTATAATTTTAATATTTCCCTTTGAATTTATAGTCTTAATGTTATATATTAATATTTAATTGCTAGTATTTCTGAAGCTCTAAGTAAAGCGTGAGCATCTCTCTCTTCTGTGGAATGTAAGTAATCCAAGAAAGATTATAGTATTACAGTCGCCTATCATCGAGCCGGGCCTCGATTGCGGTTACGTCGATTAGGAACTTGTCGTCACACGCGGTCAAACCAGTTACAAACGTTGCCAACGATGTTACCACAGATTTGTCTCCATGTTCAAATGTTCCAAATGATGACCTGTCTTATGTTCCTTCACAAATTAATGTGAAATATTTATTTACGTTTGCATTTCCATTTCTTCGCTCTGGTGTTAAGGCTCCAGAATTCGGCAGAAAGTGGGCTAAGCATTAGGTTCCCTCTGCCTGTCCTGCTGTGTACGGGAAACAGCGTGAAGCTGATTTGATTTGATTTTTATTACCGAATAAATCACATACATTGTTCTAAATCCTAATGTAGTCAGCATTCAGATAATATCTCATTTCTAAATTCTACGTTTATAATTTCCATGCTTGATTTATTTCGTATAATTAATTTGTGAGTACTCGTTATACGTATTTAAATAATTTGCAATTACCTAATAATTATGACCTTAACATAAAAATATTTCACAGCGCTAATGACGACCTGTTTTTGAAATCTATGGCGTTAATTAAAATGGTGTAATTATAATAATTCAGAAGGAAACATTTGAAATCTTATTACTTTGAAATGAAGGTTTGGAAACCAGTTTAGCTATATAATATATAGTTGATATGAATGAGCTCATCGTATGACTTGCGTAAGGCGAGCAAAAAATGTACATTTATAAATACATTTGCTTTGGAAATACATTCCTGGTCCGTGCATACTTTACACGGCATACTGAGCGTGTGCATGCAATTTACTGGAAACGGAAAACGTTACCAAATCCCGGCATCAGGTTTTCATTGACCTCGTAGTTTAGTACTTTCGGTAAACGGTTGTCAATTTATTTAAATTTTAAGTGCCTATCATTATTTATATTGAAATTAATGTGTGAAGTTAATGTTTTCTTTATATCGAAGAGTACTTTTTTTATAAGTGTCACGCTGTATCCCGTACATAGCAGGGGTAGGCAGAGGGAACCCCGTTCCTCATCTTCCGCCGAATTCTGGAGGAATTGTATGTTGAGTTGCACTGTGAAAAAATGAAAATGAAATATTTTCTTGAGTGGAAATCGAACCCGCAGCCTGTTACGTTTACCTACAGTTACACTTTGTGCAGCTGCGCCATTACTAACCTCAAGGCCTAATTCATGTTTTTAAAATTATATTTCATGCCTAAATTTGATTGCCAACATTGAGCGCGTTGATGTCTTTGGTAAAGGTTTTATTGTACGATGAATAGTTTAGTGGTATATTGTATATAAATAATAAAATATACCCAGTTTCGCTTTAATAATGTCTTTCTAGACTAACTGAGATAGATTTACCATTTTTACGTGCAAATTATAAGAATATTTAAATAGTTTTAAATATTTTTTCCTACTTGCAACAAATTATTATTTATTTGTTCATTTATATACTTTTATAAAACAAGAGAATTTTACATTTTCAAATATAAATTGTTACAATTTCATCTGTTTATTATTAATATAGCATAATAATAGCTAAAAACATAGTTTTTGTCCTAAAATGTGTGTGACCTTCGAAGTTTATCTTATAAAATTCAAATATTGAGCGTCGAGATCCTGTATTATAATAACAAATGTTAACACTTGACTAGTTAAATGAAAGTACATTTGGTTCATAATGCTATTTTCATTTATTAATTAAGAACAAAATAAATGGAAATAGCGTTAGGTACCAAATGTAAGTTTTGATAACATAGGAAGGTAATCAGATCAACTAATAATTAACCACTTAACAGAAAAAACCTTCAGCGAAACCTTCAGCGAAATATCCGAGGAACTACGTTTCGAGTGGCAGAACCCAGCCCCTCAATTTGTTAATACGTTGTTACCAGAGCGTTGAAATAGAAATATTAATGAATTATTCATTTCCCCGAGTGGGGATCGAACCCAAAACCGTTACGATCCTCCCATAGTTAACAGCGAAATATCCTTCATAAGTAATAGTTGAGTTAATAAAAGCGGTTTTCGCCGGTCCCAGGCCACAGTTACACTGCACTAGTTTACTTAAATGTGATTACAACGTGCGACCCCCATTGTGGAGAATACCAAGCAATATCTGTCAATATGCAAGCGATTTTGTTCCTTATTCCCTTTTATTTGCGTATTCGGCGCAGTTTAAAGAAGTAATGGCTGGAAGTCCCACGCGAGGCGGTCGCACGACGCGACGGTCAATGGTTCTGTAAAAGACGGTCGGTCTTTAAATATTATCAAATATTTTTTATTATGCTCTTGCTGCTCTGCTAAATAATATATTTTGATCTTCCAGCGACTACTGCAAATTGGGAGAAAAGCAGAGAGAGAGAGAGAATATAGTTTACTCGGCTTTTCTCTTAATTTGCAGTAGTTGCTTTTTTATTGTTTTTTTTTTTAAATTTATTTTAATGTCTATGTTTTGATTTACAACGTTGTGTTATTGAAACGATTTGTTTTCTCGTTTTAATTTAAATATTTTACATAATAAAATACGTTTACTACGTTTTATATTTTAGCAAACATATTTTATTTTGTGTAGCTTAATAATGTATATACAAATAGCAGGGTAAGCAGAGGGAATCCGGGAGTCTAGTGTTAAGTAAGACACTCGGTTCCCATTAAGACATTTCCGTTTCTCATTTTCTGCCAAATTCTGAAGGCATTGAGTGTCGGAACTTAACGCCGCGCTTTATCGTTACCAGAGAGAAGTTGAGAAAAGAGTAAATATTTCTTCGAGTGGGAATCGAACTCAAAACCTGTTGCGTTGACAGTCGCAAGCTTGCCGACTCACTCACTGCGACATCATTGGCTTCTATATAAGACATATTTATACAATAAAATGTTATACAAGAAGGCTTGGCTCGTATTACACTACGCATATATTTTTTGTTAATAAATATATTTTATAGTACGTTTCACAAATATATTCTGACAACAGTGTGGAGCAATTTTTATTTCAAGTTTAAATGTTTTTTATGTATGCCTAAGGACGTACCGACCCGACCCATAAACGACCCATAAATATTTTACGCATGAGTAGTTTATAATTAATAATGCTAAATTTTTCTGGAAAAAAAATATAATTCTGCCTTGATTCACACTTACATTCCAAGAGTTCGATTGATCAAGACCAGAGAGTCCGTCCAAGTTAAAAAGTTGGAAACGGGCAATGAGTATTTTACACGAAACATTTCAAGCTATTTCTAACCCTTCGTAACAATTTTTTACCACCAGGCCAAACTTATATTGAACCAAATATCTACTTAATAGTCCAGTGCTAGCTGGAAGTACCTACACTAACTTGCAAATATAATAAAGGCTGAACGTAAAAAGATAATGACGGGTTACTATTACGCAGCCTATAACGAGTATAAATACATTATTTCCCATTATTTAGTCGATGAAGTCGACATCGACGTATTACTCAAAATTTAACCTGGCTCTCATTTCACATTTACGTTTTTGATGGCATAGAAATATTAACTGAGTAATGGAAATATTATAGACAAGACATATACATAATAAATTGTTATTCAGTTAATATAAAGCTGTAAACGCAACAAGCCAGGTCTCCAGGATTCGATGAAAAGTGGAGTGTCTTTACAATAGGTTCCTTCTGTCTACCCAGCTACACACAGGATACAGCGTGAGGCTGAAATAATCTAATAGTATACAGCTATAAGGTATAATGTATATTTATCTATTTGCCTAGTCTATTATTATATACTTACTTATTTAATTTCACGCTTTATCCCTAGCGGGGTAGTCAGGGAGAACGGATCGCCAAACACTACGTCTTTGTTCTTTCTTCGACCTTCGTATTGTCTCTACATATCTCTTTCGCCTCGTCCACTGTCATCAACCTCTTCATACATGCCCTTCGGAGGGTCCTCATGCTTTTTATTATATATTATCAAAGTATATACACAACTAAAATTTTATTATATACGCACGAAACAGCTAACTTATATTTCTAAAATTCCATTAGCCGTGTTATATTACTTGCCATTAAAATGAAACTAGAGCCACTCACGCACATTTCATTTTATTAATTTGGTTTCTAATATGAAATATATGTAGTATTCAGATTTTTATTTGCATTTTTTGTGCAATTAATATTAGTAATAAAAAAAAACAGCTTCACGCTGTATCCCGCATATAGGACGGCAGAGGGAACATAGTGTTAAGACACTCTCTTCCCCACTCTTTCCCCACTTTTCACTTTTGGAGGTATCGCCTCCAGAATTCTGTGGAAAGTAAGGAGGGGACTGTCTTAGCGGGAACCTAAAAGGGTCATGTCAAACGAGATTTATCCCAAAGTAACAGTCACAGATCGAAGTATCACTTACCACGTGGTCCATAAAACGAATGAGCGTGACGTAAAGTTTTCGTATTTCAATTGGGTTTAACGGGTCTCTTTGACAACGAGAGTACAGTTCTGGATCGATTTTGACGAAAATTAATATTTTATTGTATTAAATTTCATTTTTTTAAATTATTCTTTAAGGTTATTTGAAGTTTTTTCTATATTTTAATAAAGGATTTATAGATTAAGTTAATTGTTTATTATTAAAAAAAGAGCATACAGTATAGCGTATACGTAACGTACGATAAGTAATATTTATATTTATTTCTTTGTAGTATGTAGTAATATTTATATTTAGTTCTATATTAATTTCTTGTTATTTTTATTATTACTTTGTCTTACAAATAGCGTTAAATTTAAATATAAAATAAGACAATAATAATACATAAAAACTTAAAAATATTTCGTAAGTAAAAAAAATACTTGGAAAACGTTATACTTTCGATCACCTATTTGATTTACGAACCGAGATGAATTTAACGGTTTAATTATTATAAAACACAAACAATTTTAAGCCCACAATTAGATTAGTTCTTTTTATTTTTTTATAGTTAAATATCAAAGATTCTCTTTTATAGACACAATATCCTTCATTTAGTTCGTTTATATACAAACAACTATAGTGGGTAGTTCAATTAGTAAACTACTATAGTGGGTAGTTCAATTAGTAAAATCGGTGTAATGCAGAACTATTTATCGTGCGGTGTTAAGTTCCGCTACTCACCACGCAGTGCCTCCAGAATTTAGCGGAATGTGGAGTATCTGAATCTGGAAGGGAAATTGAACAGAGTGTCTTAATACTGCGTTCCCAGATTGCGGCTGCCAACGCGACTGTGTGCGGGATAATGCGTAAAGCTGAATTATTTTGTTTTATTTACTAGTATTGCATTTATTACAAGACAACTCGCACTAATAAAGATTTGAATGTTTATTACAAGTCAACATGCGATAAGTCGTTAATCAAGATTTATCGAGAACACATTTATATAGAAGTTAACTAGAAAGTAGTACTTGTATTAAAATATAACGTAGACATATGTTGTAAAAAAGTTCTTAAATGTGAAATAACACTCAAAATTATCAAAAAATTTTCCACTTTCTTTCTTAATCTCTCTAATTGTCCCTTGATAGGTTTTCATTAAAGTTTCAATTTTGTTTTAATTTTAAAATTTTATACTATTTTTAGTATGTTTGCCATGTTTTTTTTTAGTCTTTGTTTTTTTGTATCGTTAGGAGTGAACGCAAGTAATTGCCGATTTTTTACTTATATATAAATATATTTATTATTATCTTATGTATACATATGTACAGAAGTACTCTAAAAGAGCTATATGTAGATATAATGTTTTGGGTGTAGACCTATGAAGTTTGTGCTGGTTTCGAAGAATTCAAGGCAAAATAGAAAAAATACAACTGTTTTTTTTAAAAAAAAAAAAAACAAATGAAATAAAGATATAAAACTAAATTTGTTATTCTAAAAAAATATTTGTTTTATTTACAATTTTGCCGTAGTGACAATGTTCTAACTAACACTACCATTATAAATTATCGACATGTCTATTGATTTATATAATTTTTCACAGTATATGGCAATGACGATGTTTAAAAAAATAACAATAATTTATAGGCATTATATTTAATGAATAAAATTATGAAAGATGACTTTTGTTTGAAATATAATAGAAAATAGTAAATTTATAGTTCAGCTTGTCAAAGGTTCGAGGTTACGTTGTAAAGTTGGAAAGCCATAAGCCATAGACATATATGCATAAAAGAAAAGTCTCAGAAAACACATAACTTTTAGAAAGTTTATGTACTTAAATAATACTTATTGAATAGTTAAACAGTTGGATTTTTAAACAAATATGCCTTTTAAATTACATAAGGGACAAGCTGAATGGTAAGATTCTTTAAATATTTACCAATAATGAATTTAAATTCTAAAGTGTGTGGAGGAATTCTTTTCCTCTTCGTATAATAATAAAAATAAATATTTATTGCATACAAGATAAGTAACAAATTATCAAAAATACATATATAATATCTAACATAATATATATGCAATGGCATTATCACTACAAGAAATGTCTTTCAGGTGAACACCAAAATACAATAGCATATATATACATATAATGAGAATTAAAGATATATATAAAACAATTGTAAATTATATTAAATATATACTTTAAATGTCACAGCAATACTTCCCCGAATCGTACGTGGACATCGCTTTCAGGGAAACATTTCGGAAGTACAATTCAACCACTGTTCCTTTCTTACTAATGGATCTTGCTAAAGCATTATAATATTATTGTTTTCAATATCTTAGAAACAATTATAATTTATATATACGCATTTTTCCAAGAAGACGAGCATCTACTCATTTT
Organism: Heliconius nattereri; assembly: GCA_013403645.1. Lineage (NCBI taxonomy): Eukaryota > Metazoa > Arthropoda > Insecta > Lepidoptera > Nymphalidae > Heliconius > Heliconius nattereri. Next base: position 4,400,915 of record JAAIXI010000223.1, read on the forward strand.
AAAGTTTACTTAATGTATGCAATTGATAGCACAGACAATTCATAACATTTACTAACTTTTTTTTATTTCACACTGTATTCCGCACATAGCGGTGATGGCGTAGGAACGTAGTGTTAAGATACTCCGTTCCCATCAAGACACTTGCGTTCTACATTTCCTCCCCGTTTAGTTCCCCTTAAGGCACTTCCTTTCCCCTTTACGCCTAATTCTTGCCAAAAAAAAAATATTCTATCGAATTGTCACATCACCTAAAAACGAAAAATTTTTGCAACAATTTATAAATACAGGTTTGTTTTAAAAAAAATAATTAAGCTGTTACTGACGTACGATCGCGATATTGGCAGGAATTCATAGAGTTAAGTTAAAGGAAAATATAACGTAAAATCATATAAATAAAGTATATATATGTGTATATATAATTTAAATGTAACCCACTTAGCGCCTAAGCGTATATTATGTAGACATACCTTGCTCGAGCATGCGTGATGGTTGCGCAACCTCGTCTCGCTATCGGTTACGTTCATCTATGGATAATAGTTATTAATAATTTAATAATACTTCTTCGATGTTTTAACGACGATATATTAACTTTCACTAGAGTTATTTTCGTCAGGTGTTATATCAGTCAATTTGGGAGACAGTCCAGTGATAGGACACTCCGCTTCTCATTTTCCGCCTAATTCCGAAATCATTGCATGAGAGTGTGTGTTTGCCCCCATACTAGAGCGAAGAAATTAAAATAGTTAATATTTCATTAACTGGAGCGAGAATCGAACTCGCAACTGGCTCATCTCTGTATTTAATCTACATAATATGTATTTTATTTCTACATTAATATCGCGTACTATGTTTTTTAGGACGTTAAAACATCTCACTTGTGAATTGTATTTATGAACATGAACAATATGACGTATTTAGTTTATGCGAGAAAATAAACTGAATAATTTATTATTATTGTTGACAAATAGGAATATTTCAAATATTATCACAAGAATTGCTATTACAATGTAAATTGCTTTTAAATCATATGGGTGTTTATTTATTTATTTATTATATTTTTCAGTTTCACGCTGTATCCCGCATTTAGCAGGGTAGACAGAGGGAAGATAGTGTTAAGTCATTTCGTTCCCCACTTTCCGCCGAAGTTTTATTGGCGAAGCTCAACGCCGCGCGTTTTACCCAACCAGAGCGAAGAAATAAATATATTAATAAATAATAATTCATTCCTCAGAATGGGAATCGAACCCACTGCCACGTCAGACTTATTTATGAATACCAATTTATCCGAGCACGCAGAATACTTCCTAGTGCCTTCACTAGCATATCCATAGACAATTTATGAAATCTAGGGATGTACTTGCAGCTAGTAAATTAATACGTCGAAACAATAGCCAGGCGAAAGTCGACCTTGCCGTTCAAATAATAGATACTCTTAAATTTACATACCTTTATGTAGGTCCAAGTACGTTAATGCAAATGTCAGGCAAGTGGAACGCCGATTGGAATGCGGGTTTCGAATGAACCGACGTTCCGAATACAACACTTCATATATATATTCTTTATTCTAGACAAGCGATTTTAACCTTTATTATCTGTAGAGTAAGTCAATGTGACGTAATCACGTGGCTTTTAGAATGAAGCTACAAAGAAATCACTGATAGTTGTTTTTTTTTATTTTAATTATTGATGAACACGATAATAATCGGGAATAAATCGCTTGTATAATATTTTTTTCATTTTCGCTTCACTCTGTATCTCTCACGCATCAGGGTAGGCAGAGGGAACCTAGTAACCACACACACTCTGTTCTCCATTTCCGCCGATTCTTCAGACATTGCGTATTGAGTGGCAGAACAACGCCCCGTTTTACCCCGACACCAGAGCGAAGAAATGAGAATAGAAAATATTTCAATTCTTCGAATGGGGAAGGAACCAGCGATTAATGGCGCTTATAGCCACACTGTCCTCAAGTCGATATCTATTTTATATATCTAATTTTTTAACCTTGTTAAGGCCTCAGCGTCTACGAGTACATAAAATACTTCCCGTTACAGATAATACTCACAGTCCATCTTTATTTATAGCTGTAATAGCTATGCTAATGCATTATAAATTATGTATGAAAATGCAATGAATGATGTAAGCTCACATCTTAGAAATATCTTAGAATTTTATTTATAATCGAGTGTAACGTGAATGCTATAAAAAAAATCTTGTAAGTGGTCATTTTATTAGAAAAAAGGTGGAGAATAAGTGGAGAATATAGTGTGGAGAATAATATTTCTTAGTCTATACTATATCGCAAAATGCAAAAAAAATATTTTAAATCTTCTTCAAATACCTCCTTGAAAGGTGCACTGAATAAGAATACGATAATAAAATTATTATTTCAATAATAGTTCACATACTTTTCCATCGTCGTCAATGTCATATGAAGAAATTATAATTTTATTATATAGTACCGCTAGAAAAATATCAGTTACAGTTCGATTATGACGTTTGTGGGTCAGCAGTCAGCAGTCAGCAGTCAGCAGTCAGTTCTGCGTCCATTCACAAAGGCACTGCGACACCCGTTCAAGGTTAGCGCTTTCACACAACCAGCTGTCTCGGACCTCTGCTTCCTGATATGAAAATACTTGGAACTCCTTATATTATCATTTTTAAATCATTGATTAATTTCTACGTACAATACTAAATTTCGTGTAATTTCTTTATGATATTTTCAATCACAATACCTGCTCTTTTACGTTAATCAATTATCAAATAATAAAAACCCGAACGACTCTACGCAATTAAACGCTAAATAAATCAAGGCGAATGCGAAATCAGAGTTTTTTTTATTGATTTTATTCGTCAAACACGCGCCGCGTCGGTTTCGAGAAAGTAAATACACAAAAAACTCGTCTGTTAAGTTTCTCCCGCCAAAACTAAGATCAGTGACCGACTGACATTCGATATTCCTGCAGTGGAACACGAGAACTCCTGGCCGCATCTGGCAGTGTCTTATGACCGAACAGGTTTGTCATCTAAACTTGTCTTCGCTTCTCATCATCATCCAACCTTGGGTAGATATCTTGTATACGCAAATAATTTCCCATAGCTTAATATATTAGTGTTTAGAACAAAAATATTTATTAGAAATTATTGTGTTGCCATATTACACTATGTTGGGGTCTCGTCTGGCATTCTAATGGCAACATTATTGACAAATTCATATAATTTTGAACTAGTTTTCATTCTCATAAAGTATACCTACATCTTCTTTATAAAAATAGAAAAAATTGCAACAGTTAAAGTGAAAGCATTTTTCAGTTCATGAATTATTATTTTATTTGCCTACGTAATTTATATTATCAACGTTGGAAGTTAATTATAACATCCAACTTTTAATATGACGGTTTTAATTTACTGCCAGGCCTGTCAAAGCCCAGATGCACAAATGTGTGACTGTAAACGTTGCAGGTAGTAGGTTCGATTTCCACTAGAGGAAAATAAAGTATTCAATAATTATTTCTATTTTTAAAATTAGGTCCCCCCCCCCCTCTACCTACCCTGCTGTGACGTTAAACAACCGTATGTAGTTGCTAGTAAAAAGATATAATTACACACTAGCCATATTGGCTGGTAGCAGCGTGGTCTAATGTTATAATAACACTTAAAGTGATTAAATTACAAGCTGTCAACGTAATAATATATTTAATATATATAGTTGAGAGTAAGTTGTCCTCATAGTGCTTATCTTGCGAAACCAATCGTGTTATTTTTAACAACAATTTATAATTATAGTAAGTATTAATGCTTATTGCACATTATTAATTCATACACTCGTATATATGGCGTCGTAACGTGGTTGCGAGTTCGATTTCCATTAGAGGATAACAAATATTTAATGTTTTCATTTCTTCGGTCCGGTGTCGAGGGAGGAGGAGGAGGAGGTTCGCTACTCAATACGTAATGCCGCCAGAATTCGGCGAAAAGTGGGAAGTGGAGTGACTTAACTCATACGGCGATCCAGCGCGAAGGTGAAAAACGCTGTATCCCGCAAGCAGCATGATAGGCAGAGGGAACCTAGTGTTAAGACACTTCGTTCGCCACTTTCTGCCGAAATTCTGGAGGCAGAACTCAACGGCTCGCTTTGCCTCGACACCAGAGCGAAGAAATGGAAATATAAACGTAAATAAATATTTCACTTCCTCGAGTGGGGATTGAACCCGCAACCGTCGCGTTACAGTCACACCCTTGTGCCGCTCAACTTTACGTTTCGATCATATCCTTAGATAGGCAGGTACTTGTTTTAAGCAAGCAATCAAAACTGGAGGTCACTGGCTGTCAATTTTATTTTACCCTTGAAAGCAAGAATGAGGAACATAGTATATATGTTATTTATTTTATCATATTTTTACAGTATATCTACGGTATACGAGATACTTGATATTTTAAAAATAAAAAACAAATATAATTTCTTTTGCTTTGAAATATTGAGCGCAGCTGCAATAACTACGACTGTACTTTTTTTCGTACATAAAAATATGTATTTTTAAATTCATTCATTCATTAATTATACACTCCTGTTGGTCAGCTGTATATTTTTTACATTTTACAGCATATTTTTAATAAGAGTGGTTCAATCTACACACAAAGTAAAACACAAAGACCAAACACTCCAAAGAGCGGCGTTGAGTTCCCCCACACAATGCTTCCAGAATCCGGCGGAAAGTGGAAAGCGGAGTGTCTTAGCGCTAGTCTCCTCGTTTGAAGCTAAACGAACATCTTATTTGCAGAATTTAACTCAAATAAGTAGACATTTAGTCGCTCAGCCATTACTATGTTTTTGCCTGTCAAGTCGATACACAGCTGACATCATAATGTTTATGTTGCAAAGAAATCTATATTCGATTAAGCATGTAATGTGTCTGGCGTAGCTCGAACATCATATTATCTCAGAAGTGATTTATGCGGGTATATTTATACTTTTATGGAGATTATACTAGCGACCCGCTTGCGGCTTCGCCCGCTTATTCTACAAAATTGTTTCTTTTTTGTCTGAATAACATTATGATTTAAAGAGACATTGTAAGTTTCAGCCAATTTAATGAAACACTTATTTTGTATTAAGCAAAACCTTTTTATTTATGAACAGATTTAAAAAATATATATTGACAGTTAATGTCAATATCAATGTTCAGACAGACAGCGATGAGTTACAGATTTTTTTTCTACAAAAAACTATTTATTTAAATTTATTGTTATTATTAAATTACAATACATAAATAAGAAAAAAAATTAAAAGTAAAATATTTTTTTAAAAAGGAAAGTGAAATAAAATGAAGAAATATCTACTATAAATATTATATAATTTTTTCAACTTTAAATGACAGGCAATTATGCATTCAATATTTTAAATAAATTAAGATTAAAACATTAAGAACTTATCTAAATTAAGTTAATGATATAAATGTGCTACTGTTCCAGTGGTGCTTGCTTTTTTCGACGTGAAAGTAAATTATTAATACTAATATAATAATGATAATCTGTTCTATTATATTACTTTTTTTAATATATACCACTGCAAGTATTTTTTTATTACTGGCTTATCGAGGTTATAATAATATATACCACACTTTTGATTTTCACATGTCACTAAAAATACGAATTACATATGCATAATCTTTACAATTTAGCTCATCATTTGGAGTTCCATAGAGATGCTACGGTAAGGAACTTTAGGAAGCTGTTTCAAGTGTCACAGTCTTCATAGTCATTGATACCTTATGTCCGTCCTAGGCTTAATAACTACTAACCAAATACAAATGATTCAAATTCATTCAGCGATGCCGATTTTTTTTATATTATAAATAAAGATAAAAACTGATAATAAAGGTTCTCAATTCTCAAAAACACTCTACACAACTCTAGTTCCATGTAAAAAACTGGTTAAGTACGAGTCGGACTCGCCCACCAAGGCATCCCTACCAATTACACAATTGTAGGTCAACAGGAAGTTCAACTTTTAAAAGTTGACAAACTTTATTTGCGGGCACATGCACTTATTTTGTATGAAATGAACTACAATAATAAGTTTGTATTATTTAAAAAAAAATACAAAAAAAAATCTCTTTTCGTATTTTTTTCTTTATTTGTATTGTAACTTTAGATAAAAAATCTCAATGGACGGACAGCCATATAACAAAATTACCCTATAAGGGTTTTATTACTACCTTTTAAGCCCTAAAAATGATATAAAACATTAATAATATCAGTTGTAGATGATGCCGTTACTATTTAAAATTATGCTTCTACAGTGTACATTAACATTCAGTTGTGAAGGCACTCTGTAAATAGTCAATATTTGTAAAGATGGTAGAAAGTAAGCTGCGTGGTAATATACCTGTTGAGATGTTCATTTAACAGCAAGTCGACGGCGGACGGGTTTATTTTAGTTTATTTTAAGAATTTTAGAGAGAAATATTATCTTTTAAGATATTAATTTCATGTTATAGTAAATTTTACAATTGAAGTAAAGACTATGACTTCTCTATAGGTCTCCTTATTTTTTTCGAATATGAATAAGTAAAAGTATTGTTAATTAATTCGAAAACTTCACTTCCTTTTTGAAAAAAGAAGTTGGCTAAAAAAGTAATTGATATTTTGTCAACAATTATTTTCATGGAAAGTTTCTATGTATGTTTAAAATTTTACTAAATCTAAGAAAAAAAGCTTTGGCTTACAAGTTAAAAATCATACGATTGACACAAAAACTATTAATTAATTTTAATTCCCCTTTTTTTAAAGGAAAGGAGTCTCTCATTAGTGCAAAATTTGACACATCCGTCAATATCTTTTTCTATGGGTATTTCTCGTTAAATTAAAACATGGTAGAAAATTAGAAATGTTATTTGTACATTTAAAAAATAAATACTATATTACATTATTTAGAGGTCTTCGTGGCGCAGTGGCTTGCATGTGGTTTTAAACGCGATGATCGTGGATTTGATTCGGAGTCCATAAATATTTTCAATCTCGAAAATTGGCTGGATGGTGGGGGACGGAGTGTTTTATTATTACATTCCTTTTCTGCTATGGACGAAACTTCGACCGAATAAGATACATTTAATATTGTAATTAACATATTATTAACAAACTTAATAAACGCACATTTTTCTTATAATGAATGAACTTTTTTATAAATTCTTCATTTATTTACTAAACTCACTTCACAGTAACTACGTAGTTTTACAAGAATTTCCTTTTAGTAATGTCCACACGGCGCGGCTCCGGGTCTTCGCACCGGCCTGACTCTCCACATATAGCAAGTCAACTTTCCATCCGAACTTGCCTTTATTGCACAACAAACTTTTTTCACACTGGTATTTGATTCGAATTTCTAAATACCTCTCTTGAATGTGACGTGAGAAGGAAGAGCGGACAATTAGCGATTTAACGCGAAACCAACAGAATAGGTGAAGATTATATAATAAATATGCTTCCGCTGTTATAAACGGTGCTGAAGAATTAATAGACGCTTATACAATTTGATATTTTATTCAGTAATGTTTGAGTAAGTACATACATATATTTAAATATTTCCAGGTATATGGCGCAGACGTATTTTAATTTAACGCGATATCTGTGAGTTCAAATCTCGTTTAGGACTTAGTAAATTTAGAGATATTTCCACCAGGTTCCCTATATATGCATAGGAACTTTAAATTTTAATGTATAATTACGTAATCTCAGTAAACTTATACATATTTATATTGATTGTATAACACTTTTTATCTAGCGGGGGAATTTCTTCCTATGATTTTTTATCCTACAATTTTTTATGATAAAAATTTAGGGGGGAAATAGACGCGAATTTGAAGTAAAGGTCAGACATTCTGACACTAGGCGTGGCTTTAAGATGAGTGTTCTCGAAAACTGGTGACACTACTGAGAATGAATGGGATTTTCTTAGTGTTTAACATGGACGCTTGTATTTCCTGGCTTAAATAGAACCAGCTTCCTTATTATATTGTTATTTCGGCACTAGTCGATGTTTTCTCGAGACAGACTTGCGCTGTATATCCCCCCTTGCTTCCAAAAAACTCTTAAATACCTAAACTGACTTAAACACCTTCTAATTAACATAAATATTTACATGAATTCGTTTATTAAATATAATAAAATTACTTTTTTTTTATAAAACTACTCTCTTAATGAAAGAAATAACAACGCCTGTTGGTTTCTGTAGAAAAGATCAATGGAAATTCTTTATTAAAGTGAAAACGTTCATATAAATATTGGTACGGTATTATTTCTTCAAGAAAAAGTAAAATATTTCTAGCCGTAGCTTCTAGAGTATACAGTATATATTTGTTTGTATAATATTCTTCGTCCACACTTGAAAAATTACTTTTTACTACATTTCTTTCATTTACGCTTTCGTTGATTTTATCGTGTCTAGAAATTGACACGTAATTACAAGTAATAGTTTAACTATTACAAACAATCCTTGTTATTATTACATTGTATTTAGAAAAAATGTAACACTAATCGATGTTATTTTGGGATTTTTAAAGTATTATTTACACTATAGAATTAAATTCCATTCCATTTCCATTTATAATGAAATAGGAAATCCCTTAATAAATTTTACGTAGTCTAATTTTGGGATCTTTTGCAAACATTATATTAAAAGCTACGTTTAACTTTGTGGCTTTCCTAAAAAGAAAATGAATTAAAATGCAATGATATTGAGACATACATTCCTACGATTTTTTATAATTTATCGTTTTTAGGGTTCCGTATCTTAAGGAAAAAAGGAACTCTTCTAAGATCACTTTGTTATCTGTCAAGTGAGATAACACTTGAACTAATATACAGTATTATTATTATTAGTTATTTTATATTTCTACATTAACTTAAAAAAAAGATGTTACCGTTTATATCGCAAAAAACACATGTATTCGCGTCCATTATAAATAGAATCAAAATTCATAGGTACAACCAGAAGTAGGTTGACCTACAATTATGAAATTTGGTAAAAATAATTAAGTCTATAAATTTATGTTCAAATCCAAAATTAATAGTCTTTAAAGGGGGGTATTTGGTATTAAAGCGGCTAGATGAACGGGCTTTGGCTAAACTAAGTTTGAATTCCAAAATAACCTCGAGACCTCCACTTTATGTATGGAACCCTCGGTGGGCGAGCCCGGCTCGCACTTGTCCGGTTTTTTAGGTTAAAATTGCAAAAGTTCTATAATGTACGAGTTTATAGTACACAATTGTACAACGACAGTACGTCCCAGCAAAGTGTCCATCGAGAAGCAATATTGTTAGCGATTACATCCAACTGCAAACTATTACCGTAACATCGATTGTGCAACTCGCTGGTTACGTCAACTCTTTTGATAGTATGACCGGGTCGTACCAATTTTATACTTTGTAATTTACTTAATATTTATAATTTGAGGCTCGGCCGTCGTGGCTCAGGGTGTAACGACTGGCAGAAGACTGGCACGACGGTTGTGAGTTCTCCCACTCGAGGATATGAATTATTATTTATTAATATTTTTATTTCTTCGCTCTCGACGTTGAGTTCCACCAGTCAACAAGGTTAGATAGGTTAAAACTAGGTTCCCTCTGCGCACCCTACTGTGTGCGGGATACAGCGGGAAGCTGATGTATTTACTTACTACTTTAGAGCATATGGGCTGCAGTTCAATTTATATTCTGTATTTTAGTTCTTCCAATTATATAATTTTAACTACTGCCAAATACATAATCTATAATCAATTAAAAAATGTATAGGTATAGGTATATTTTTTTTGTAACAATTAATAAAAAAATTCAAAGGTTATGATTTTAATAATAAAAGCACAATTTTTCATATTTCAGGTGGAGACAGGTCGTGAAGAACTAAAGAAAGAGCGCGAGATCATGCAGCTGGTAGCTGGTCTGCAACTCAACTCGGATGAAGTCGAACGTCGAGAAGTACCGCCGCACATGATACGCGCGAGGCACGGCCCCAGGTAAGGACACCTTCAGATTATAAATTCCACATATTTTCTTATACGAGTATATTTCCACGAAAGTTGAATATGCTAAAGAGTTGGTAGAAGTGATATTTTATATTTTTCAAATCCACTAAGATTTAGGAAAAAAGTATAACGTGTATACTATAGTCGACGCCAAGTACGGCATTGAGTTCACCGAAAAATGGGAAAAGTAGTGTCTTAACACTAGTTTCCCTCCGCCTGTCTTGCTGAGATACATCGTGAAGCTGATTTGATAGTAATATCATTAAATTAAATAAAACAATGCTATAAATATAGGTTAGGAAAGTAGGTAATAATTATTTCACAATGTTTTAGCTATATGCGATATAAGAATCATGGGTGTGCCATTGACTCAGTACAATCGAGCAATTGTATGGAAATCGATGGCACTGAGTTATTGGTACATTATTATAGTTGAATTATTATATGAGTTATCTAATATTCAAAGTTTACTATTAATAAACAAAAATCAGCTTCACGCTGTATCCAGCACACAGCAGGGTAGGGAGAGGGTACATAGTGGTAAGACACTCCGTTCCTCACTTTCCACCGAATAAAAAAATATTATGGGTGAGATTTGAGAACACTCTTTTTTCACTTTTCATTTTCCACTTAATTCAGGAAGCACTGCGTATTGAGTGGCGTAACTAAGCGCCACGCTAATATTGAAAATATGAAATATAATTCCCTAGTGGGATCAAACCCACCGCCTGTCGCGTTTATAATCACACTTTACGCGACGTCTTTAAACAATAAACGTATTGTGTAGAATTCTCGAGAAGTTGTAAAAATATTTGTTATTTCCATTTCAGATAACATTACGCCGGGAGCAGTGCCAACGAGTTGAAGAAACGACGAGTGTTGCTCTCGTAGAGCACCAATCATCAGCAATTACGAATATATGAAACATTTCTACCCAGCCTCGAGCCCCCAAGGCCTGGCCCGTACGCTCCTAGAATATCGATTGCTAAATTGAATCGAATCGATGTCAATACAACTCGATTCATTTGCATCGATTTGTCACGATTGGTCTTTCATTCTGTTTCGAATGTGGTATACATTTGAAATGGAGACAGTGCTTGGCGTCGTGTTGCATTGTTTTTGATTTACTTTTCTTGGATGTGTTTTTTTTTATATAAACGATACAAAGTAAATTTATATATATATATATATATATATATGTAGCAATTTTCCTTTAAAATAAGCTATTATTTTTGGAAAGTTTAATAAATCGATTTTTTTGTCATCAATTTTTTTTTAAATGGAGCTACTCTGGGGTTTTTGTAAATGGCCTAACGCCTAAACAAAGCTGTTCGAAATCTAAAAACATTATGTTTTTTTTATATTGTTGTTGTTTAAAATTAACAACTTAAATATAAAGAAAAATAATCTTGGGGCCTATGCGTAGTTGTATCATTTAAAAAATAATTTAAAAATATTTAATTATTTTAAAACTTAATTTGTTTCTAATAGTCAAGTTAGTGTCGGTGTTAACAACTCACAAATTGAGGAAAACGCGATAAAGTAATTTGTCAGTTAATTGGCTGGGGCAATGAAATCACGCGAACGTTCTTTTGTTTAAAAAAAAAACAATATATAAGAGTCACAGATAACAAATGTTTTAATAATAATAAAAATTAGAATAAGCTATCTGTAATATAAAGGTAGTAATATTATATGAAGTTCGAACGAGTCAGTAGATTAAGATGTCATTGGACTGTATTTAATTGAACATACAACCTAACATAGAGTGTTTTATAGATTGTTAAAATTATTATGAAACAATTCCTTTGGAATATTAGCGAAAGAATAAATAAATGGTAATTTCAAAGGGAAAAAATAAATAAATAAAATGATATTTTATTTTTATGATGTAAATAAAAATGAATAAACATGATTATATATGGACCTTCATCATAATATGTAGATGAAACTGAAAATTTGTTCTTTCTTCGCCTTTATAGACTCATATACTTGATAGTTTATATTAATGCAGGCCAAAGATCACTACATATTCGTTCAGCTTTTACATCTTTTGTCCGTACGTACAGACAGACAATTGTGATTTTAGCACATATTTATAAAAATATGCCAAAATTATATATCAAAATTATAAATATACACATTCCACACATCTATATTACAATAAATAACGCTAATAGCAGCTAAAATTTCTATTGTATTACTAGAATAGTCAAATTGTTTTACTACAGTACCTAAATAGACATTGAAGTACAGAAAGTAACCTCAGACCGTAGAGTTAAGTTGGCCTCCTGTACATGGATGTTGTACAAAAGAATAGCCTAAGTTTTCTTTTAAATTACAAATAAATATATACAATGGTAAACTACAGTCAAAAATGGGATATTTTTGCCTATTTTTGACACCCTACAAAACCCTGAAAAAACAACCATTCACAATTATAAACTTTAACGACAAAAATAAAGATTTGTCTATTTTTTTTCAAATGGCAACAAATATTGGGTCTGATGAATCCCAATAATTTGGTCTATCTATCCCAATATATGGTCGAAATTAATCAATTGTAGCGAACTATATTTTTTCATTTTTACAAGTAAGAAAAACAGCTATTTTTGAACAAAATAAAGTGAAAAATATCCCTACTTACGTTTAACTATTAGCTTCTTTAAAAAAGGCATACATTTAACATACATATTTTTTATCCACATATCGCTTAAAGTGCTAATAATTAAATGTTTTCTACACAAAATCCATCTTTATGCACTTTGGTTTTAAAATCTTTGTTTTTTAAAGGCCCTATGTTAATTTGTTTGTAATTTAACTATATAAAATACATATTTCATACCGTCGTTCTATAACAGGTACACTTTTTAAATTGCATTTGTTATATCTTTTGGATTGCATCTTAATTCTTTTCGTTTTATGTTCTAATACGAAAAAGTGTGCGTTTTTTTTCGTATTTTATATTGTATTTTATTTTTGTATGAAATTGAAAGTAGCATGTATATAAATGTCCACGGCTACGAAATTTCTTAAATATTTAAATATTTTAGGCTATGAGTGCCATTAATGTTATTTCGTTTGTATTTTCCTTATAAACATCGAATAATTAAAAATAAATAGTAATTATTATTATACCTATAAATATGAACGTACTTATTTTAATTAAAGAAAATGTATATAGGTTTACTGGTATAGTTATGTTTTAGACTAATTTGAAAAGTTACACAACGATTGTATTTTATTCATTCTATTATTTTCTATACGTGTATAATAAATTAATAAATATATATGTTTTGTTTTATTTACGACATCTGTTGTAGGTTCGATCCCCACACGAGGAAGTGAAATATTTATTTACGTTTATATTTCCATTTCTACGCTCTGGTGTCGAGGCAAAGCGCGGTGTTAAGTTCTGTCACCCAACATGCAATGCCTCCCGAATTCGGCAGAAAGTGAGGAACGGAGTGTCTCAAGACTAGGTTCCCTACCCTACTGTGCTGTGTACGGGATACAGCATGAAGCTGATTTTGATTAATTGTAAACAATATTTATAATTACATCTTTTTTTACGGAGGAAGAATTTATTATAAAAATCGTTTTCGTATTAATTATGTTTATACGAAGTATTTGGTCATGATCTACGGTGGCCGTGGAATACCAATGCCACGACGAATAATGAAAATTTAGCTCAACCTACCGCCATCTTAAGTTCTTTCTTCTATTGAAATAACATTCTTTCATTTCAGATTCAGCACTACGTTCATAGAGCTTAGCAAATAAAATAGTTCTTACACATTCATATAGATGGCGTTCGATGAAGCCAGTCAACCACTCGTGGCCGCCCTGAACTTAGGTTTTCTGAACTTTGTGGTAAGAAAATCAGATGCTTAAATACTTTAGAGCTATTTATTATTTATTTTGGGCGTATTGTATAATGGAATAATATTAGCCACAGCCAGGCAGCTACTAGTTTAAGGTTTTATTTGAAAACATTTTGTTATCCTGAGAAATTATGCGCATATTTTTTTTATTATAGCATTAATATTATAATTATTTATTGGTATTATCTATTTACTACAATTACATAAAAACATAAATGTGAAATGAGAGCTAAATTAAGCAATGTGTCGTTCTTGACTTAGTCGACACAAGGAGGGGAAGTTCTCCCAGGAGTCTCTCATTCTAGGGTTCTCTCACTCTAGGGGTGCCGAGTTCTACGTTCGTACGGGATATTCAAGCTCTAAATTTCACTCGCTGGTACAGGTTTTATTATATTGGTAAGTTAGTCAAATCAAATTTAGATAATAAAAAAAATAAATAATTAATAATATTTATGACATATTATAAATTTTAATTTGTTTATACAAGTAAAGAAGGGGAAGGTTACTGGTTACAGTTATATAGTAATAAATGCTGGTATAATTGAAGTTTATTTAACAGCATCGACATGCCCCACGAGGGTAGGGTTTAATTTATATTCTCGTTACGCCAGCTGTCTATTGAGTTTCTCCATCATAAATATGAGGAAGATTATAGCTTATAGCTTTTAAATATTATGCACCGCGTAGGCTTAGCCATCGTTATTCAACCGATAAGTGCACGATAATTAATAACGGAGAAGGCGGGTTCTGTGTCGATTACTTTGCTAAGATTAATATGAAAGCAAACTGCCATGTTACAAGCGATGGAGTGACTGTAACTCGACGGTTGAGGGCTCGATTACCGCTCGGGGGAATGAGTCATTGCTTACTAATGTTTTTATTTTCTCGCTCTGGTGCAAAGGAGGAAGAAACTCAACAGACAATGCCTTGTTAGTTTGGCGATAAGTAAGGAACGGAAACTAGGTACCATCAGCCTACTCTGCTATATGCGTGATACAGCGTGAAATTAAAAAAAAAACTGACATGTGCGAATCATGTGCCATAGTGGAAGGAGGGGAAGGCAGAATGGTATACTTGGAATAACCACTCGAGTACCTAATCATCATATTTTAGGAACTCGTACTGATTGATGATACTGACGAAATAGTAAGTTTATAATTTTCAATATGTACGTCCCGAATTCGTCAAATATTTTTGTTCATCTATCTTTTAGCCTAAGAAATTCATAAGAAATACAAAAAAAAATTTGTAACTGACATTTTAAGTGATATTTTATGTTAAAATGTACACATTGGAATTTTAATTTTAAACATATTATGGTGTATGTACAGACAAGTTATATACTGAGACAAAAAATAAAAAAAATGCTAGTAAATTATATCATCATCATCGACAGCCATCTTTTGTCCACTGCTAGACATAGGCCTTCCCCAATTCTCGCCACCACCCTCGATCCTCAGCTCTTCGGACCCATCCGCTTCCCGCCAACCTCTTTTGGTCGTCGGTCCATCTGGCAGAGGTCGTCCCAGTAAATTATATAATATTTCAAAAATACATGTACGCACCTTCTTGTGAATTTGAGATTCCTGTCAATTATAATATATTTGGGAAAGTTTAAATAATAAATAAACTAGATGTACAAAAATAAGAGCAATTAAAGCTCATTAGCAACATACGAGCTAACACTAATATGTTATTCGTAACATTATTAAATGTTAATTCATCTTTTGAAAACTGCACACTTTCACAACCTTAAGTTATGAGTACGAGGGAGTGGTTAGAAACAAAATATTAACTTTCACACTGAATCTATAGGCACTGTGGGTAAATAAAAAACATTCGAATATTTCTACATTATTTATAAATGTATTTATTTCGGACCAAAATCGATCTTAAATAGATTTTTTTATATTCATAAAGCAGCGGGTTACCTAGAAAAATCCTTTAGAAATACACACTTAAAATATAAATATAATAATACAATTAAACTATACTAACAAAACTTAATTTTAATAAATAAATATTTTAATTTTCCATAGTTTTCACAGTAATACATTAAAATAATAATTTCAGCGAAGTGCATCGTAAACGGTAAGGCACCGTTGCGTTCAATTGCGTGTGTGCACGAGTGCCCCGAGCAGTTGACCACCGTCCGGCGTTCACAAAGCACGCTCTTCACGCTCTTAGCCCGCTATTAACACTGGCACGCGAGAAACAATTAAAAAAATAAACGTCCAATTAAAAAGAAAACTTTATCTATGGATGTTACGCGCGCAATCTGAACGAACGATGCTGCTCGGAATGTGAAGTGTTTCTGTGAGAAATATCATGGCTGATAAATTGTCTTATAATTTATCTATTTTTGGTTGTTTTTGTTAATTGTTGGAGATTTTTCTTTCGATGATTTGGATTTACAAGCGTTTGCGGTGTTCCCGACATTTTATGATGGTAAGTAAGATAATTGATATCTTTTTCATTAGAAATATAATATAAAAATGAAGTTTTCTAATAATTTTAAATTATTAGAAAACTTTGTGATCGTAAGAGTATATATATTGTACTAGCTCTATGTTTTTATGTTTACATATTACATAAGAATGTAATAACATTTTACGGTTAAATTCAAAAGTTTTATTGAAATAATAATATATTCATAAATAATTGTTTTATGTTAATTTTTAAAGAAACTGTTCATATATATGTAAGTCTAACAAATGAGACATAATATAACTGAAAACTAGATAAAAAGAAGAAGTTATGAGTTTTAATAAGCAATTTTAAATAAGCAGAAACCGAAAAACGAACGAACGTAACAGACATGGTTTCGGTGGTCCCATTAAAATACGTGAACGCGACTATTGAGTGAAAATAGTGGAAATTTTACAAAAAAAAACTATTAACGTTACCTAAGCATTTCGTGCAACACATACAAATATAAAAGAAATAAATGCGTACAATTGAATTATTTACGTAAATCTTGCAATATTTTTATTCCAAAAAAAAGAAAGAGCATCGAGTGTGACGCTTTCCTCATAAGAGCTCAATAAAACATCGAGAAACTTACGTTACTCCAAAATCGTTGCATATTAAGTTATAACAAATGAAAGTATGAGAATCCATTTCAAACTTAGTTTGTAAGACGCATTTGAGTTTATGTATCCAGTTTGTGTTTTACGACGTTTTTTTTTTTTAGAAAATAATGCTAACTGGGTAAGTTCAAAATAGTTTCTTGTTTTTAATATATTTAGTTACGTATCTAAGTGTGAAACTACCTACGATAAAGTGCTTTTACACTTTTAGCTTTTCTAATATATTTTGACATTGATATCTCTAATTAAGTTACGATTCTTTTCACCATAAAAATAGTAAGTACCTTTAATATATAGTTTTAGAAGCGTTGTAGTATAGCGCGTAGGTACTCGTATATATAAAATTATCTTGAAAAATTAACTGTAAGCGCACCTTTACAGTCGCACGGATGTGCTTATACAACAATATTTTCTTGGAGGGAATGAAATGTTTAACATCTTCATTTCTTCACTTCGGAAACGAGGAAAAGCGCGGCGTTAAGATCCGCCACTCAACACGTAATGCCTCAACAATTAGGCGGAAAGTGGGGAACGGTAATATTTCACTAGGGAACGAAATGTCTTGATACCAGATTCCCATGTTCCTTCTGCCCTACTATATACAAACTAACTAGGCAAACGGTGTGAGTCTAAAAAACCATAATAATTTATACATCTGAAGTTAATTTTCTTCTAATAAAGCTGTTTTGACAATTATTATAAATATACTCTTGTTTGCAATTCGATCTTATTTTTATCTTAACGTACCAGCTTCACACTGTATCCCGCACACAGCAGAGTAGGCCGAGAGAACCTAGTGTTAAGACACTCAATTCCCCACTTTCTGCCGAATTCTGGAGGTATTGCCGCGCTTTCCCTCGACACTAGAGCGAAGAAATGGACCTTAATGTTCCACATACGAGTATATTCTACTTAAAATAACTTAAAAATATTTTTGTTACATTATCTAGTGGGTCGTTAAATGTGCGAATAGCGCCCTACTTTAGTAAAACCAGACACACTTTCATATGAAGTGACAAAATGAGCAAGTCACTTCTGACGTTTAATTAAATGTCGTCTTTATACCAAACAAATATATTTACAACTCTTGAATCTACAGTTACTGATAAGTTCTCATAAAATTTGAAAGCAGAATTTGTTTATTTTTATTGGTGGACTATTTATTTAAGCTTTTCCAAGACATCTACATACTTTACTATACTTACTTAACATATGTATATATTTTAAGTTATGTACAAATTTAACTACTTAAGAAACGATTTTATTTAATTATCATTAAAGGAAGAAAAGATTATAATAATTTCGACATAAGACTTAACATACTTTCCTAATAAGGCTCCATGAGCATTGGCCATGATGCTGCAGAGGGAGAATCGTTATGTTTGTGACTTTGATTTCTCTTTTAATTTGGAAACTTAAGTTTGTAATTCTGCCTGGTGCAGTATATGGTATGGAACCACCAGTATGTGAATACGACTAGCATTTGATCGGTTTTTATTTATTTCTCCGCGCTAGATGGAAATAGTCTTCACATGTAATGTGTAGTCGCAAGAAGAGCCGAATGTGGACAGCGGAGTATCGTGACACTAGAAACTTACTGTCCACCCTAGGAAATGCGTTTCCTTTAAAACCGAAGACAATAAAAAAAAATTAAATTACTGTTATTATAATACAAAATTCGATAAATCCCTTTAACTAATGACCGTTGAGTGTGTAGAATTAAATAAAGGTAATATTTACGAGCACGCATACGACGGCCCACATTCCGTTGGTATGAATTTATATTGGAAGCGTAGTAGGTTAGTATATCAAACTTTTTACAGCAATACGGTAAATATTAATTAGTGAGTCGAAATAATTGGGATATGTCCAAGCAATAATATGAATATTAATTACAATATAATATAATTGGTCATCGTAGCGCAGTGGCGCGACTGTAAAGTGACGGTTATGGGTTCTATCGCCACTGGAGAGAATGAATTGTTATGTATTAATATTTTCATTTCTCCGCTCTGGCACCAAGCGTAGACTTCTGCCACTGAACCCGCAAAGTCATGAAAAATTCGGCGGGAAGTGGAGAACAGAGTGTCCCAACACTAGGTTCGCTCTGGTTGCTCTTTGATTTTAATATAAAATTTCCATTACAACATTATTGATTTGTTACATCCAGACTATAATGTCTTTAAAGTGGTCAGTCAACGATAAATGATTAATGTCCACTGGGTTCTTCCAACTTTCCGTGGTCTTAGTGTAACATTGTAGCCAGCAAATGAAATTGAATATTTCATTAATATTTTTTCTTTCTGAATATTTGAAACCATTTCGTTGCGAAAGCGCACAAGCATACGACTGTAACGCTACACGTGTGGGTTCGATTCTCACTCGAGGAAATTAAACAATATTTTTTTTCTGTCTAGTATCTACGGCAAGCACGGCATTGAGTTCCACCACTGAACAATGACTCTAGAATTCAGTGGAAAGTGGGGAATTTAGTATTAACCCTAGGCTCCCTCTGCCTACCCTGCTTCAGAAGAAGAAGAACAAGAAGTAACCACGAGGACGGAACAAAGAGCTGCATTTATTAAAATTGCAAATACGATTTACTGTCCGTATAGCATTAGCGCAAAACCAAAGGTATTTTCACTTCGTCTTACATGTCACGTTCGAAATATTCAGATTCTTTTCAAGTTCATAGTGACTTGGCGGTTATTGAAGTTTATATTGTTTAGCGAAAGTTAAGGTCAAAATTTGTATGCTCGTCCACACAATGAAATTGAGAGTAAGTCTTATTATTTATTGACAATCGATTTGGTTTTTACTTTTATGTAGGTCATTTTGGTACGTTTTTTTTAAAAGAAATTAAGTTGTCATATATTTATGATGTTTCTAGTTGTAGATAATGGAAGCCCGCAATAGTATGTAGGTTTGATCTCCACTCGAGAATAAATTATTATTAGGTCAATAGCTCGGCGTTGAGTACCGCTACTTATAACCCAATGTGTCGAAAAATACGACAGAAAGTGGAGAACGGAGTGTCTTAACACTAAGTTCCCTTTACCTACTGTATGCGAGATACAGCGTGAAAAAAAAATGGAGTTTTATATAGGCGAATGTAAAAACTCTTTTTAAAACCAGCACATATGCTTTCTATTTAGAAGGAAAATTTCAGCTTAATCGAAACTAGTTAATCCAGTGCAAAGAAAAATTATACGTGATGCGCCATCATAAATACTAGGAAATCGGAAGAAAAATCCATTATATTACAGGGGTAATAGTCTACTTGCGGTTCGAACATGAATCATTTAATTCGTTCGTCGCCTTAGGCTTTACTTTAATGTAGAAAAGTGGTTAAAAATAATTTTCCAAGGAAATTATGATTTCAAATCGTTCCTGTATAATAAAATATAATTTTTATAATTGCTATAATATATCAGTAATTATTCTATACTTTTAAAATTTAAAATACTTGGTTATTTTAAAAAATTGCAAAATGTTTCAGTTTCTTTTTAAATAGACTGTAAATTTGATGATTATTATAGGTTCGATTTTCAATCTGGTCGGATAAAGTGGTTCCCATAGGCCTGGCCGGAGAAGAATTGTAGGAGAGTAGCGTAGGCGGTCCACATCTGCAGGTCCATGAGCCCCATATAATCCACCCGAGTACCCACTTGGCGGCGTATCCGTGAAGATGCGAGTATACCGTACTAATTTCAGAATAGTAGGTCAATGGTAAGTCGAACTTATGAAAATTGACAAGCTTAAATGTTTCACTCATTTAGTTTGAAATTAACTATAAATATGTATAAGTTTATAATGATTTTTTTCTGTGAAATGCCTATAAATAATCACTTTTTTGGATTATTCCATTTATTTATATTGTAAGTGATCAAAAGTTCGTGACAAATGTCGTAACGGTGGTTCAATGCTTAAGTACCCTTTTAACACAATATACAGCAAAAACGATGCATAAATGTTCTATCTTTTGATTGCGTTGACTTAGAAGCTTTATACTTGGTGTACTCCAAAGGGTTCATCCTTTAATATTTGATAATAATTTACCTCGACACCTCCGACTGGTCTTGAGATAAATGGTCTTGACAGACGGACAGAGGAGCGACAAAGGCATCCTATAAGGCTCCATTATTGCACATTAAGGTACGAAGCCCTAAAAAAGCACAAAATGGAGAACGCAGAACGGCTCGCTACTTGGTAAAACTGCTTTAATATTTCCTTATATCGTTTAAAATTTTGTCAAGAAAATATGTATTTTATTAAGAGCAGAATATTATGTATGTACATATATATGTTAAATATTTTTGCAATAACAATATTTCGCGGAAACGTACTATACAAATGTTTGTATAAGTTTGCATGTTATATAGTCTATGTAAGTATATATTTGCATAAACTTATTATTTTTTAAACGAGTTTGTATTGATTATGTATTTAAATGTAATTCATAAAGTTACATTTACGTATACATTTGTAATTGCTACAATTTTTATTTGTGTAAAGGAAAATGACGACTAACGAAATAAATACCAATTCATTATTCGTTTTTAATCTCTTATGTGTTCTCTCAGACTCTATTCTCTACTTTCCGCCGAATTTTCGAGGCGTTGCGCGCGCCGCGCTTTTCTAAGTTCTATCTATATAATTCTATCTATATAATATGTACAGTTAACATAATTATATCTTAGTTTTAAAATTACCTAACATTAGATTCACAACTAACATTTCACAGGAAGCAACAAGAGTAAAGCAAGTAAGTTAAAAGGAAGCAAAACATACGTATTAAAAAATGTACTTAGTACTACAAGATATTTTGTATTTATTATTATAATTATTTTATATATTTTAATTAGTTTAGCTTAGCTATTAGAAACCTAAACACCTAGTGTTAAGACACTCCGTTCAAATTAAGACACTTCCGTTCCTCACTGTCCGCCAAATTCTTGAGACATTATGTGATGAGTGGCGGGACTTAATACCGTGCTTCTCCTACTCGTTACCTCATCATCTCTACTCATTACCAGAGGTTTCATTCCCCTAATTAGGAATCGAACTAATAACCGTCGCGTGCCCCCTATGCTACGACGGTCTCTATGACTGTATTTTTTTTAGTTTAGCGGTATTCAATTAATTTAAGAATACTAGGTACGATGCTATGTAACTCTTGAGACTCCTTTCACCAAAATAGTGTTAGTTGTTTTTAAATTACCATAATATCTTAATGTAGAATTTAGTATATGTAAGACAATACTGGTTTCTAGGTTAGAGTAAACAAAATCTTTTATATTAAAATATATATGTATTTCTAGTATAATGAGGCCAGTCGTGTGACTGCAAGCGCGACGGATGTGGGTACGATGTCCACTCGAGGAAATTAAATATTAATTAAAATTTATATTTTCATTTCTTCGCTTGAAAATGGGGAATGGGGAACTGAGTTTCTTAACACTATGTTTCCTCTGCCTACCCTGCTATATGCGTGAAGCTGAAAAAAAATAATTTAAGCAATTAATGTTAATCAGTATTCATATAAGTTAATGTATCTGCTTTCATACTCAAATAGCATCATGTTTTACGAGTTTGTACAAGGGGAAAGGGGCAGTTCAAAGTCAATGCCAACATAACACAGCAAATCTATATTTAATTAAACTTTCACAAACACCAAAACATTTAATAATAATAGTGAAAAAAAATAATTCACTTTTACTTATCTAGCGGAAACATTTTAAAAATGAAAACGAATATTCCACAAATTGTTATATTATACATTTATTTCGCATAACAGAACTGGTTTATAGACTCGAGATGGATACAAGATGTTACATCGATAAAAGCTTAGTAATTTATTGGATAGTTAAAAAGAAAAGGTATTTCAAATATATGCGGATATGGAATAATTTGCTACTATTAAATTTAGTCGATATTAGTCGTTAGAATATATTTTTTTCATATTATGTAATATATATACCTACGTAGTGAAGACCGATGTAAAGAAGAATTTTCCCTTTTAGGCCATTTTAGGGTTCCGTACATCATACGGTAAAAATGGAACTCTTATAGGATCACGGTGATGTCCGTCTGTCCGCCAATCAAGACCATTGACCATCAAGACGATTGCATGGAGGTGTCGAGCTGAAATTAATATGTTATTTTCAAGTCCCTTGAAACAAAAAAATCAAGTTGACCTATTTATTATTATATTTATTATATGAAATTAATTAAAATAATAATAAGGTAGTTTTCTACAGTTATGAAATTTAGCACAAAGTGAGAACTTACAATACAATTATAGGAAAAGAATCAAATTTATAGATATTTCTTAGAAAAAAAACATTACAAACTTATATTTCTAGCTTATTTTATTCGAAATGAGTGTATGCCCGCAAACTTAAGTTTGTTATATTTCGTTGACCTACATCCTGAAATTGGTACGGAAGCCTCGGTGGGAATGTCCGACTCGCACTTAACCGTTTTATATTTTTTAATTAAGAACAATAGTACGGTATACATTATATGCATAAAATCTAACCTAGATTAATAATTTATTGGTAATTTTTGTGACCGCAATTTTTTACTTGATAAATCTCCAATATAATTATTTTGAATTATTTATTCCCGCCGAGCTTGATATTTGTATAGGCAAAACTATTAGAAATATGAAACGTATAGTATTTTTTTACTTACCTGTAAAAAATATACTACTATTTGAAAATAATTTCTTTACAATCATTGAAATTAAAACTATTGTTTATTTTTTGTAATTTATTGTGAAAGAGACAAGGCGTGAACGCAAAAACGATAAATCATTGCTCTCCACACGCATTATTTATCAATTTATTGTGGTATGTTATAAAAATATGATTTTTTTCTTCATGCATTTTTCCGTATTTAAGGAGAAAATATAAGACATAAATAAGGTTTTACACTTGTGTGTGTGTATGATCACATGTGCAGATGTGTAACCACACGTGTGGACCTGTGACCATATTTGACAATGTGTGAAAACGATAAAATTGTCCACGAAATTATTAAGGGGGACTTACCGCTCCCATTTTATTGTAGAATGTAAAATTTTACAGTTAAATTTACAAAGGACAAGAAAATAGAAAAAGTTCTATCTGTAATATATACGAAAACAATATAAAAGTGTTTTTAATTTGTACGAGGTAGAAAATAGAAATTGCATATTTTCATACGTCAGCCAGAACACCCATGAATAACGCGATTTTCTACTGAAGAAAATAATTTAAGTGCAATCATTCTCCCGAGTGGAAATTGAACCCTCAACCTTTGCATGCACATTCCGACACTGCCCAGCTATACCATCATGGCGTCAATATAAAAAAAATATAGAGGTGGCATTCGTCTGTCTGTCAGTTGACATAATTATTATATCAAACTAAGGCCAACGATTTCTTAATTGCCTTGCGCACTGCCCTGGATTCCTGCAGAATGAGGTGTTCTTGTTCCTGTAACTGTAAAATATCGTCGCCTTTACTTAGTTGGGATAAACCTACATTTTACTCTACAAATTAATCTAATTGTGTCGCCATCTCCTCGTCCAGAATTCGACGTAAAATGACAATGTCTTAATACCAGGTTCCCTTTGCTTACCCTGATGTGTGCGAGATACAGCGTGAAGCTGATTTTAACTATAATTATGAAACATATGTTATTAGCATTAAACATATACATTTTTTTATTAAATATATTATGTTATTAATTATTATCATTAAATATATTATAATTATTAAATATATAACAATTATTATCACCTTATATTGATCTTGCATGACGAAGGAGCAAAGATCAGAAAGTAGATCGTTAACTCAGCTTAACCGTGCTGTGTCAATTTATACTACAGCTTAATGATAGCTTTAATAATAGGTTTAGCGGTCTAAGCTTGAGCGCAAAACGATCGATAAATTGTATGTTTCTGTGTTATTTGTACGTAATTATTCATTTTTAGGGTTCCGTACCTCAAAAAGTAAAAAGGGAAAACTTATAGGATCACTTTGTTATAAGTAAGCTGAAATTAATATCAAATATTTAAGTATAATGATCTCTTGAAGCACAGAAAACTATTAAGGCTAAATCAAAAGCTACGATTATTTATTTAGATATTGTTTCACTGCATTTTGTATGAAATTTGTCGCTAAATCCGTAGGGTACTGTCCGAAAACATTCAGTTACGAAATTTGGCACGAAGTGAGAACTTAAAATACATAATAATACATAATTATTATGGAAAATAATCATTATAAATATATAATTGTAGTTCTTACAAGCGCTATCTTTCTTTCATAATTTGTATACTACCTGCTAGCCTACAATCCTAAAAATGGCAAGGAACCCTTGGTGTGCGAGCCTGATTCGCACTTGGCGGGATTTTTATTTCATGCTTAAACATTCTTCAATTTTTTCGAGATTTTAATATAACAATAAGACATTTTCAAAGGCATCTTTATAATAATAATGTATAAAAAAATATTTTCTAACACATTAGATATTACGTAACCTAAAAATTTCTCTTTCAAGATAACCAGCGTGGTCAGTTAATTGATATTCTTTATTAAATATAATTTAAAGGCATGGCTTTCGATGATTTTATGTTATATTAAATGCCTAAAGGGAATTATAAAATTGATTGAAGCTCATCGCTCATGGATTATATAATCATGCCAGGCTACTTGTGGCGCTAGTAAGCGTGTGACTGTAAATACAATAGATTTTGAGTTCAAATCTCACTCGAGGAAATGGCGTTAAATTCCGCCACTGAAAACTCTATGCCTCCAGAATTAGGCGAAAAGTGGGAAGCATTTTACATGCGGGATACAACGTGAAGTTGGAAAAAAATATTAAACATTTAATAATTCATAAGGCTGTTTACCAAAATATGAATAAAATACGGCGTAGAGCGAAAGCGGGTAACGTGACCAACATTGAGAAATCTCGTTTATATTCACTAGTTCATGTCAACTATTTAGACTTGTTTACATAAATGGCTGACAGCTGTCACCGGTGTAACTACACTTCATTTATAAGGTTCATGGCTTTGTTACAGTACGATCAACGAGTTGTGGCCACAATGAAGTCACCTATGAACGGATGCACAGATCTGATGTCACGGTTTTTTTACTTTTGAAACTGCATAAAAGATCAGTAAACCTAATTTCAAGGCAGCCACGATTTTTTAACCGTACTGCACATGGCTTACGGATACGTGCGATTGTTGAATGTACTTTGTATATCCATATAATAATCTATTACAGTAGGTACAACTACGTGTTTTTTTCACGAATAGAACAAATTACTTTACAAGTATATACAATATTTAATAAGCATTTATTTACATGAAAATGTATTTTTAATTATCTATTAGGCATTCATTGTTATCGTGTTAATACACAGTTAGTGCTAAACGTTTTTATTTATGTTGGTATTATATAAAGCTTTTAACTAACAAGTGTAAGAGAAACTCTTTTAATAATATTTGATGGATATATAGCTAATTGTGTTTATTTAAATAAAACTTACTTTTCTGTAATCGAATCCATATCTTTTTCTAAGTAAATATAGAAATAAGTTTTTTGTCAAGAAATTATAGGGCCATAGATCTGAGTATATATCTGACAGACAGACAGGCAGACAACAGAGTGATCTTATAAGGGTTATTTTTTTCCTTAAAAAGTACGGAACCCTAAAAATAGTTGCAAACCGATCGTTGTCTAAATATATCTATTTATATTATCAGATCTATAGTGTGATCATAAAATTAGTATAACATAATATGAAATTGAAAATATTATTCCAATACGTGTTTGAAAGTTGCTTCCATGCCTTTATTAATAACATTAGAAAATAGCTAACAATCTTTAAAGGATTGATTTAATTTTAATTCTGTTTCGGAGCTAGCGTGCCGATGAAAACAGATATTCTATTTTATTATAATGTTATTGTATTCCATCATCGAACATTGGTGAGCGGAGGGTCTTAACACTAGGCTCTCTCTGCATACTCTGCTACATGTGAGATGCAGTAAGAAGCTGTAAAAAATATAAATTCTCGATCTTATATTTATTAAGACATTAAAAATACATCTACCCTCAATAAACAATAACAAATAGTTCGCGTTTATTTACATACAATACATAATATATTATTTTACGATTATTTCACAAGAATATTCTAATAGCTGTAAACTGTAACGACAGTGAAACTTAATAAATTTCCGATACGAATCTCTCGAAGTAGGGTAAACCTGTAACTGTACGCTGCGAGGGTAACTGACTACTTGAGGTGTTACCGTTACAATAACCAATGTGAGCTTTTGATTGAATTGAACGCGATAAAACTCGGTCAGGTCTATAGATAGCATGACATATGGTTTAGGCAATTTTGATATTGCTTTTTTATATAGAAATTTATTATGTTGCTAAAATAAGTTAGTATTGGCGTACTAATGTCAATGTGGGTAGATTTAGGTGAAAAAAAGACAATAAAAGCAGTGGAAGGCGGAAGCCCTGATTGGAAGGTATCTAGCTAGTATGTAGTGTTGTTATTGAGTGATACATATCACTTATTGTAATTACGTGGAACCTCTGTCCGATTACGTTGGAAACATTTATTTATTAACATTTATTTTCGTGTGATCTAGGCCTAGAATAGGATCACCCTAGTGCTGACGGTGTCGTAAGAGGCGACTAAAGTACGTGTGGTAGAGTCACGTCGCCAGCAATGACAACACGCATGGGCAGGCTCGACCGGATCATTACCACCCCCGGTATTTATAACCGGCGTTAAGTAGTGGCTTTATGCCACTGCGTTGCGCACCAGGTACTGACGGGCTCCGGAGCCCAACCCGCACCCTTTCCTAGAATATGAAAGCGGCACTTAAAGAGAAACTACCCCAGGAGGGCACCAGGACCTCCGGTGCTGGAGAATCCCTCCCTGAGTCCTCAAACTCAGGCTGCCCTTCGAATTCGGGGGAGGGCACAGTACCGCGGACAAGACAAATTCGCAAACAAGGTAAACGAGACGTACGCTCCACGGCAACCCCTTCCACACTACACGTGGACTTCTGTAACATCAGAGGTCTTCATTCCAACCTGAATGCCGTCCACCACCATCTTGAGACGGCACGGCCGGCATTGTTATTTCTGACGGAGATTCAAATTATCCGACCGAGCGACACAGCCTACCTCCAATACCCTGGCTACAAAATAGAATACAACTTTCTGCCTCATGCCGGGGTCGCTGTGTTCGTAAGGGAGGACCTAAATTTCCGTCGTCTTGCTAATTTTGAAGGTCGGGACCTGTCAACTATCTGGCTCCGCGTTAACTCGGACGATCGTACCCCAGTCTACGCATGCCTTTACAGGTCCCACAGCGGCAATGCGGAAACGGATCGGCTCATGGAGCACATGCAATCGACCATCGACGATATGCTCTCACAGATTTCCTCTGCAGAGGTCGTGATACTTGGCGATTTTAACGCGCACAATGCAAGTTGGCTTGGATCACGCACAACCGACCACGCAGGGAGGGCTGTTTTTGATCTTGCTGTGGCAAATGGATCGTCCCAATTGGTTGAGTCACCCACGCAACTCCCGGACGTGGACAACCACAATGCCTCCTTATTGCACCTTCTGCTGACTTCACATCCGGAACAGTACCAGGTTGTCGTCGATGCTCCTTTGGGGTATTCTGGCCACTGCCTGGTACGGAGTGTCGTGCCCATTAAGCGCAAGGAGTCGCAGAACATCCGCAACTCGTCGCGTCTGGCACTACAAGTCAGCAGATTGGGATGGGATGCGTACATTTTACTCATCTTATCCCTGGGGATCGTGTGGGGACCGACCGTTCCGTTTTCTAACATTATATATATTGTAATAATATTTGTTAAACAAGCCAGGAGGCCAATGGCGCAGGGGTTAAGCGTGTGATTATGAACGCTACAGGTTGAGAGTTCGATTGCCATTCAACAAAATAAAATATGCCCGACTCGCGCTTGTCCGGTTTTTTTAATATTAGTATTGATATCATAATTTTTATTTACGTCAAAAGAAAATTCTAATACTTATAAAAAAATCGAGTTCCGTTAAACACTTACTTCACTTAGGTAAACAGTATTTTGACTTTTGAATAGTGAATAACCCGTTCTAACTTACAAAACTGTAAACTCAAAACACGTGTTTATTTTCACGTAATTTATAAAAAAAAATATTTTGAGGCACTCGCGGGAATAAATTATAATTTTTATCAATATTTGCATTTACTTCTTTCTGACACCAAAGCATCAGCGCGGCGTTTAGTACCGCCACTCATCACGCAATGCATCGAAAAATACGGCGGGAAGTGGGGAACAGTGCGTATTGACACTAGGTTCCCTCTGCCTACCCTGTTATATGCGGGATATAGCGGGAAGTTGAAAAAAGAAACTTTATAACGCTAGTTCCAAATGCAGCTTATTAAAGCACTTCCACAGTTAGCTACGGACATGCAAATCATATCATATAACAAAAACATTAATCGTAGCTTACCTACTTTTTAGCGTCACTCTATGTCCCACATACAGAAGGGTAGGCGAGGGAACTTAGTGTTAAGACACTCCGTGCGCTATTTTCCGCCGAATTCTCTAGGCTCTGCATGTTGAATGGCGGCACAACGCCGCCACTTTGTCTTTACACCAAAGCAAAGAAAATGGAAATATTCAATATTTCATTTGCTCGAGTGGGAATCGAACTTACAACCTGTCGCGTTTAGAGTCGCACTCTGCGCCCCTGCACCACGACTGGCCTCAGTTTACTGATTCTTTAAGTGTTTATTGGTCATTGACTTCAATAGTCGATCATTGACTGATGAAACTCATATTTTAATTTATGAACGTACGTGTACAAAGGCAAGGTTTCTATGTATGTTTACAGATTTCTAAATGTATGTACATACTTACATATATTTATATACCTACTAGTGGGCCCGGACGCGGCTACGCCCGCTTGAACTATACGATTATGTATTAAATATATTTATGAAATTATTTTTGGTTTTCAATAGAATTTGTAAGAAAATATAAGCGTAAATAATTAAAATAAGTTAAAAAAGAATAATAAGTGGAGATTTATTATTAGATAAAATATCTGAGTAACCGAAATGAACAAACAAAAGAAGTAAAAGTAACTAAAGGAAANACAGACAGACAGACAGACAGACAGACAGACAGACAGACAGACAGACAGACAGACAGACAGACAGACAGACAGACAGACAGACAGACAGACAGACAGACAGACAGACAGACAGACAGACAGACAGACAGACAGACAGACAGACAGACAGACAGACAGACAGACAGACAGACAGACAGACAGACAGACAGACAGACAGACAGACAGACAGACAGACAGACAGACAGACAGACAGACAGACAGACAGACAGACAGACAGACAGACAGACAGACAGACAGACAGACAGACAGACAGACAGACAGACAGACAGACAGACAGACAGACAGACAGACAGACAGACAGACAGACAGACAGACAGACAGACAGACAGACAGACAGACAGACAGACAGACAGACAGACAGACAGACAGACAGACAGACAGACAGACAGACAGACAGACAGACAGACAGACAGACAGACAGACAGACAGACAGACAGACAGACAGACAGACAGACAGACAGACAGACAGACAGACAGACAGACAGACAGACAGACAGACAGACAGACAGACAGACAGACAGACAGACAGACAGACAGACAGACAGACAGACAGACAGACAGACAGACAGACAGACAGACAGACAGACAGACAGACAGACAGACAGACAGACAGACAGACAGACAGACAGACAGACAGACAGACAGACAGACAGACAGACAGACAGACAGACAGACAGACAGACAGACAGACAGACAGACAGACAGACAGACAGACAGACAGACAGACAGACAGACAGACAGACAGACAGACAGACAGAGTTACTTTCGAATTTATAATATAGGTATGGATATAGGTACTCGTATACGAGTATTTTCTACCAAGTCGAAACTTGACGCCGCGCTTTGAATTTACGCTATAGCGAAGAATTAAAAATATTATAGGATAAACATGTATGGAATTAATGTCTATTGAATGTAATGCAGGATAGCTGTCAGCTAATGTAATAGATTGTACCATTGATTTTGAAAAGAGCAACTGTTGGGTTTCTTGCCGGCTCTTCTCAGCAGAACTGCCTTCCAAACCGATGGTAGATTTTTGTTTACTTGGACTATTTAAAAGTGCTTATTAATAGTCTATTTCAATAAAAAATATTTTGAATTTAATTTTGAATTCAATATTTCATTTCCTCGTGGGAACGAACCCACAATCTGTAGTGTTTACCATCAATTTGTGCTCCTTCGCCACGACTGGTTTGGGATTTTATAGTAATACCTACCTCGAATACCTATTAATATTTACTTTAGCTAAAATTTGAAATGCACTAAAAACTTATTTCATCTTTATTTTTATTAAAACCAATATGCAAAACTAAATTAAAGTATTTGTTTCAGTTGCCGAGCATAGCGTGCGAGAGGATATCAATATGCATATAAAATTTGGGCCAAAGGCCCATCAACTGTAGGCGAGGTAACTAAACATTTATCCTTATATTTTTAGATATAGAAAAACAATCTATGTTATTTTATTATATTTATTATTATAAAGAATTAATCTATTAATTATTTATTTACTAATTTGAACTACTTTTGTTTTTAAATAACATTAATACTTTAAAGACAATATCTATATCTACATCAGAAATTACAATTTTAGCCAATTCAATACAAAAAGTGCAGCAATTTGGTCAAACCCATTTAATTTAAAGAAATACTAAATGTTAAGGGAAGTTTACGTAAATACAATATTGAAAACTGCAAACTTAAATAAAATCAGTTCAGTTAAGCGCGGCGTTGAGTTCCGCAACTCAACAGGCAATGCCTTCAGAATTCGGCGAAAAGTGTGGTACGGAGGGCCTTGACACTAGCTTCCCTCTACCTACCCTTCTATGTTCGGGATACAGCGTGAAACTGATTTAATCAGTTTAGCCTATTCTGAGATTAGTGTGAACAAACGCTTAGACAGACAAACAGATAAAAAAAATAAAAAATCATTGTTTTGGGTTTTCACTTTCTCTTCTCGAGACCAGAGCGAAGAAATGGAAACGTTAAATACATTTCCTCCAGTGGGAATTGAACACACAACCAGTCGCGTTTACAAACTGGCCTCAGATATATTATAAGTAGGTATATTATATTACTAGTATATTATAATCTATAATATATTAGGTATATTATATTATAGATTATATTACAAGAATAGGTTGTTTTTATAACCGCCTTCGAGGTATGCACTCCCGGTGTTGCGTTCCACGTGAGCACCGATTTACACGCATCATTGACAAGGAATTCTTGTTTATTTATTATAACTTTGAGTTTAGAGTGTTTTACGGTTCATTGGAATATATTTTGAAATTTTTCATTGTATTGGTAATATTGCATGAAATTAATAATAAATACATTATTTATATGAATATTTTCATAGTTTAATGCGAAAATTCTTAGACTTAAATTTCTTTTAAGAATTGAGAAATTGAGAAAAATTCCTTGAAAGTCACAAGTTACAAAAAAAATAACATTATTTTGCACATATGTCATAACTAACACGCTCAACAAGCTATCACTAAAATTGGATGCTTAATTATAAAAAAAATCTGTGATCTCCCTTTACGTACCGCTTACTAGTTGTCGTGATTTTCCTACCCTATAATCTTTTTTAATTATCAGTTCAAAAATGACCAATTCGTTGCAAGTCTTGAAGGTTGCAAGTCCTCTGTCGTCTTTTAAAATTTGTGATATGGTTCTAGGATTACGAATAGGATTTCTTCGACTCTCCCTTACTGTTTTCATCGCCTTTTTCCTACGAACTGTACGTGGACGGCCAGATCTTTTTCTGTCACCTACAGGGGAGGTTCCATTGTAGTTATCAATGGCTCGATACACAAATTTTTGACTAATACCAAGCGTATGAAGGATTTTACACATTATATTTGGCTAATTTCAACATCACAATTTTTATATCATACAATCTTTTACAATGTATTGGCGGGAACAATCGTATAAAAATGACAGATTCCAAATTCAAATGTAATATTTTGTTAAATTTTAATTGTTACAGTATTTATGGCCAGACTAGGTATAATATTTATTGTAACAGTTATATTAAATATAATAACTAATTATAATTAATTATGAACAAAATTTAGAACTATTATTAATATTATTTTTTAATATTAGTATAACAAGTTGGTAAGTAACGACAGTGAGTTCACGACGATATGATGTCGGACATTCTTATTTGATATTTTGTAAATTGAATATCAAATAAAACGTTTGAAATTGGAATGTTTATACTTAAAATGTCCATTTTCTATTTTTTAAATTAATTAATATTCTATATCCCAAATCTAAGTTTCATATATCTATTTAATTTCACATAATAAGAACGCATTATCTAATTCGTAGCCACCTTTAAATATATTTATATAATTATATATAAAATATATCTATATATATAAAAGGACTTGTCCTCACTGACTGAGGTTAGACGCACGCACAGCCGTAACCGATGGTAGTAGAAACGTGAAATTTGGACAGATGCTTACTTTCGTAATCTGGACATCCACTAAGAAGGGATTTTGAAAAATTTTAACCCTGAAGGGGTGAAATAGGGATGGAAGTTTGTATGGAATTTATTGTAAATCGCCACCGTTTTTTATAAAATTTGAAATTCGGACTCTTAAATAGATTTCATTGAACACGTTTCGTTTTTTAGAATTCGCCCCTAAATAAGCATGCGAAGCTGCGCGCGTCCGCTTGTTTAATTATAATAGCATTAGGTAGGTCATGAGAAGATTTAAAACAGTGATACTAGCCAGGTTATATATATATATATATGTATAATACGTTGTTAATTTCAAACAGTGGCATTTTAATTCAGTTCAGTTCCGTTACGTAATTGAGTTTAAAATAAGTTTCACTTTTATTGCGAGCTAAGGGTAATGTGATGCGTTATGTTTCACGCCGCTCATTAAATTACGTTTACGTGTTAATCTGAACAAAGAAATTACTCGTGAATTGTAATTTTTTTATAGCGGTAATAATAAAAAGTTGATATAAAAAACATGGTTGGCAAAGAGTGTTTAGTGGTCAATATATTCCGTTTTCCTCTTTTCAGGCAGGTATTTTGCTCTTTTGGTACGGCGAGGAAATGAAAATAGTTTATTGTCCCGTGAGGGTATTACAGACGATGCCAATTATACCACAAAGATTCCTATTTTTTTTATATAGCAGGGTAGGCAGAGGGAGCCTGGGAACTTAGAGTTAACACTCTGTTCCCATTAAGACATTTGTCTCGTTACCAGAGTGAAGAAATGAAATTATTAAGTATTTCATTTCCTTTAGTGGGAATGAAACCCACAACCAGTCATTGGCTGCTCTTTTAAATGTATATTACGCACATTATATCTTCCTTTATATCTATCTTATCTATTCATAAATGAAAATTTAAAAGACGTTTAAGTATTTTTTTACATAATTCCTTATCTTCTTTTAATATTTTTTGTTACACACTAGATGGTAACGTGCGACAACGAGAGTACGTCTCTTGGCGGGTTCCACCTCGGCGCTCACGATGACCACCGACCGCGAGCGCCGAGCGTCTCCTCCCTTTCGCTTTACAAGCAGAAGATTGATGCCCTATTCGATGATACGCGTTCCATTACCAGCTTACCACAGTATGCTCCCACCTCGGATACAGGACGAAGAGATAGCAAGGTGAATTTAATTATTTAAGTATTTATAAAATATATATATTTTTTCATAATTTTCTTGTATTATAGTAAAAAAAGGTAACTCACGCACCTCTTAGCTCTTTACATTTTTTTGTTATTTTCGTTCGGTTTTGGTATTTTGTCCCGAACTTTGTATTAATTCATCTAAATACCAATAAACATACTCAATGGCGAAATCTCATTTACGAAAATCGAATTTATTTAAAATTTAATTTAATATTTTCAGGTCAGCATAACACATGATGCTAAAACAATATTTGAAGATGAAAATAGCTACTGCCAAAATAAAATCAAAAAGATAAACAACACTGTTCAAGATCGTATAGAGAGAATGTTTGCAGACATGGCGGGAGAGTCAAGACAAACGGAGAGTATTGGTGTGCACGTGTTCAGTGTGCACTATTTAGGTTCAACTCCTCTTCAGAGTAAAGTGACTAGTCTATCTGGGCTGCAAGATCCACTACGAGATTTATATTTTGCTTACAAAAGCAATTTCCGCCATAAGGGTACTTTCACTGGCCGGCTAGAAATATCTAAAAGTGGTTTAAAAGTTAAGTACAAGGGAGAGAAAGGAGACTTAGAAAAATTAAATCCTTTTCCAACTATAGCGGTATGGTCTGCGGTAAAATTCGTGGTACAACAGTCAGACAAAGACCAAAATGAATCGAGTTACGCATTCGTTCCTCTTATCACCGATCCTGATAATATTGACCGGCACGCACTATTCAAAACATTAAATTCGTCTGAAAAGAAATATATCCTCTCCCACAACGAAAATTCCCATTCGCCCCTTTTCGCTGTAGTGATGAGGAAAATAGGGGTGGCAAAGCAGCTTGAGTGTCATGGATTTGTATGCCAGAGTACCGAGGACGCTATAGTGATAGCGGCCACGTTATACAAATCACTTATGTCACATATGAGTAGACAAGGCCATAACGATAAAAAACTAAGAAATAGGAATGGAGTGAGCTGCATGAGTGTCACGAGTAGCATACCAGCTAATGATATCCCGATACGACCTCCACGAAAAAAACGCAGTACATCATCTTTAAGCGACAGCGACAGAGCAGACGGCTTTTCTGCCAGCGAGTCGTTTAGTGAAAAATCTAAGTTGGAGAGAACTAATAGTGTTCTAGAAAGTTCTCATATAGCTTCATATGAACCCAAACGCATCACTGTTGAAGAAGTGAAAGCTAAATTAGATTTAATAAAACAAAACGATACAAGCAGTGAATCTCATGACTCGAATATTTTGAATAATTCGTGTAGTCCAGTTCAGGTTATAAAAAATATCCAAAGTAGTACAGAATCGTCTGTTCGGAGTAAAGTGTCGGAGAAAATAGAGCTGTTCAGAGAGTTGGAACGACGAAAAGGTATACAGAGACCTCCAACTTTACCGCCTCCTGTGCCCTCAAAGCCAAATGGCTCTACTGCTGAGTCTGTCAAGGAACCTTTAAGGAGAAGTCAAAGCGGTAGGAAATCACTGAGTGAGTCTGGTGACATTCTTACAAAAGTGGCTATACCTCGCTCTGGAAGCTTTTTAAATGCTGGCGGCTTAACTCGCTACAAATCTATTGGGCAAAGGTAGTATATTATGTTTATGTAATTTTCTTTCTTAAATTTGGTCCAGTATTTATAAAAGATTTACAAATATATCTTTATTGAACATATATATGTTATAATAGACATAACATATATCAAATAAATTAATATAATTTCTTTCCCCGTCGCAATATATTAAGCAAAAGCCCGAAGCCAGTTAATATATTCAACTCAATTAACACAATTGTTACACTCGACGAACCAAAGTAAAAATAACGTTAACGAGATCGAATAGAGCATGTTTAGCGGACTGTTTCGACTGGCATTCCTTTAATCCACTCTATTAATACATACAGATTGAGTATTCATTTCACTATTGTATGTTATCGTATTCATATTTGCTATAATAATATTTTTTTATGGCAATACTATCAAGGCTGTAGTAATGGAGAGGCTCGAGAGTGTAATGTATACGCGATAGAGGGTTTGGGGAACTCGGGGAAACCAATTATTATTTATTTATATGTTCATTTCTTCTCTCTGGTAATAGGGTAAAGCGCGGCGTTGAGTTCCGTTCTTGGAAATTCGGCGGAAACAGGTACGGAGTATGTTAACTCTATGTTCGCTCTCCTTACTATGCTGATTGCGAGATACAGCGTGAAACTGAAAAAATATTTTAATTGATTTACAATTGTTTGCACAGTAGTACTTTTAATATATTTATTTATGTTTTTAGAAATAATGGCAAAAAAGGCGGCGGCTCACCCCTAGGCTTCAATGAGTTATTTAATGAATTTAAAGTTCAGGAAAACCTGCATTCAATGGACGAAATTTTGAACGCGATAATTGATTCGGAAGGAATGTCTTTTAATGACTTGAAACCAATTTATAAGGAATTCCTACTAAAATTGGCCGTCACGCTGACTAAAGATGAAATCTTTCAACACAGCAAAGCAATAATGAAGAAGCAAAAAAAGAAAATATTACGTAGAAATAGCACATTTCAAAATAAAAGGCGGAAAATATTTAAAGGCGCGAGCGGACTTCGCATGGTTTTTAGATTGCCCTTTGGGAAAGAATTTCGGAGGAAAGAAAAGAAACAGAACTTCGAAATTCAATCTTTGCAGACTAATTTAAAAGCAAAAGAGCAGAATGAGAGTTCCGTATCAACATCTAGCTACGACTTACGGCAGTTTCGGCCGAAGGAACCAGAATTTCCAGCACCAAAACGCCAGCCGAGACAAAGGAACAGTAGTAAGAAATCGGAAAGACATGGAAAATCACGAGGTGACAGAACTTCGTCAGAAGATTCAGATTTTTTAACTTTAAGATGTCAGAATAGAAATAGCTCTAGTGGATATGTATCCTGTTCTGAATGTGAGTCCGAAAGTTGTATAGACCGCTGCTACTGCTCTTTAAAGCCTGATTATAAGAAGTGCTACTGTTCAGAAACTAAAGGTTCAAGGGCTAAGTTATTGGGAAAAAACTGCACTGAATGTTCCAAGTGAGTTTGTTTTATTTTACTCTTGTATTAATTTATATTATGGCATTTAGTTTGACATAATTTCAGTTATTATAAATGCATCGAAAAAAGAAAGCAAAATAAATTGAGGCTAATCGTGGCGTAAAATGTGACTGTAAGCGCACCAGGTTATGGTTCAAGCTCCTCCAGAATTCAACGGAAAATAGCAGCAGACAGCAGGGTAGGCAGAGGAAACATAGTGTTAAGACACTCAGTTTCCCAGTTACCACAGAATTCTGGAGGCATTTCGTGTTAAGTGGCGGAATTTAACGCCGCACTTGTCTCGACACTAGAGCGAAGAAATAAAAATAAATATATATATATATATATATATATATATATATATATATAATCAAAGTTATAAATAAATATAATACAAAACATGCACTAAACAAATTTATATTATAATAAAATCCATTTCTGTTTCTGTTGTTTTGACAATATTAAATTTCAGGCCAATATATTAAGCGTAGCTTTCCAACAGCTTTGTAAGTCGTATATGCAATATTTATGTAAAATAATATGCAAAACGCTAATAGACTTTCACGTGGTAAAGGTTAGAAATATTATTTAGCATATAATTTTGTAAGTGCCATTATTATCTTTAACTACCGGTTTATATTCGAATCCCACGCGAACACCCGACGCGACGTGTATTGGATGAAAGTTGGAATTGTATTAATGGATTATCTAAGTCTCTAACGGTGATTGTTACTCATCTTCTGATTTCCTTTTTTCTTAGCTTTACCTAAGTATTTATCCTGCACATAGTGGAGTACGCAGGGGGAAACTGGGAACCTAGTGTTTCAGTTTCCATTAAGATATTTCCGTTCTCTAGTTTCCGCCCAATTCTGGTGGAATAGTATGTTAGGTGGCGGGACTTAACGCCGCGCTTTATCTCTTTATCAGAGTGGGGAAATGAAAATATAAAATATTATATTTCCTCGAGTGAAATACGACTCGATTCACAATCTGTCACGTTTACAGTTGTCAAAAATATATGCATAAATAATCATATATTTTGATTAAGTTAACTTAGAAGCTAGATATTAAATAATTGATTAATATCAATTATTAATTTATTTAATAATAATATTTATTTAATATTAATTGTTTAAGCGTATAAATTAATATAAAAAATGATTAACACAATTGACATTTTTCTATATTTAATATACACAGTCTGAAGTCAAATACAACATTTATAAAGGTGTGAGTGTTGTAATTTTCCGTCTACATATTCCTTTCC
Source organism: Heliconius nattereri (assembly GCA_013403645.1). Lineage (NCBI taxonomy): Eukaryota > Metazoa > Arthropoda > Insecta > Lepidoptera > Nymphalidae > Heliconius > Heliconius nattereri. The sequence continues at coordinate 4,440,134 of JAAIXI010000223.1, forward strand.
AATCCATTTCTCACATATAAAAGTATGTTTTTTTAACATAATATTGAATAATTACTTGTATTACCACTTGTTAGATAAAATAAATAAATAGAAACCTTATTCGGGAATTTAATAAAGTCCACATTAGTATGTCTTCGTCAGATAGAAATGAAACGTGAGACTAAACAGAGCATAAAACACACGTTGATTATATTAAAAATGTTTTCTTCTTATGCCTTCTTCTTGTGTATGTTATAAACCGTTTGTTTAAATTAAATATAGAAATAGTTTTATATATATTTAAAATAATATAAAATCATTTTATTATATTATTTTATATAGGTAAATTCATGTGAGTGAAATTCAAGGGTGACTGTAAACACGACTGGTAGTGGGTTCGATGCCCATTCGAGGAAATAAAATATTTATTTTAACTTAAATTTTCATTACTTCGCTCTGGTATCAAGGCAAAACGCGGCGTTGAGTTCCGTCAACGTCAAGCTGAGAAAAAGTGTTGCATAAACACTGCTTATATTATCTATTGCAATACAGGTAATAAATAAAGAAATATGTATTGTAAAAAGTTCTCATACTAATTAAGATTTTTTTTAACTTCACACTGTATCCCGCACATAGCTGAGGGAACCTGGGAACCTAGTGTTAAGACACTCCGTTCCCCACTTTCCACAATTCAATTTTCTCCACGAGATAAATGACGGCTTTTAACTAGGTGTACGAGTATATTCATTTGACTCGCGCTTTAACATTGAATCGTGCAGTGTCAGGTTTATAAACTACTAGTTATTTATATATTGCAAAAGATGACTTGGCAAGTTGTTATTCTGCGCTTGTAGAGTCAGTCAGTCATTAGAAACGGTTAATTTTCTGAATTCCTGTATGGAGTTTGCCTTATACTCGTACAGTAGATATTTATATTGAAAGATATAATGCATAGTATTTACGTAATTAATGCCAGTTATGGCACAAGCGTGTGAGTGTAATGCGGAAGGTTGTGAGTTCTATTTCCACTCGAGGTAATGAAATGTTTAATATTTTCATTTCTTCGCTCTGGTGTCGAGGCCAGCGTATAAATGAAAATATTAAATATCTAATTTCAGAAACGTATAATTAAATATGTCATGTCCTCGAGCGGTAATCAACCCATAACTTGCAGCATTTACAGCCACAAGTTTGTGCTCCTCTCTGCGCCACTACTGGCCCCAATAATACGTACATGATCGAATGATGTTAATAAAGATCGAGACACACACGAAATAAAAAACATAGTAAAGTTTATTAAGCTTATTAGGAATTATATATATTTGTAATATATATTTGAAGTTATATATTATATTTGAAGAAAAATAAAAATACCTAGTTTTTTAGTGTTATCTATATATATATAATCGAAAGAATATACATGAGCGAGTAATTTCAAATTTTGCATAAGAGTTATTTATAGGACGTATAGGTGCTCGCTAAGACGGGAATTTGCAATATTCGACTTCTAAGGAGTTGTTTTTGGGGTTGAAAGTTTGTATGAAACTTCGTTACTACAAGTGCTAGAAGTCTCAAATTTTGCGTGGACGTACTTATAAGACATAGGTACTCATGGAGACAGAAATTAATAATAACGTAGTTCACGCAGGCGAAGCCGCGGGCGGGCCGCTAGTACAAAATAATCTTCAGCTTATTTCTTACTTACTGTATAAATTAAAATATATTGAGAATATTATAAATTACTAAAACAGTACTTACTATCAAGAAAAGTAATATAATGAAATTACTAAATGAAAGATTACTTGCGTACCATGAACTCTGGCCTAATATCATATTTAATATGGTCATTCTCAATTATGGAAATAATTTATGCTGAAAATTATCTAAAGTGTGCAAAATTGCTAATTTCGAAGCTGATGAGTCTTTTTGTTGATGTCTTACAAATTATAATGAATGTTAATATATTAATATTTTATTTATACGATTAACTTTTTCAATTTATTGGAAAAAAACATTTTTATATTTATTTTATTTGTTTTTTTTATCGATATATGGAGAGAAACATAGTTTTAAAACACTCTATGTTGTATTTTTTGCTCATTTTGTATATGTTAAAACTAAACACTCTAACCAGACAGTAAAAAAATAACATTCTATTGAATGGGAATCGAATTTAAAACCATCGCTTCTTTAATTAGGTACTCCCAAGTTCAACCATGACAGCGTCATCCTTTCAAACTTTTCGAAACTTATTTTTAATCGAAATCCTTAAACAACTGAAATATAATTAATTGCATATATTAATTAAAATCCAATTAAATCTATTTAAACATTGCCACTTCAATCTTTTAGCACATTTATTTATATTAGTCATTTGTAAAACTTTCCAAATGTGAGGTTCTCTACCTACTTTCGAATCACAAGTGTATGTATGGCTACTCTTCATCTTCAAAGCATTAAATCTCCGAACTCATCTGTCGCGTACATAATGAAAAAGAGGAAAGTGAATGCTTTTAGATATAATATATTGATTTTATTGATAGCGTTTTGTGCAGTATAATAAGTCGCGAAACGTATAGGTACAATATACATCTTTTGTTTGGGGTCACACATGTAAAACTACAGGATAGTTACACGCTGCATCCCGCACCTTGCAGGATAGGCCGCGGGAATGTAGTGTAAAGACACTTCGATCACTATTTTTTCCGCTGGAGTCATTGCGTGTTGAGTGAACGCCGCGCTTTTCTTCGACATCAGAGCGAAGAAATTACACAACCTACTGTGTGTTTTGTGTGTGTTTTTTTTTAACTTAACCCTTTTTTTTTCAAACACTCCTCCTTACTCCCTGAAGTGCCCCTGCGATTTTATACAGACGACACAATAGTTTATTGATTATATTAGCGACTTGAATAATAGTAATATTACTTAAAACATACATAAATTTAATAATATATAAAATAAATAAATAAATATTTTTTTAATAATAATATAAACATAATAACAGTATAATATATACATTGTATTTATGTTACTGTGTTTTTAAAGTCTTTAAGTGTGCTAAAGATGTGAGATATAAATTTAATAAATGTTCTGAAGCAAATGTCGTTATTTATTAAGTTATGAAGGATAAATGGCGTTTCTATGCTGTTTATGTTACAATTAATTATGTGTTCTGATCTTTGTGAGCTATATACACAAAGCTATAGCTATAAACATCTGATTTTTGTGACAATATTTTAATAGGTGAGCGAGATTTTGAATTGAGTTATTTGTACACGGGCATATTTTATTATTTTTTATTTTAAATTTATTTAAATATTCCAAGTGGAAGCCGTGGCCTGTTAAGTACTGCGTTAAGTAAAACTGTGTTATGGAAGGTAACAAATTGATCTTATTATTAACGGATTTTATTATTTCAATATTACTTAGTATGCTTCTTGTATGAAGACCGTTTTCAGCAGCTACGTATTCTTCATTAATTTACTTCATTAACTTAACCCTTTATACTGTATATAGTAGCGTAGATGAAAGGAACCTCATTAAGCTAAAGGAACCTTATTAAGTTCCATTACATTTCAAGACATTCCGTACTCCACATCACCATATTATGAATAATTATCATTTCCCGGTTTTAGTGTTAAAATACGGGGAGTTTCGCCACACAACACGCAGTGTCTTGAATTCAGGCGGCAAGTGAAGAACAAAGTGTTATTAATGTTTTATCTTAGCGCTGTACCCTTTTACAGCAGGATACGTAGATTTGCTCCCCTTCTTCATTTTCAATTCCAGAGGTATAGCGTGTTGAGTGGCGGAACTAAACGCCGCGCATTTCCTCGACACCATAGCGAAGAAATTGAAATGTACATGTAGATAGATATAAGTTAAATTGTCGTGAGTGTCTCATATTCCTTTATTCATGAATTTCACATAATTTTTTCAGAGAAGTATACGACGGGGACTACAGCTATTGTTCCTGCGACTCGGAGAGCTGTGCTGACAGCAACAAGTGTTACTGCACGGGCCCAAGGAGGACCACGATGCAAAGCTCGCAGAGCCTGGAATATCTAAAGAGTCCCTCCAATAAAACTTATTCGGATCGTATGAAGAGGGCTTTTAATGATTATGAAACCAAGCCAAGGACCAGGTTAGTATATATTATCTATATATTCTATATCGAGATAAATAAAATCGAAAGGTCATTCACTCATCACGAAATCTCAGAAACTACATGTGCTAGGAATCTCAAATTTTGCATAGGAGTTATTAGAGACGTAGGTACTCATGAAGACAGAAATTAATAATAACATAGTTCACGCAGGCGAAGCCGCGGGCGGTCTCCTAGTTTATAAGTTTATAACTTATTTGTGGTGTTTAATAATCTAATAGAGACACAACAATGGTATTTTTGTTTGTCTGTTTTTCCTGTTTGTCTGTACGTTTGTTCACGCTAATCTCATAAACGGCTTAACCGATTTTATAGCAGTTTTCAGTATTGTATTTATTGTTTGTTTGATTTCAAAATTTGAAATTTTTAATAAGTAGTTTTTTAAATTTTCTAAAACTTTACTTTTCCATATAATTATAGATATTGTTCTTATAATGATATTATTAATAAAAACGAAAGCAATGAAGTTTAGTAAATTAATAATTATGTAGTTTAAGCGGGTGAACTCACGAGCGCGTCGCTAGTCTATAATAATTTTAATGCATCCATTTTATTACTATATACCTAATACAATGTAATAACTTACTATTAAATGTATCTGTATCCAATTTAACTTTAACGATATATACTTTAGTGAAATGTCAGATCTAAAGAACAACAAATAAGTCATTTTGTATCAATACTTTTAATAGAGGCCGTAATGGCGCAGCGGCACAAGGCTGTGACTGGAAGGCGACGGTTGCGGGTTCAATCCCCACTCGAGGAAGTGAAATATTTATTTACGTTTATAATTCCATTTCTTCGCTCTGGTGTCGAGGCAAAGCGCGGCGTTGAACTCTGTCACTCAACAGCTCAACACGCGAAGCCTCCAGAATTCGGCAGAAAGTGGGGAACGGAGTGTCTTAATACTAGGTTCCCTCTGCCTGTCTGGCTGTGTGCGGGATACAGCGTGGTTGTTGTCGTTACTCGTGATGCGTGTGGATCGAAGTGTCTAACACTATGCTTCCTCTGCTTATCCTGCTACATGGGGGACACAGAGTTAAGCTGAAAAAAATCATGGACGCGCGATTTGAATAATTACATTATACCTGTAAATATAACATTTTTAATTAAACTTTACTTGTAAGTCCTCCTCGCTTTAATATACAGTTATTGACTCTACATTTAGCTATAACTAGAAGTAAACATTCCAGGTCCGGTGCCTCCAGCCGCAGGCGCGAGGAGCGGCGACGAGCGCGAAGTTCCGACAGTCTGGCGCTCGACTACGAGTTATTGTTGCAGAACAAGCCGCGCAACAAGAATATGCAGCGGCTTACTGGTAATATATTTTTTTAGTTTCACGCTGTATCCCGCACATAGCAGGATAAGCAGAGGGAACCTGCGCTTTGAGAGGCAGAATTCAACACAGCGCTGTAAATCGTGAGACGATGTAAATTTTAAACATTCAAATTCCTCGAGTGGGAATTGAACCCACAACTTGTCGTGTTTTTTCTCTAGTATCTAGAGAGTATCTAATATCTAGAGCTATTTTGGGCGCTATCCAATTGTGGATCTATATAATAAATTGATATTTGCTCCAGTTCGCAGCACAGGTGCGGGATCTCAAGACGCGCTTAGCGTCAAGAAGTCAGCGGAGATGGCGGCTCTCTTCGCGGACGTGAGGCTCTCTCAGAGGACCGACGTGCGCTCTCTCGCGGGGCGGAGAGCGAGGGCGACACCTCTCGCCAGAATGTTCGACCACAGACCTCTTAGCAGAAACGCCAGCTTGGAGGACACTTTGGGGTATTTCCCTTAAATATTTGATATGGAATGTCATAAGTATATATTAATATTTACTTTATATGAGTATGGTTTTTGTAGAGGTTTGAAATTAAACATTGACAATTGAAATTTGATGTCGTCAACAAGGAAAAATTATGAATTAAATGTTTCGCTTTAATAGTACTTTGTTTATTTCATAGTACTTTGTTTTGATGGTTATTTTAAATATGATTATAGTATTATACTATTCTTTTTATGTATTTACAAGTGTATTCTTATAATATTTATATTATTGTTTTTTTATATTTACTTAATTTCACATGTAATATTATAAAACAGGGCAATTGCTGAATATTTGTAGATGCTTCGTGTTTATAGTAAGTTATTTTTCTATCTGTATTCAGTAATTGTGTTTGTTTTTATATTCTTTTCCATTATTAATAAAATGAATCTCATCACGTATACCACCTTATTCGTAAAAATAAGGATTTTTATTAGGTATATAGAATTTGTTAGTGAACTATGTATTTAGTTATTTATTCGGGAAATAACCGTTATGCATAGGATAGATGTAAATCAGTCACGTTTAGTTTTAAGCTAACTTTTTTTATCTATTACGAAACGATTTTTTTAGTAAATATTGTAAATTATGACTTATGGCGGACGAATTTTTTTATTATGTTTAAATTTTAATCTCATATTAAGAGATTATTGATTGAATTATTCAAAATGACCAAACGCAGCGTTGTGTTCCGCCACTCAACATGCAATGTCTCCAGAATACGGCGAATGAAAACGGGAAACTGAATGTCTTAACACTAAGTTTCATCTGCCTAGCCTGCTATATGCGGGATTCTGCGTGAAGCTGATTTGTTTTATTTTTTTAAAAATCTTTAGAAATTACTTCAAATATCGTTTTGTTACTATATCTATATTATTAGCAATAAGGTAATTTTATTAATTGAATTTCGATTCCTTTAACACAATTGTGCAATTTCAGTGCAATATAATGTATTACGTGCAATATTTTTTGTAAATAAATATTTTATATTGATCAGAGATGTTTCTTTCCAATATCCTAGATTTTTATATTTCCTCCATATTATTTTAAAATTTCTATTTCCTTTTATAATTATTTGAAGATAAAGATGAACTTATATTATATGTCGAGTCTAGATTTTTATAATTTTTTTTAATGTTAGGTATGTAATAACAATTTTGAATATAATAATATTTAAAAAAAATATATGTATATAGCCAAACCCTGTTAGTTAAGGAGGCGAAGCACCAAACTGTGGAGTCACTCGAGCGTCCTTGAGACCTATTGGGTTGCGAAGCTTAGATGATAACAAGAAAAAAATGTCATATAAAAATTTCGTTTGACCGGTGGGTTGAGGGGCTATAGATTTTCAAAAATGTAAAAAAAAAACTGTTCCATGGACATACTCGAGCGCGTCAGATATTGATATCATCGATTAGCCTACGTCTTTTTAAACGTGAAAATATGTTAAGCTGACAGTTTCCATGGTGGAGGCTGTACGTACGTAAGAGTTAAATGTGGCAAAAAAAAAAAAAATATTGTCGAGCGCGTCAGATTTTCTAAGGGGGTGTTAAGTGAACCTAAAAAAAGCTCTTATGTAATAATCTGACGATTTGGATGTGACGCAAGCTCGTAATCGTTGTTTGAAAATGCAAAAAAAAATCGTCATTTTGAAATACTCGAGCGCGTCAGATTAAGATATATATGGTTCATCTTCATGCCCTAGACGTGATATCTCAAAATCAGACGATTATCTGAAGGGACTTGCTTAATCTGACAATTATTAATATTTTTTTAAACCAATACAATGAACAAGTCAGCTTTACGTTGTATCCCGCACACAGCAGGGTAGGCAGAGGGAACCTAAGGTTAAGACACTCTGTTCCCCACTTTCTGCCAAATTTTGAAGGCATTGAGTGTTGAGTAGCAGCACTTAACGTCGCTGTTTTGCCTCGACACCAGAGCGAAGAAATGGAAATATAAATTTAAATAAATATTTCATCTCCTGGAATGGAGATTGAACCCACAACCAGTAGGTTTTACAGTCACACTCTGCGCCACTGCGCCACAAATGGAATGTAACTAAAAGAATGTAGGTTTGAAATAGAATACTTGTATTTATAAAAAAAACTACAAAAAAAATTTTTTTTTTCAAGTATTTTTTTAAATTATCATCTTCATTGATGAGTTAGGGACTAATCAAAAAAAGAAAGAGGTAGATAGGAATAGAAATACGGTGAGAGGAATATATGCAATTCTTAGGTACATCAAACTTTATCGATCAACTTCTATTACTTCGGCTTGCGGAATTTGTCAGATTATACATTTTTCGTAATCCTTGAATGATTACCTTCAAAATAAAAAAAAAATTATGCGCTCGAGAATGTCCGATGATCAATTATTTTTTACTAATCTGATCCTTTATCCTAGACGCGCTATACATATGAAGCTCATATTTGGTGGAAGTACGTAACCGAGTACAAGGAATCCCCAGTATCTTAATCTGATGCGCTCGAATGACTCCACAAAGTCCCCTCTTCGCCGCCCCTACTATGTAGCATTTACCATGCAATCTCTATAAATGATAGTTGAATGACAACGCATGTCCAAATGGCTTCCGCCTATTGCATGAAATAAGAAAAAAAAATATAAATTAAAAAAAAATGACGCAATAACAGTCAAGCATAATTAATAAACATTTATTAACATTTCACAGATACATTGTCAAAACATACTTTGTTAAGGACGGATTCCATGACCGTCACCATCGCCACTGGTGGACTTTATTCCTATTAATCCTGTGGTCAGGACTTCCGATATATTATTTTTAATATCTGATAATGTCTGGAATAGGCTAAGGTCATTTTTTGCAACGGCACTTCTATTTTAAAAGCTTACAATTTTTTATAACTTGTTCCTATTTGTATTCAATATTGATGCTATACTAATCTTAATATACAGTTTTTTAGGTTCATATATTATACATTTTTGGAAGTAAACAACTAACCAGTATCTAAATAAAAGCATACTTTGGTATGTCCTTACTACGTTGTTTCTTTGCGATTGGATCGCTGCAAAAAATAACCTTAGACTACATACAACCTTAAATTTTAATATTTTTCTATACATTTTTCAACTATATAATAATCTTCAGATATATTCTGTTCCTAGATAGGTTTATAATATCTATGTTAACTTGGCTACAAGTATGGTTATAATTTATATTTACAAATATATTTCTGTGACACTTAATGAGTATTTATCTATGTTATTTGTGAGTGGAGGTTCTATTTTAAACATTTATTATATTATTGAAAACAAAAAAAATAAGATAAATATATAGAATGAATGTTTACATATAATCTGAGCTTTTTAGTCCTTATAATGGCACCAATTTATTGTGCAAATCTTAGAACTTATTTAAATTTAGAAAAAAATTTTTTACTCTTACCATATGTCCTCTTATAAAGTTCAGATTAATTGCATACATCATATATGTATAGTTTAAACATTTTAATATTTATCTATTTTAGTTCTTTAAATGAGACTAGTAAAAGTTTGTTAATGTTTTTGATTTGTGAAAGATATAGACATATTAGGTACATTTGTTCCTATATATTGACGGTATTTACAAATCTGTATCGGTTTACAAAATATACATAGGTACTTCTCGACAAATGCAATTTATAATTTGATTACTACGTAACCATCGTCATCGTATATAACAAGTGCTAAATTTTATTTCTATTATGGCATTTCTAGTAAGGCCTGACAGTACCTAGGCGGCCTCTTGGTAGCGGTTCAGCGTAGCTGTGTCTATATTTCGCCGGCTGCCTGTCGGCGAGGTCAGTAAAGTCTCTATAGTCCCTTTCGTAAAATCTATCTCTGTCCCCTTCAGCATAAGACTGGCGTTGGTCATCCAGCAGTCGTGAACGACTGAATGCCTTCTGTCGGTCATTCCAATTTCTCCTTTCATCTATTACTGGCTCAATGATTTCATCTTCTTCAATGCGACGATCTAATTCCCTCCTATCTCTGTAGCGGTCAAAGTCATTCCTCTGTTTTGACTCGACTCTATTCAGATAATCCTCCGTGCCGTACTCGTATCTTTTGACTTCGTCACGTTTTCGTCCCACTCTAGGAAGTCTCTCTATTTCTCTCTGACCCAAATCAGGCACCACACCTAAGTCACGAACTCTGTCTTCTTTACGCCTGTCCGGTTCTCTGTGAGAACGTTCTACGTCGCGATAGGAGCGGTCGTTTTCTCGCCGAGAGCTCACCTGTCGGTCCTGACGCTCATCTCGCCTTTCTTCCTCGGGGGAAGAAGTCGAGCGACTGTTCCGTTCTAGCATGCTTCTCCTCATGGCCATGTGAGCTTCAAGTTCTTTATTAAACCTCTCTCTTTCCAAATTCATGAACTTTTCTTTAGCGACGTTAAACCGTTCTTTTGGGGAGGCATCAATAACTTTGAGGCTTCCTTCGCTTGCACCCCTTTGTAGCTTACCTAATCTGCGATCTTCGACTCTATCGATACTTCTATTGGAAGGTTTTGTTTCTGCCACATATCGTCGCCTATAGCTGGTATCGTCATCGAATTTATCAGTTTTATCCTTCCTTTCAAGAGATTCATGACGGAAGCGTCGCTCAAAAGTTGCTTGGTCACGGAATGAAGGCATTTGGTCACGGTACTGGTCACTATAGTCATCGTTGTATGCCCTCTCGAAGTGACGCGGAGACAGGGTACGACGAGGTGCAGGAGGAGAAGTGCGGTGTGGAGAGTGAGCTCGACGTGGAGAGTGGGCTTGACGAGGCGGAGATGCGTCAAAGGCCTCGTGCATTAAGTAAGCTGTGCTTTCTGCCCAATCTTCCTCTGAAATGGAAAGGAAAAAATATTTTAATATAATCTTAAATATTTGCTACATATGTAATTGTGTCCATCAATAAACTTTCTTTATACAAGTTAAGCATTATCGTTGTTTTAGCAACGTTATCGTTGTTGTTCTTTACAAACATTTAATCTAAAAATTCAAGAACATGAAACATTTCGAGGGTTTAATTAACAAAAAATATTAACAAAAAATATATCCCAAATTATATTTTAATTAAAGACCTCATAAAATATTGTTGAAAAATATTTCATGGCCTGGTTACCTAGATTACTTGTAATAATATATTCATCTTCGGTCAGGTTGTTCCTATTGTCAAATTCAGTTTTACGTATAACGGGAGTTCATCTCTAAACATGCCTTTTGCGACTAAATTTGTTTGAAATTATGCGTATGCCATATAGCATATACAAAAAAACCTTATTAATTGGTAATTTAGTTAAATATTGGCAGTAGCTCTTTTTTATTTAACTTTATTTAGTATTTTAGTTTTTTTAATTTTCATTTTACACTAAATCAGTTTATAATGACTTCATCTTTATTCACGTCTCGGGAATTGGTTGAATTACGAATAAATTTTATATTGGAGCTAACTAATTGGTAATGTTTTTTTTCTTTAAGTAATATAAAATTTGCATATGTAAAGGTTAATTACTCGTTATTTATTGAACGAAGCTTGAAACAGAAACTATATTCTTATGATTTTTCTTTTTTTTATTTTAAAGAATTTTAATGGCACAAAATTCTAACTAAGGAAATTAACATTAACACTTATGTTTTAAAAAAAATAAGCTTACTTTTTTAAAACCAAATAGAAAGTAAATTGACATTAATTTATATTCATCAAGTAGCTAAACTAACTAATTATTATTTAATCTGTGCGAATATATTTTTTTTGACATAGAAAGAAAGTGTCAGGCTCCCACGTGTCTTCATTTATCTCGACTTATCGCACTTTAATGCGCATGCGCATTGGGATTTAGAACATAAATATACATTCTATTTTTAATGGTGTCCCAGATTACTTTAAAACAAAAGGGAAAGTAATTAAATTTGATCATTTATTGCAATTTCAGCTTTTCTTGTGAGAGGGAGAGTGACCTAAAATACATGTTATAATTTATGTAATTGGACTACTCCGAGCGAAATTAAAACGTTTTTTTTTCATTTATTTGTAATATGTTGTATAAATTAAATTAATAATCTGTTTTAATGGAAACGCGAATGAAGATAGCATTAATTTGCAGTCGATGATTGGGGACATTTGCATTTTTTTATTATATAAAAATTAATCAAAATCAGTCTTTGGCATCCAACATAAAATCAGCTTCACGCTGTACCTCGCACACAGCAGGGATGGGGAACCTAGTGTTAAGACACTCCGTTTCCCATTTTCCAACCAATTCTGGATGTGCATTTGAATTGTTACCAGAACGAAGAAAATGAAAATATTAATAAATCCACAATCCACTCCTCCGATTAGGAATCAACTAAGCTAAGCCACGATTGCTTCATACATTTGAAGATATAGGCATATGTACAAATATAATTGTGTATAATTAAAAATGACAAATTATAAACTGTAAATTGTGTGAAACCATAGACTATCTCGAAGTAATTGTTTTAAGATGTTCCCAATTTTAAACAATAGACAATTGTTGCTAGAATCACATATAGCCTGTGATAGTCAAATGACTACTGGCATCCTTCAATAAGTATTGTCTACATGAAGTAATCATCATATATGTACGGGTTTTCTTTATTTTCACAATTATGCTAATAATGCAAAATACAAATAGTATTTCTAAAATGGCCGTGAACTGTATTGTTTTATTATTCTTTAGGCATAGACTAAAATTAATATAAAAAACAACTGCTGCAATTTGTTTTTCTTTTCTTTTTAGCTTCACGCTCTTTCCCGCAGACGGTAGTTCTGTTCCGCACTTTCTGTCGAATTTTTGAGGCATTGTGTGTTGAGTGGCGGAACTCAACGCCGTGCTTTGCGCGGTTATCGGAGCTAAGAAACAAAAATATGCTATTCCAATGGGAATCGTCTAATATAGTTGTCTAAAGTTTTTACAGTCGCATGCTTGTGCTCTGGGCCACAACGGTAAAATTACTATTAAATTATTTAAAACAATATAATTTATATTAAAAAAAAATGATAGATTTTAATATTAAAATTTAATATATTTTCTTTTATAAGGAAATTCTGGAAACTTTTAAACTATTGTAGTTGTCCCTGTTATTATATATTAAGTAAATGTTAATATATAAATACACATAGGATATGAAATATGTAATATATAATAATACATTTAATATTTTAACAGCTTTTTCTTAGAATACTAACAAAAATATATTAGAACAGAAAAGCTGAGTGCTTCAAAAACCATAAATATATTCATCCATACATATGTTCGAGCTGACAGTATATAAATTCAATTGCCAAGTCATTCTCAACGAAGGTGAGCCTTCGTTCTTGAACCATTTGAGAGCGAGAGATTGTATGTACATTATGTAAACTTGCCTTTGAATGTATTATAATTACGACAGTTTTTTTTCTAATACAGTTATTACTTTATTAAATTTAATTGTATTAGTGAAATATATAAAAAGCATATATTTAGATTTTTTTTTCATCTCCCCGCACGCCCCCCACTTTCCAACGAATTCTGTAGGCATTGCGTGTTGAGTGGCGGAACTTAATCCCACGCTATGCCTCGACAACAGAGTGAAGAAATGAATATATTTAATATTTCATTTCTTTGAGTCGAAATCGAACCCACTATCGCGGTACCAACACTCGCTTGTCCCCTGCCTCACGACTGGCTTTAATTGAATTAATTAAATGTGTAATGTAAATATTACGTCAAACTAATATATAATATCTACAATAAAACTTATTGTAGGTTAATTATTTTTGTATAATTATGTCCAAAATTTCAGCCAAAAAAAAAGAATACTATGAAAGTCTGTCGTATGAAAACATGTTTTTGAAATTGTTAATTTCTACTAAAGGAAAGTGGCACAACAAAAATCGCGTGATCAACTCAGGTAAACAAATTAAAATATGCAAATTTTGTTTTTATTTTCGTATACAAGGTTAGCGTTTTATCCTCTATTGATATAAATAGAAAATTATTAATTTAACTGCTTAACTATAATTATCAATTATTATTAAAGAGTGCAACTGTAGACGTGACAGGCTGCGGGTTCGAATTCCACTCGAGGAAATAAAATATGTAATATTAACATTTACGTGAAAGTGGTGAACGGAATGTCTTAATACAAGGTTCCCTCAGCATGTGTGCGTGACGATGAAAAAAAAAATCTAAAATATTTATACAGACGCGTTCCTCGCTTATAAAAAAACCTATAAAGTTAGTTTTTTCTTCACATAGTAATCGTTTTAATAGATATAGATGTTTATTTTATTATAAATTTAAGACTGGAATGCAGTCATTTTAATACTCAGTACCACGTCGTGACTTGAAGTGTATGTTGCAGAACTATATCCGTGTACATTTTAAACCTACTAGTTTTTAAACTTAGAGATATCATGTAAGTAAATAAGTACAGGATTTTGTCTTAGTATGTTTCTAGCTTCCGCATATACCAAGGAAGGCATGGAGAACCTGTGAAATGTCGTTCCCTAGTTCGCGCCAACACCACGCTTTACTTTGAAGCCAGAATATAAAAATGAAAATATTAAATATTTTAATAACCCGAGTAAGAATCGAACCCACAATCTGTGTTTAGAGTCACAGTTTTTAGCTCTAGGCCTTTATCCGCATATAGCAGTGTAAAAAGAGGGCACCTTGTGATAATAAACACGATTTGCCAAGTACATAAACATTAAATAAAAAATATACATCTTTTTTAGTTGATTTTATATGTAAAAGGTAATTTTCGTATAAAAATCACGAAACAAAAAATGATCAAACTTTTTATATATATTAAGCACAAAAATTTGGTATAAACTAAGATTTTTATATGGTCATTAAACAACAGGTTTAAAATTATACGAATAAATATTTTTATTATTAAAACTTTATGTATTCGTTAATCTAAATATATAAAATCGAAAGGTCACTCAGTCATCACGAAATCTCAGAAACTACATGTGCTAGGAATCTCAAATTTTGCATAGGAGTTATTTATAGGACGTAGGTGCGCGCTAAGACGGGAATTTGCAATATTCGACTTCTAAGGGGTTGTTTTTGGGGTTAAAAGTTTGTATGAAACTTCGTTACTACAAATGCTAGGAGTCTCAAATTTTGCATGAACGTCACTTATAGAACTCATGGAGACAGAAATTAATAATAACGTAGTTCACGCAGGCGAAGCCGCGGGTGGGCCGTTAGTATATTCATATAAATAAAAGGTTGTATGACTCACAAGGTTACACTCGTAAGTTTCATCTTAAGAACGTGGGTATTGACAAGATGCGTTCCTAATTATATTTTGTTACTCAAAGTTCAAACTTATGTGAGAAATTGAATGTTAAATATTAATGAATTGCTTATATTTTACAATGTCTTTTGTATGGATACGAAGGTTATTCTTTGTGATTATTAAATAAATGTACATAAATAATAATATTATACAATTGTCAATTGGAATATCAACACGAATTTTTTAAACAATTTTTTAATATATTTTATAATTATAAAAATAATTGAAATATTAAATTTTGTAATGAATTTGACATTGACCATGTTGAAATTTTTAACTTATTGTTCTTTGTACGTTTCAACGTAATAGCAGTCTAAATAATTTCAGCATCGATTCTTACAAAGAAATGTTCATATACTACGCTATATTTGAAGACAACAAATAAAACATATAATATTGAATTATAAAATTGAGGCCAGGCCCAGGCCGGTAACATGACATTTATGGGTTCGATCACATTTATGGGATTCGGGGGAATGAAGTATTAATTATTAATATTATCATTTCTTCGCTCTCAACGCTACACCTCGAAAATTTGGCAAAAGGTGGGAAGGAAGGAAGGAAGGAAGAAAGGGAAGGGAATATGGAAACGGAGTGTCTTAATACTGGGTTCCCTCTGCCTACCCTGCTATATGCGAAATACAGCGAGAAACTGAAAAAAAAAACAATTCAGTAAGTAGTTTGGTGACTTACCGCTAGTGCTATGATTATCATGTCTTGGATACTCATTCCTCTCTGGCGAGGGTGCGAGGTCGCTGCCTATACCAGAACTGCCTCCGGAGGACTCCAGCTTGCGGCGTGCGTTTATCCCTACAATATTCTGATTTAAACACCGCCTAGTGTCTATATTGCTCAAGTTGCCCTTCTGGCGGTGCACCGTGTCGTAGTCACGTGGTGGCAGCAGGATGGGACTTTTGCCTGAAATTTCATTTTTTTTAAATTATTTATGTCTAATTCTATAGAAAAAATATGTGATTGTTTATTAATCTTAAATAACTTTATTGATATTTTAAAAATTCTTTAGTTTTTTCTTAATTTAAAATTTTCTTAAGTCTTGTAAGTTTTTTTATTAAAACATTTAATTATCACATTGACTGCAATCCACTATTGGATACTGTCTATACAGATTCTATGTTAGGCCTAAAATAATCAGCTTCACGCTGCATCCCGCACACAGCAGGAGGGAACCTAGTGTTAACACTCCGTTAAATTTTTATATGCAATAGTAACTTTTATAAAAAGTAAAAAATCGTTCATTTCTTATGTACTTGGATTTTTCGATATTTACTTATACTATTTTAATTATAGTGCTAGTGCTATATAACTAGTTACCCAATATGTGACTTAATCGTAACACAAACACAAATATTTACATATATAATACATTATTACATAATCATAAAAAGCTTATTGAGCGTGGCTAATAGGCAAAAAATAAGTGTAAATTGCACCTAAGTATATAAAATATTACAACTTTCTATAAATAAATATATAAATGTTTTATATAAATCAGCTTGGATTTAATGCCAATACACATAATATAGAGACATACAAACTTCTTCATAGAATTCCGAAGACATTGCGTGTTCAGTGGCGGAACTCAACGCCGCGCTTTGTCTCGACACCAGAGCGAAACAAATGAAAATATTAAATATTTTATTTCCTTGAATGGGAATCGAATCCACAATCAGTCACACGTTCCCATGCGCCACGGCTGACTTCTTTTTAAAAGTTCATATACAATATTTGATTTCATACATACGGAAATAATTTATAATTATTAATATATTATAACATAGTATTTATTATCAACGACTAAAAACATTTGAAGCTAAGCTTATCTTAATGAAAATAAAGACAAAAACACAATATTAAAATGTACCTTACCAAGATATCCAAATTCTAAAACCTGACCCTTACCCACAATAAAGCACAAATACATACCACCAAGTGCAATAATAGTGACTAAAGCATCATCAATCTACGTAAAAGAAAGAAAATGGACTGACCTAGACCCTTTTTACCTGTTGACAACTTCTGCTTCAGTTCAGCTGCAAGACTGTCGTACAGGTTAGCCACGTTCCTATCCTCGTTGCTGCCGGAGTCAGATTCTCTGGATACCTCGCTGCCGAGGGAAGAGTCAGGTGGTTTCTTTGAAGGCAAAGCACCTCGCATTTGGAGTTTTCTCTCGATATCGGCAAATTTCTTCTGGTTTTCTGGACGTTCTATCAGTGCTAGGAGATGTGTGTATAGCATCTCCGCTGTGTGGTCCGAGTCGCATCTGTCAAGCAATAAAAATAAGGTTTTTAATGATAATTGTTTCTGCTTCATTACTGTATTCGCACAAAGCGGGGTAGGTAGAGGGAATCTGGCGTTAAGATACTCCGTTGCCATTAAGACAGTTCCGTTCCCCACTTTCCGCCGACTTTTGGAGGCATTTCGTGTTGAGTGGCGGTACTAAACGCCGTTTTGTGGTCAATATATTTTATTCAGTTTATACTAAAAAACGAGGCTCGGCTAGACTAGACTTAGCGAATTAGTCATACTCATTAATTCCAATAACAGTACATAGTAAATTAGGTTATGACTGTCTCTAAAGGGAATCACCGTAACGCGACCGACCGACCAACCTACGAGATACTTTTCCAAATCCGGTATTGCATTGCCGCGACCGTTTTATGAAAACGTGCCAACTATAGAGCTAGGTAACTATAGGCTAGCTAGGTTGAGGGTTCCATCCCCACGCGAGGAAGTGAAATATTTATTTACGTTTATATTTCCATTTATCCGCTCTGGTGTCGAGGTTAAGCGGCGTTCAGTTCTGCCACTCAACACGCAATGCCTTCAGATTTCGGCAGAAAGTGGGGAACGGAGTGTCTTGACTTAGTTCCCTCTGCCTACCCTGCTGTGTGCGGGATACAGCGTGAAGCTAACTATATAGCCATAGGATTTACCACAAGCCTCACTAAATCATTGATGATGCCAAAAAATGATTCTTTTTCTATGGTTGACATCCAAAATATCTTTATATAATGTATAAATTGTATAACACTAAATTAAATAAAGCTGACGTATAGCAGGGGTACTGTAAACGCGAGTGGTTCTGGGTTCGATGCACAGTTGAGGAAAGGAAGCGTTTAATATTTTCATTTTCTCGTTCTGGTGTCAAGGCGTCGAGTTTCGCCACAACAATGTCTCCAGAATTCAGCGGAAAAATGGAGAACATATTGTCTTCCATCAAAGCTCCATCTGCCTACCAAGCCCCTCTCCTACCAGACCCCTCTATATATTAAGTTCTTATAACTGTTACAAGTCAAAGTAGTTCTCGTCATTGGTAACCTTAAGAGTTAAAACTCTCCTTTAACCCTTCATCGTCGATCATTTAGTTCGATATTCACATATTTTGACAGCGTCTATAATAGCAAATGTATTAATTCAATGTCTGTTTTCGTTGTAATGTCAGAGTTGACGTTATAACGTAAGCGACGTGGCTTGTTCTGGACAAGGCCACAAGTCAGTTCGCCTTAAGTCACATTTTTTGTAGCAATCAATATGATATGAGCATTCATTTAAAAAAAATGCAGTTTTTCTGTTAGCTTTTTATTAGCTGCATATAGCAGGGCAGAGGGAGGGGTTAAGACACTTGCGCTCTCCACTTTCCGCCAAATTCTCAAGCTCAACGTCGTGTTTTGCGAAGAAATGAAGTTAATGAAATTATCTTTGAAGAAATGAATATATTAAATATTTTAATCTTTCAAACGGGAAATGAACCGACAACCGTCGCGGTTACAATCACCTCTTGTTCCCTACAGCCTCAGCCAGCTACAAGTATGTACAACGTTCATATACATACAGAACTAAAAATAAATAAAATCTAAAAATAATAGCCGTATTTTTAAATCTTATATTTTACGAAACAAAGTGCAAGAATGTGCAAATACATATGTTTGTGCAAGAAAAAAAATAATATTTGCAAGAATTGGTAACGTAATATCTGGGCGGTAGTTGGTATGGGCGTAGCGGACTAGAATTCAAATAAGTAATTATTTCTATAGGTACCATGGGGTTATTAGATATTCATTATTATCCTTTGTCATACTTCAAAACTAGCCTTCAAAGTTCTAATACTTTGTTATTATGAGTTAACGAAAGATCGTGGGTTCGATCCCCTTTCAAGGAAATAAAATATTTATTTAACTTTATATTTTACTTTTAGTTCCGCCACTCAACCACCATTGCCTCCAGAATTCGACGGAAAGTGTTAACTTAACACTAGGTTCCTCTATGTCTACCCTACTATGTGCGGAATAAAGCGTGAAGCTGACTTTTACTGTTACAATGCTAATGTGTATACGAATAGTAAATAGATTCGAGTAAATAGTGAGATATTGAATAACTAATAAAATAATATGCAATATATTTAAGTTTTGCTTAGATAACGTATTTCTATATATTATATACAATACGTTTATTTTTATTATAATATTTAAACATTTTAATAAACTAATTTAAGAATTCCTTTGTTAAACTAGTTTAACATAAAAAAATAGCTGAAACAATATTAAAGAAATTTAATTGCTGTATGCCGCATATAGCAGGATAGGCAGAGGAAATCTGGTAACATAGAATTAAGACATTCCGTTCCCTATAAGACACTTTAAAATTTATGACCATGCCTAACATCTTGTTTTATGTAAAATAATTTATGTCTTACATAATAATATTGTTAATCTCTTCGCATATGTAATTTAATTATTATTATTATTATTATTATAAACGATACCAGCTAGTGTTGGAATGTTGACATTTTATATTCAATGTCGTATTTATAATAGTTGATGAGTAGTACTTGAGAAGGTCAACTTTTTAGTATGAACCCGGATGTACCTAGCGCTGTTGAAATTACTGAATGGATTTTTATTCTTTTATATTCTATTTTTTAAAGTGTTTTTTAGAAATACTGTCTATATATATATATATATATATATATATCCTATAAGTTAATAAAGGTCGTATACCTTATAAGCTTTTGGAAAAATAAAAAAGTTTGTGTAAATATTCCTTATGAACAGTCGTGGCGCTTAAGCACAAGTTGTTAGTTCGATTTCCACTCCAGGAATTGAAATATTTAATATTATGATTTCTTCACTCTGGTTACGAGGCAAAGCGCGGTAAGTTCGCGGTAAGTTCGCGGTAAGTTCCGCTACTCAACACGTAATGTCTCCAGGATATAATAGAAAGTAAAAAACAGAATTGTCTTTTCAATAGATTCCCTTCGCCTATCCTGCTGCGTGCGTGGTACAGCGTGAAATTAAAAAAAGCACTTGGCTGAAATCGAATTCAACAAATATATCCATTAAATATATATAACTATAAGAATAAAATTGTAAAAGTTCAAATTTACCTGCAAATCTTGTTTTTACATCTGACTTGTGAGGAATTTCATAAAATAAGCAAGATATGAAGGTCAAGAATAAATAAATATATCATTTATGTTTTATATATTAATTATTATTCTGTAAAAACGAAACTAAGTAGATATGTATAAGTTAATTATTTAAAAATATTTTAAAATTGAAAGATGTTATCAGTGTTTTTTGTACATTGTTTATTTTTTATAATTAAAATGTATTTTCTACAAAATAAAATTGAATTAATTACTTAAAAAATTAGAAACTACGTCATTTACAAGGCGCTTACTAAAATTGTATTTATTGTATGATAAATTTATTACTTTCTTTCCACCTTCACGCTGTAACCCGCATGTAGTGTGTAGCACCCTGCTACAGGCAGTGAGAGCCTGGTGTTTAGACACTCCGCTACCAAGTTTCAGGCGAATATCAGAGCGAAGTAAGGAAAATACTATATATTTCATTTCCTTGAGTGGAAATCGAACCCAATACCTGTCTGTCCTTACCTTACCTGTTAATATCTGTCCTTACCTGTCCGTACCTCAAATGTTAAAATAAGTATATATTTAATATATATATTTTAATAACCCTATATTTAGTATTATAAACTATTTCACAATTTAAATTGAATTTCGAATCGTGAGATGTGAACGTGAATACTAGTGATGGTGCATACTTCGTACTTCTCAGTCGACCTCTAGATAAGTAGGTTGAAATATCGAGGACAGAATTTTAATATATTTATGTATTTGTGTATATATATATAAATCAATTAAATTCAGGAATGTTAATAAAATTTTATTACTGTAAGCCATAATTTTGAAGAATATTAAATTATTATTTATATTTTTGGTATGATTCTTACTAGGGGGCACCAAATTACTTCCATGTAATCGCTAATACCAAAATGAGAGAGTAGAGAAAGAAAGAGAAAGTGTAAGTGTTTCCAGTCCAGGAAACCCTGTAACTCCACCCGTCTTCCAAACGGATGAGGGTGCACACTAGGCTTTCCTGCTACTGCTTTTATAGCAGCTGAACCAATCCCAAATCTATAAAAAGTTAATATTATTATTTTACGTGAAATTGCCTCCCACTAGTCACAAGAAAAAAATTATATTAAAAAAAAAGCTTTTAAAAAGGAAACTAAATTTCTAACTGTGTAAAAGTATAAAAAAACAACTGACTTATGCTGGCAACCTTTTTTAATTTTCACTTCACGCTTAGTTAGCAGTTTATTCAAGTCTTTTTTGGCACCCAAACGTGTTTCGCGATTGAAAACAAAAATATTTCATCTACGGAACTGTAAAGCGACAGCGGTGGTGAAAGTAACACGGAATTTTTACGATTATTTATTATAATCCGGTTTTTGAGTATAAACAAATATTTTTTTGCCGACTTAAAAAATGTAGATAGAATATTTAAATTGCCAATGTATCAACAATTAATAAGTAAACGCGACAGGTTCTGACTTCGATTCCCATTCGATGAAATGAAATATCCAATATTTTTCTCAGTGGTATCATGGCAAAGAGCGGCGTTGAGTTCCAACGCAATGCCTCCAGAATTCGGTGAAGAAAGGTTAGTGGAGTGTCTTAACTCTAGTCTCTCTCTCTCTGTCTAGGCTGAGGCTGAAAAAATCATAATAAAGCTAAAAAAGCGCAATGAATTCATCATTTAGATACCTACTCGAAAATAGAATCTCTATTAACTCATTAATTCTCTTCAAATCGAAATGAAAGTAATATACATATAGTGCGAAAACTACAGCTTTTGCTACCATTATATATCCATACTTTTACTATACATGAAAATATCTAACATATCCTAAGAAATATATATAATACATATATATAAGAAATAATAATTGGAAAGTATGAGCAACGATTGCCCATATAAAGATAGGAAAGCGATTGAAGATAGAAAATCTGTGAACATAAATAAAGGAGATAATGTCGTCTCTTGACAACTTCGTAATTGCTTAATGAAAATTAACTTAGTTGTATGGATACTCTCGCTTTTGCGAATATCTCTGTAAACGCGGTGAGGTTTTCCATTTTATAGATATACTAGCGGCCCGCCCGCGGCTTCGCCTGCGTGAACTACGTTATTATTAGTTTCTGTCTCCATGAGTACATACATCCTATAAGTGACGTCCATGCAAAATTAGAGATTCCTAGCACTTGTATTTTCTGAGATTTCGTGATGAGTGTATTGACCTTTCGATTTTATATATACATATATAGATTTTATAAAATATGACGAATCGAAAAGAGAAGTAGGGAAAGACTTGGGTAGACCTTCGAAAACAGTTGATGACTGTCGACGAGGCGAAAGAGGTATGCAGGGACCGTAGTTAAAAAAATAAAATAATTATATTAAAATTAACAATCAAATATAAGCGAAATTAAACATTCGATATATTTATAGACCTATAAAATGACAATAAATGAATTCTATAAGTAGCATACATTATGTATATATATACAAGACTGTATGGAAATATGTATGTTACATCAACAAGTTACATAAATGCTTCATACACTGCAATATATTGAATTAGCATATGAATAGCTATAAGAATATTTATTCCTTCCTACCTTTAAATAGCTTGGAACACGAAAAGCAGGATCTAAATTGGCAAATGCAAAATTAAATTTCATCGATGCCAGTCGTCAGGTTCTGGGTTCAATTTCCACTCGAGGAAAGTTCCACTACTCAATACGCAGCGCCTACAGAATTCGGCGGAAAGTGTTTGGGGAACAGAAGTGTCTTAATGGGAACAGACTGTCTTAACACTAGGTGCCCATGTTCCTTTTGCCTACCCTAATAAGCGCAGGATACATACAGCATGAAGCTGGAAAAAAAGAAGTTTTCTTGAATGCGCAGGCGCAGGGGTCAACGCTTCTAGGCGCAGTTCTGTTATCATGCATTATGTTAATAAAGAGAAAGGTAATGTGAAAACTAAACTTGCGATGTTTACGCGTACATTAACCTAACTGATGTCAACTGACAACCGCCCGGTTTGCACCAGAATCGATTCACTCTCGAGAAAATGAAATATTTAATGTTTTCATTTCTTCGCTGCAGAATTTGGTGGTATATGGAAAACGGAGTGTCTTAACTCTATGTTTCTTCAACAAAATACTATCTTATTATAGATCATAATTACAGTGTTACCTCCATGGCAGAATAAGCGTGGTAACCTACATATTATATATTTATTTTTTATAATAACCATGAAATATTTGTGTTTGAAAAAGGGAAAAAATATAAGCCATCTATTTCTTTTAAACCACACGACTTTTACTGGACGACAGGCGTTAGAATGAAAAAGTGGAAAAGCAGGATTTCAATTATAATTCTATTAGCTTTTCTGATCACATCTTAGGGTCAATGCTACTGGACAACTTCTATGGAGCTGTTATTTAAATTACACTAAGTTTTGCTAGAAATAACAAGATTTTCTTAATTATTTGTTTAAAATAAAGACATTTAAAGTTGAAAATAAGGATATTTTAAGTTGAAAAAAAAGACATTTGAATTTGTCATAAGATATTTTAGATTAAAACGAAGTAATTTCAGTTTTTTTGTTGTAAATAATATTTAATATTTTTATAGCATCAGTTTTGAATTCAACTAACGATTTTGTTCATCTAAGTATCATCGAGGACTGATCGATGGTAGCACAAGGGCAGAAAACGACGGAAAGTGAGGGACAGAGCAGCTTAAACTAGGTTCCCAGGTTCCCTCTACCCATCCTACTAAGTGCAGCGTACAGCGCGAAAAAAAGACCCTATTAAGGAACCAAAATAAATAGTTGGACCATTTCTTAAAAAGGACATTACTTTTATAAGGTATTATAAGTAAAAGGGTATTTACGGAGACAGACAGTCCTTGTCACAAATACCTGCCGAGGTATGCGCGTCGTAGGTAGTACGACCTAAACTTACTACCTACGACCTGAGATGCACCGTGATATGTCACTGGAATTGCTTCATGTTAAGTTTATTATTATTAAATGTAGCTTTGAAGATGTCTTCCTTATTTTTTTTACGTTACTAGCCTAGTGTTAAGACACTCCGTTTTCCATTTGCCGTTGCAGTTGCCAAAACTATCATTTGTAAGCGATAACTATAGAAATGATTGCTATAAGTTTAAAGTTATTTATTAAAAATTACATTTAAAATTACGTATCGTACGGCTGTAAGCTGTGACTGTAAGGCGTATAACTTTTTAACATATCTATTGTGGACACATGACTAATTTGCTAGCAACAATAGAATTGCTGGAACATTTCAATATCAATTTAACATACTTTCTCTTTACAATATTTAAGTGTAAGCTTCACGCTGTATCCCGTATACCACAGGGTAGGCAGAGGGAATCTGGTGTTAATACACTCTGTTACATTTTAGAATTCTGGAGGAATTGCGTGTTAAATAGCAGAGCTCAATTTCGCATTTTATCTCGACACCGAAGTGAAGAAATGTAAATATTACATATTTCATTTTCTGTAGTGGGAATCGAACCCACGACCTGTCTTGTTTACTTGCTTGTGCCCATACGCCATGACAAAAACTATAATTTTGTCCTTAAAGAATCGACTCAAATCCAATAGATTCGAATCGAAAAAATCTTAAAAATATACAATAAATGCACATTTTCACAATGTTTACCTTATAAATTGCATTAAACATAAAATTCAACTTTTTCAAATATTTACTATATCTATATATGTATACTAATATATATCTATAGACGCGAGTAGAGTATAGTGTATATGTATGTATATATAATTAACATTTACTGTCTCAGATAGCACAATAAGCTTGCCTGTAATTTTCTATTGTATGGCAAAGGTCCCCCTTTCTATTACAGAGAGAAACTTTTGACGATTAACTTCTCACCTTTTGCGAAACCATTAATTAAAAATAAACTTTTTATCATTGTAAATGTCATACTAATTTTGTAGAGAGATTAAATTATTCCGTTTCCGTTTTGTTTCTACATTAACTAAATTGATTAAATATGTCAAGGAATTTTAAAATTGTAAATATTTTACCAATTTTGTTAAATTCACATTTAATACAAATAAAGTAAGAGGCAAATATTTATCAATGTAAAAAAAAAGTCTATAGATCGTTTTCGCGTATTTTTGCGAAATGAAAAAATATTATAAATTTTATACTTCCACGTTCCACCCGTATAAAAAATATAAATTTCAAAAGCGACCTTCCCAAAGTGAACCTATTCAGGTTAAACATAAATATACTTGACTTGAATACTTGTATTGCGCATGCGCAGTCCTCAAAGATGCGCCAGTACCGCTAGTCGGAGTCGTTGCGACAACACGCCAAATGTCAGCTTTTGTTTTGCCTTTGTAAATGGTGGATAAAGGACACCTGCTTTTATTATTGTTTACGACGAATACATTGTAGGAATTTAAAAGATTATTATTGAAGATTATTTTTGAAGATTATTATTGAAGATTATTATTGAAGATTATTATTGAAGATTATTATTGAAGATTATTATTGAAGATTATTATTAACGCGAGGGATTGTAGGTTCAATTCGCCACATTCGCCACTCGAAGAAATTAGATGTTTTCAATTCTTCACTCTGGTGTCGAGGCGATGCGAGGCTATGAGTTCCTAGTTCAATAACAATGCAATGATGGACGGAAGTGTTTTAATAGGAACGGTGTTTTAACTCTAGCATCCCCTGGTTCTCTCTGCCTATCCTGCTAGGTGGATAATACAGCGTGCGACTAAATAAATAGGCAAAAAAAGAAAATGTAATATTTCTACTGAAATAAAAAAAAAAAAAAAATGAATGTAAAGAAAAAAATGACACAAATATTCATTTTCTTTTCATTGATTTTATTAATTTCGAAAAAATAATTGGTCGTATCAAATGAGAAACCTTCGTGGGTTAATTCACAATAACGATGCTAAAAACCATCACAAGGTCTAAATGCATAGTTTACTATTCTATAAAGAACATACAGACAAACATTAATTTATATATATAAAATTTTTAAATCTTATATTAAATATAAAAATTCATATATAATAATTTAATATAGGTAAAAAATAAAACGATGACCTATTGACCTAAGATCGAGAATGTTAAATTTTATAGAATAACTTTCTTTACTTAAAAATCTGATAACGATAATATCGCTCTACATATTCTGTGGTATTTATTCTACATTTCTTTAAATTTTTTTTGTATAGCACACGAAACTATGAGAAACATTAACAGCTGCACGACTCGCAGAGACGTCAATTGGCATTTAAATGATATTAAATTATTGAGGAAGGCTGTAAGTATTTTCTTAAACCAATTATCATCAACAATAATATACAAATGTATCTATTTATTTATTTTATATGATTTAAAAATGAAACTATTATTGTTTCTAATAATATTTTTATAGCTAAAGGTTATATTCCGCAGAGGAAGCCTGGTGTTAAAACACTCCGCTTCCCATTTACCGTCTAATTGTGAATGCATTGCAGTATGTTGAAAATCAGAACGGAGAATTAAAAATTAATTATTTAAGATATTTTATATTACTTATATTTACTTGTAATACGAATACATTTCCAACTTGAAACGACGCTATGAATCCAAATTATTTCGGCAGGTCAGTGGCCACCGGCCAGTGGTGTTATTTATCTTGAGATCTCTAACCTGTTAAGGCTTCGCGGACGGTAGATCACAGTCATGTCTGTTGCCATACAATCGCCTTTACAGAATTTTAAGTATGTATTTAAGAAAATTTTATAGCTTTTAAATAGTAGATTTTATAGTGGGTAAACACAAGAGGTTTTTGGTTCGATTCTCATTCTTCTTCTCTTCTTCTCTTCTCTTCACTTCCGAGCTATGGTAACGAGGCAAATTGCCGCGTTAAATTCCGCCACTCAACACGTAGTGCCTCCAGAATTCAGCGGATTGTGGGGAACAGAAGCTTTATTGTCTTAATGGGAACGGGGTGACCTAACACCAGGTTTTCAAGTTCCCTCTGCCTACTCTGCTACGAGAGGGAGACAAAGTGAGGTCAAAAAAGTTGTGTGTTATATTTTAGTTGACTTTTTGCTGGTCGTGTCTTGAATATATCCTTATTTGTAAGTACACCTACCTACAAAGCAATATTTTTTCTTATATTGTTATAAATAAAGAAAGATTGTTTTGTAGATATGCTAAATAAATACTTTGTAAGGTTATTTAATACAAAGGATGTAATGAAAATATTTTATACAATAATCCCGAACAGATTAGGAGGAAAGACGGAGCAATAAATGAAAGTTGAAAACTTTAAGCATCACTTATTTTTAAAAAAAGCGTTGCCCCGACACGACTAACTTAAATACACATTTCCTTGACTGGTAATCGAACCTACAACGAGTCGCGCTTACAGACATACTTTTGAGCCCCTTTTGCCCCATTGTTAATGATTCACCATTAAATCTCGGATCTTAAGCGGATGAAGTAACGAAATGATAAATGACGGGCGTCCATAATACTGTTTTATCCCATTTCTTTGCTCCGACACCAAGGCAAAAGCCACGTTGAGTTCCACATGCCTGCATGCTCCCTCAACTATCCTGCTGCGGGATACAGCGTGAGGCGTGATTCATTTCTGTTGCCTTCGCAAAAGATATTAGACACCCAGTCATAACGTACTTGCGGTGTACTACAATTGCATTATATTACGGAACAATTCCTTTTCAAGTCATTTTATAGAAATGTGTAAATCACGGAATCGCCTTGCACGACCGCGTTTCTACTCGTAGTGTTGTAACACTTGTAACTTTTATTTGATACATTTATATCGACATCTGGAGGTGAACTGGTTAGCCTTTAAGGTAATGGTAGATAGTTATTCATTTAATAGTCATTTATATTATCAAATGGGATTTTTAAAGTCTTATAGAAAAATGGATGCCTAATAGTATTTTAGTAACATGTTGTAAGTTTGATTTCCATTGGAGAAAATAATTTCTTTGCTCTAGTATCGAGGCAAAGCCCACCGTTGATTTCCGCCACTAAGTCAACTCGCAATTCCTCTATAATTGGGCGGAAATTAGGAAGCGGAGTGTCTTAACACTAAGCTCCCTCACGTGCAGGATACAGAGTAAAGCGTAAGAAAAATAACTGCTTCTTGCAGTTTTGTACACTTGGAAGGCATATAACAAAGAATCTTCTTCTGCTTCCTAGCATTAAACCCGGCTATTACCAGGGTCTGCCTTCCTACTCAACCTACTCATAGATACATATAAGAAATAATATTTAGTATTAAATCATTTTCACGGTATCTCTAACTATAGAGAAGTACCTTTTCCAAACAAATTCTTTATCCATATTTAAACCCAATTAACTTTAATTGTTATTTGTCTTACCGGTACGCGTGCACGTGGACGGGACAGCCGGTGATGGGATTGTACAGCAGCAGGACACACGCCACCACGTCGCCCTGCACCACCGCGCTGGTGATGCTGCCGTGCGGTATGAAGTGCTTGATGGTTTGCTGCTTGCCTTTCGCTGTTACATTTTGAATTATTTTTAGTCCTTTGTGTGACACCTGTGGGAGTAAAGTTTATGTTTATTTTATATTTTATTAAAAATATAATTAAAAACTGTATAAAATTGATTTTTTATTAACATTATTATGATTAATATGGATGGATGTTGTGGTGTACTGGCACATTACGTGATTGTAAGCGTGACGGTTGTAGGTTCTATTCCCATTTGGGGATTGAATTATTTTCATTGCCCTACTTTAGTTGCTTGTCACGTGACAAGACGCGGCGTTGAGTGCAATGTCTCCCCTGCTATATGAGGTATACAGTGTAAGTTAAAAATAATTAATATAATTAATTCTGGAACAATACTTATAAGGAGGCGAATAGTCCTTTACCAGTGACGTTATTAAAGTAAAACAGTCATTCTCAAACTTTAAAAAAAATCTCCTTCAAAAGAATAATGAATTGGAATTTTATAAACTTACCTGCAAAGTGACTTTGAAAGGTTCCAAATCCCTCGCCCTTTCTTCTAAAAGTCGTATTGCAGGTATAGCGAACTCCTCGCCCCGCAGACCACGCGACTCCTGCGCTCCGAGGAACCACACGTAGTACGACGCTTTTTTTATATCTTTTTTTAGTCGTAACGCCATTTTGTTTTAACTCTTATGTCATTGTTGAGTACCTGTGAAGGAGAAATCATTATTTAATTTACTTGACTGTTATATCAGATATGCACATCCAAATAGAGTGAGTGAAAGGTACTGCTAATTGCTTTAAAATACCATTCCTAAGTTACAGGGTTTTATAAAGCAATACCAGTAAGTATACATAATCACTTTTTTCCAGCTTCACGCTATATCCCGCTTGTAGAAGGTTAGGCAGACGGAGCCAAGTGTTGAAACACTCCGCGGATTTTTGGAGGCATTGCATGTTGGAACTGAACGCCACGCTTTGTCTCGACATCAGAGCGAATGAAACGAATATATTAATTATTTCATTGCCTCGAGCGGGAATGTATGGTATTTTCCTATAATATAGGTAGATATTTAATTGCAATTCTGTTAAAATCATGTATATTTATAATATAATAAGTAAAAAATTAAAATTAAAGATAAACGTGTTTTTTACTTAAAAACGTAAAATATTCCTAAATTATAATTCAAAAAAAACAATAAAAACATTTCGACGAAAATATAAAATGATTTGCATATAAAATAACATCTACCTGCATAGAAGATTTAAGTATTATAAAATAAAAACAATATTTGTATTCCATATAAGTCTATTAAATTAGAATTCAATTCTCGTACATTTTTAAATTCTATACTAGGCTAAGACGGCCATGTTACAAATGTACGTAATAAAATTAGGTACTAATGTATGTAACAGTTGCAGAATAAGGGCAATGGAGTTAGAAATATCCGTTATTTAATTTTTTTCTTGCTCTTATTTACGCAAGTATTTATTTAATCATGTATATACATAGTTTATTTATGTTTAATTTGTTTTATTCCTCGTATTTCGCAGCGGCAAAGGTACCTAGTGATGAGACACTCCGTTCCCATTAAGACACTTCAGTTTCCGATTTAATGTCGAATTCTGGAGGAATTGCCTGTTGAGTGGCGGAACTTAACGTCGCTTAGCCTCGATACCAGAACGAAGAAATGACAATACTAAATATGTCATATTCTCAAGTGGGGATCGAACCCACAGCCTGTCACATTTACAGCGCCTGTTTTT
Source organism: Heliconius nattereri (assembly GCA_013403645.1). Taxonomy (NCBI): domain Eukaryota; kingdom Metazoa; phylum Arthropoda; class Insecta; order Lepidoptera; family Nymphalidae; genus Heliconius; species Heliconius nattereri. Next base: position 4,471,104 of record JAAIXI010000223.1, read on the forward strand.
TAAACGTGAAAATAAAAACAAGAATTCCATTACACTGTGAAAATACATAGCGTTTACCTACAGCTCTCTACATCTTTTTATGTATGACAAAAGAAAATCTAAAATTTAAAATTTTAATTCAGTTTTTATGTCCAGCTAGGGAAGACAAGGTATGTATTGGTCTAGTACTAAAAAACACTTTACAATGACCGTCTGTTTATTGCGAATTCTCTCACGCATTTGTTGCCTCATTTATTTCTCAAACCTTGACTTCTTTTTAACAACTTGCTAAGAATACGCGAAAACTGCGAATCGTATGAAGCTACTTGCTCAATGTTAGATTTAATCGCTGTTTACTTGCACTTTAAAATAATTATTATATATCTTAATTTAACAATACTATCAAAAATTAGTCGCTGACAGTCCAGTGGTAGCGCTGGCGCTTGTACCCAACAAGCGTGCGTTATGGGTTCGATTTCTACTTCAGTAATAACATATTTCATATTTTGACATTCTGGTAACGAGGTAAAGCGCGGCGTTGAGCTCCGCAATGCCTCTAGTATTCCGCGGAAAATAGAGAGCGGAGTGTTTTAACTCTAAGCTCAATCTGCCTACTCTGCCGTGTGCGGGATACACCGTGAAACTAACATTGAGGACGTAAATACATAATATTTGCCATAAATAAAATTGTACAGTATATTTATTTACCATTGACATTTAAATTGCATTCTCATATATTTTAACGCGAAATCAGCTTGTTTACATATAAAAAAACCACGTATCTTCAGAATACATAGAATTAGGGAGCCATTTTATATATGCAAGTAAATAATAAATATGCACGTATGACAATATGTCTTTGTTACGTGGTATTGCATCATAATACGAATGTTTATAGAAAAACAATGGCCAATTATTTTTTTGCTGTCGTCGGCTCATGGTGGATATGAGGGGTCGTTAATTTTCACACGGGATTCTATGCATTTAATATACAATTATATACTTCAAAACACATAGGTTTGTGAAAATATATTTAACCTTAATATAGCGAATTATACTTTTCATTGAAGAAAAGGTTTTATTCCTATATATTGATTTTAGTACTTTTATCAGCTTCACGCTTATCTCATATGTAGCGGGATAGGCAGAGGAAGCCCAGTGTTGAGACACTCCGCAAATAAAAGCACAAATTGAGTGGGAGATGTAACTCAACGCCTTTTACTTTAATTTTATCTCGTAATTTAAAAGTTTCTGAACAAACAATACATTTGTAAAGCTTTAAACTTTAATTGAAATAGCTTAGCTTATGTCGATAAAGTACAATTTCGTTTCTAAGCAAAAGCATAATCGTATTCTCAAAAAAAATTGTAAGTAAGACATACATTTTATTTCGCAACATAAATTGTAAGAATCCTAAATTTCAATTCTTATATATCTGTTTCTTAATTATAAATATTAATTAACATGTTTTTAACATAACATTTATGTTAAAAAGTCTACATTAGATTTGGAATAAGATAATCTTAGCAATGTAAGATGAGAATCAATTGAGGCCAATCGTGGCGTAAGCGACCATTATTAGCTTTAATTTTCATTCGAGGAAATGAAATATTTAATATTTGCATTTCTTCGCTCTTGTGTGAGACATAATGGTGGCATTAAGTTCCCAACTCAAAAAGCAAAGCCTACAGAAAACGGCGAAAAGTGAGGAGTGGAGTGTCTTAACACTAGGCTCCCTTTGTCTACCTTGCGGGATAAAGCGTGTAAAAAATAAGAAGAGAAAACGTCTCTGTTCACCGTCTCTGAGAAACCAGCCAATTTTGACTATAATAAATATATTCACAGAATAATAACCATGTGAAGACTGGCGTAAGAATAATACGAGACGAAACAGTGGTGTCAGATATCGAGGCCACTCGGTTACGAGGAACGCCGGTCTCGAAAGCTCTTTATTGTTTAACCAAAATGTATAAACAACCGTAGATTTACTTGTTTATAAGATCTTAGTCATAGCTGGTTAAAGAAAGTATGTTCATGGAAGAGACTGCAAAAAATTGAAAAAAATACAGGTTTCTTAAACTACGCTCTAGTGGTGTCCTCGTTGAGACCACATACCACGTGTATGACACCTTGCAATTTATTGGTGAATCTTCAAAAAAATGACCAGGTTAAATGTGATGGTAAATTCGTATGAAAGTGCAAAATAAACACTTGTTGAAGTGATTTACAAGTGTTTATTCAAATATAAATCAGTTATTTTGGTTAAAAAAAATGTTTCAGTGAAATTCTCTACTATATTCTTTAAAAAGACAAACATTTTTCGTGATGAATCCATGGACTAAATACTAACCATTTGGTATGGAGAGATATCAGAAAACATGTAAAAATTCTTTCAATTTTTATCCTCTCAATTGTTGAATTTATTTTACAGTCTAAGATGAACTTATTTTCCCACAACACCTTGCCACTGAAGATTTAATAAGTCAAGTAGTAGTGTGTGTATGTATGTATGTATGTATGTATATATGTATTTATGTATGTGTATGAAAAATTAGATATCAGCTCTGTACATCCCTTCCCTTTTCACACTATGTATTCTCTCCTCTACCCAAAGGTTGCCTGAAAGAGATCGCTCTCTTAGCGATAAGGCCGCCTATTGTACTGTTCTATGTATTAATATACGTATATGTGTCTTTTCTATGGTACAATAAAGAGTATTTTGTTTGTTTGTTTGTAGTCATTAGAGTTGACGCTCTGGTAACGAGGTTTAGCGTTGAGTTCCACCAATCAACAGGCAATGCCTTCAGAATTAGGCGGAAAATGGGGAATGGAAGTATTAATGGGAACGGAGTGTCTTAACACTGGATTGACAGGTCCCGTCTGCGTACCCTGATAATCTCAACATCAATATTACAAACGTTTCCAATAATCTTGACTTTAAATGTAATTTATTGTTGCTTACTATAACAAACGATTGAATTAACAAGTGCGTCGGTGTGTTACCAACAGAACAGTAGGTACTAGGTAGTAAGGTACTAGGCAGTAGGTACTAGGTAGAAGGTACTGGGTTGTAGGTACAGTAGGTACTAGGTAGTAGGTACTAGGTAGTAGGTACACTGACCTTGCGGGTGATGCAAATTTTGTAAGGCAATTGAGTTTGAATAGCTTCTAACAGTATTTTAGATGGAATGTTACCTTGGTTTACCCAATTTGGAAAGCGGTCACTGTCCTTTGTGGCCGCAATAAAAATAAATAATTACTTGTGGCTATATTTTTTGTGGTATGTTATTTGGTCTGGGCACGCCGAATTCATGTATATATACCTACTTTGCTTAATGGAAACGAAGTTTAACACCAGGTTCCCCGCTGCCTACCCTGCTATGTGCGGCATGATAAATGGGGTGGGAAACGAAGTGTCTTAAAACGAAATTCCCTCTGAATACCCTGTTTACAGAAAAAAAGATATTATACTCTCAAATAAATGAGATGGGCAACGGCATGCCTTAAAACTAGGTTCCCTCTGCTTACTGCTGTGTACGGGATATAGCGTGACCCTGATAAAAAAAAGGTATTCTAAGATGCAAACTTATATCTAGTATTGGCTTTTAGTCAACTAAAAGCTATATTATAGTTTTACAAGCTTGATATTTTAGCTATAATTGCTTGTGGTTTGAATCTTTTTTCTGAATCTATATATACAAAATCGAAAGATCTCTCACTCATCACGAAATCTCAGAAACTACATGCGCTAGGAATCTCAAATTTTGCATAGGAGTTATTTATAGGACGGGAATTTGTAATATTCAACTCCTAAGGGGTTGTTTTTGGGGTTGAAACTTTGTATGAAACTTTGTTACTACAAATGCTAGGAGTCTCAAATTTTGCATGGACGTCACTTATAGGACGTAGGTACTCATGGAGACAGAAATTAACGTAGTTCACGCAGGCGAAGCCGCGGGCGGGCAGCTAGTCTTTTATAATTTCCACACCTGCTCGAACAACCGTCAAAAGAAAAATGCTTTATTATGGACCGAGCGTTACTTCTTACGTTACGTAACGTATGAGGAATTTTAATGATCATCATATCTTGTACTTTGTAATTACAACATTGAATACCTGTCTTAATATATAATTAGGAAATTTTAAATTGTTTCTTTTTTATTATAATACTAGCGGACGCGCGCATTTCGCCTGCTTATTTGCATTCTTAGGGGTAAATTTTAAAACACACGTGTTCAATGAAATATATTTGAGTCAAAATTTAAAATTTTATAAAAATCGGTGGCGATTTAGAAAAAAGTCCATAGAAACTTTCAACACCCCCCCCCCCATATGTCACCCCTTGAGGGTTAAAGTTATTCAAAATCACTTCTTAGTGGATGTCCAGATTACGAAAGTAAACATCTGTCCAAATTGTAAGTTACGGCTGTGCGTGCGTCTTACCTCAGTCAGTGAGGACAAGTCCTTTTATATATACAGATAAATATAATAATAAAATGAAACTTCTTCAATGCTATGAGCCTTTCTATTTAAGCTCTTTGATTTTAAGCAGAATACCTACCGCAGCTTAAGCACTTTTTAAACTAAAATGTTTACTTTTGAATTGCTGAAAATGAAATATTTAATATTTTTAATCGATCTAGTGTCGAGGCAAAGCGCGGCGTAGAGTTCAGCCACTCAACACGCAATGCCTTCGGAATTCAGCGGAAAATGGAGAAAGGAGTACTTAGCACTAGGTTCCCCTAGTTACCCTGCTGCTGTGGGATACAGGGTGAAGCTAAAAAAATGTCTTTTGTAGGTACCATAACGAGTGCATTTGTCAAATATTTATCATACCATATATATCTAGCATTTCAGCAGGACAGGCTGAGGGAACCTAGACTTAAATTATAATTAAAGTTTAATTGAAGTTTAATTATAATTATTCCAGTAATAAAACAAAAATTAAATTCTCTCGTTAAGTTAATGTTATCCTACCATCCAACTATTAAATATAATCTTATTTAACAATACTTCCGTGTTAATTTAGCACGAACGTATTAATTACAAAGTTAGTTCCAAAGACATGAAGACGAACTAATAACTCCACTGAGTTATACCGTTGCTGCCTACCGTCACCAACGGTTAACGGGTAACTTAACGGTTATGTAACTCGCACTCGCGACCCGCAACCTCGGTTAAACGCAACCCACATAGCTATGCCAGGTCAGGATAATTGCTTATTAGAGCATGATGAGTATGTCTTATATACTAATCTAATTCTTAAGATGTGATTGTTATAGATAGATGATAATAGAAAAATTAAACAGTTATTCTTTTTTATGTCGTATTTTTTAAAAAAATATGGGATGGGATGATATATATACAGAGGGGTAGACACAGGGAACTTGGGATCCTAGTCCTTAAGACACTTTCACTTTCCACCGAAGCCAGGAGGCATAGCTGGTTGAGTGGCGGAATTCAATGCTTTACCTCGTTAGAGACAGAAAATGAAAATATAAAACACTTAATTTCTTCAAGTCCGAATCGAATCCACAGCCCAAAAATATTAAAATAAATTTATGTTATTTTTAATAGATATCAATGTAAGCACACAAATGCCTATATTATAAATTCGAAAGTAACTTTGTCTGTCTGTCTGTCTTTTACGCTATCAGGGCCAAACCGCTAATTCAATTGTGATAAAATACTCATATAGAAATACTTGAGGGTCTCGGGTTGAACATAGGATACTTTTTTTTTCTCATATTTGTAATATTTTCGATATATAACAATATATTAAAATACTTATTATTTTACATGCAATTTATTCTGCCATGTTAATAACTACCGTCGTTGCTAAGCAACGATTCGCAAAGTTTGTTGTTAGAAAACGTCACCCAAAATGAGCTTGCTTAACGCATCTCTCTATTGAAAAAATAATTTCATAAATATATCTAATAAATATTCGTATAGTTCAAGCGGGCGTAGCCGCGTTCGGGTCCACTAGTAAAATATATGGAAAGTATATCTTATAAATGACTTCAAGCATTTTACTCTAATTTCAACGAATTAACATACTAGTATATTAATAATATATACATATAATATACGACATGAATATTTAAATCTTTATTACTTGTAGCAGGACAGAAAGTAGACCCGTTTGTAATAAGCGATTAAATTTAAATACAATCTTTCCAGTGATATAGTTTCAAATTAAAGACATCGGCCTTCATAATTTATATCACGTCTAATATAAAGAGGACCGGCTAGATTTTCAGTTATACTGGATCCATAACTCTGGTACCTTCTCTTCAGATAATTAAAGAAAAAAAGAAATTAAAAAAAAATCAGCTTCAAGCTGTATCCCGCACATACCAGGGTAGGCAGAGGGAACCTGGTGTTAAGACACTCCGTTCCCCACTTCCTGCCGAATTTTGGAGGCACTGCGTGTTGAGTGGCAGGACTCAACGCCGCGTTTTTGCCTCGACACCAGAGCGAAGAAATGGAAATATAAACGTAAATAAATATTTAAAGAAACTCTTCAGATAATCCTTCTGGAGGCGAATAAAATTGTCATTGAAGTTATAATTGCTTTTTGCTGTCTTAGGTTAAGCTGAAGACTTCAATTTTTATATTTATTTAAATATTCGTATAGATGATCGAAGCCTCAAAACGTTCAAATAGATTTTTACCAGTAAAAGTGTTAAATATTCATGTATAATTTTAAATTACTATAAATGTATATTCGACGGTAAGTGGGGAATGGAGTGTCTGAACACTATACACCATCTGCTTACCCTGCTATATGCGGGATAGAGCGTGAAGCTGATTTTAAAAATTCAAGTAAATATCATATTTAATCAACAGATCTAAAAGTGGCGGTGTAAATATCATAAAGAACTCGCATAATAATTGGGACAAACGTACACACATGGCCATTGTCATTTCTTCAACTGGGCTTGTCCTCCGCAGTCCGTGATAGAATAATAGCTTATTGTTCTATGAAGTCACGACTAAAACTCTCTTCATTCTGTTTTAGTTCTTCTCTCTTAAGCTGTAAGTCGGGTTTTGATTTAACTGGGAAGGTTTTCATTGTTTTAAAAGTTAATTTCAACTTAGGTAATACGCAATTCCTATAAACACTTTCCGCTAAATAGTTAGGAATATTTTTTTTATATAAAGACAAATATCTTTTATATAAGTAATTGTAAATTATTAAATGATATATATATATAATGTGACGCAATGGAGGAGTCAGAATGGAATCGTAATGGTTATGGGTTCAATCCGAACTCGGGGGAATGGATTATATTTATTTGATAGATGCGAACTATCAAATAGATGCGAACTATCGATAGAAGAAAACTGTGCCGTTGAGTGCGTTGAGTGCAGTTGAAAGCAGAGAACGGAATAAATACTTGTATATATATACAATTCGGACTAAAGATCCGATATAAACGTTAGATGGTTACCTTTAAATATTTCATTTAGTGAAATATCTAAATAAGAGAGAAAGAGAGAGAGAGAGAGGGAGATCTTTTCTTTAATCTAATCTAGATTAAAAACTTTAAATAGCATAAAATTAAAAGAACGGGATTAAAATGTCAATATATCTATCTATAAATAGTATTTATTTGGCAAGAATTTAACTAAAAGGACACAAAAACGACAAATGCCTCGCCTCGATTGGCTTACCGTTTTTACTTGATTAAACGGTAAAGAAAGTAGGAAATTCAACGGAAATCTTGAATAATTTGTTAGGCATTATACGAGGCAGCACGACATCACACTGTCGTTTCTGTTCGTGCATTGTGTTGCGTGAAGGTATTGTATTATGTGGAGTTAGATTTCATACTTCTATACTTCTATGTCTATATTTTTATACTAATACTAGCGGACGCGCGCAGCTTCGCTTGCTTATTTAGGGGTGAATTCTAATAAACCACGAAACATGAGTTCAATGAAATATTTTTAAGAGTCTAAATTTCAAATTTTATAAAAAATCGGTGGCGATTTAAATAAATTTTCATACAAACTTTCAACCCCTTATTTCCACCCTTAGGGGGAGAATTCCAGAAAACGATGAAACACGTGTTCAATTAAATACTTTTAACAATCTAAATTTTAAATTTTATAAAAATCGGTGCCGATTTAAAATTTTTTTCCATACAAACTTTCAACCCCTATTTCACCCCTTTAGGGTTAAAATTTTTCAAAATCCCTTCTTAGTGGATGTCCAGATTACGAAAGTAAACATCTGTCCAAATGTCACGTTTCTACGCACAGCGGTTACGGCTGTACGTGCGTCTTACCTCAGTCAGTGAGGACAAGTCCTTTTATATATATATTGATTATAAAGTTTAAGTTTACATGGCTAACGGTTTAATCTCTAAAACTACTGCTAAAATATAATAGAATTAACCGTCACTAAGCACTACTTTTACTATATAATTTGAGGCCAGTCGTGGCAAAGTCACAAGCGTACTATAAGCGCGACAGGTTGTGAGTTCGATTTCTACTTGCAGAAGTTAGAAGAAGCTTATTGCTGCATCACAAAGCGAACAATTCCGCCACTCTTCTTAAGATTTTGGCAGAGAGTAGGGGGCAGAGAGTCTTAACACTAGGCTCGCTCTGCTCACCTCATTACTCGGCTAACCCTGCGGGATCTAGTGACTCTTAAAAAAAGTTAATTTGTTATACATAAAAAAATGTTCGTATAACATGGGAAATCAAATATTAGATAAACATTATATAAGCATTAGCACAAACTCCGCGACCTTTTCATTTTATTAAGCGCAACCAAAATAAAATAATAATAAATTACATATGACAGAAGAAAATTTCATAACAGCCATCCATATCTGTATTAAAAATTCGAAAGTAACTCTGTCTATCTGTCTGTCTTTTACGCTATCAGGGCCAAACCGCTAATTTCATTGTGATAAAATACTCATATAGAGATACTTGAGGGTCTCAGGATGAACATAGGATACTTTTTTTTTCTCATATTTGTAATATTTTCGATATATACCAATATATTAAAATACTTATTAATTTGACATGCAATTTATTCCGCCATGTCAATAAGAACCGTCGTTGCTAAGCAACGATTTGCAAAGTTTGTTCTTAGAAAACGTCAACCTAAATGAGCTTGTTTAACGCATCTCTCCATTTAAATCTAAAAATAATTTCATAAATATATTTAATAAATATTCGTAAAGTTAAAGCGGGCGTAGCCGCGTTCGAGTCCACTAGTAAATAATAAATTTAGATAAAGTTCACGCAAACCTCATATCCAGGTGACGTAACTTCCCGTACCGGAAGTATCGGCACCAGTCTGCTTACTTTCGTGTCGCTTGTCAGTGAAGGCAACAAGTACAGTAGGACGCCTGAGTACACATTCGAATAAATATGCTCTTATGTGATGGTTTTATATAATGTTATGTTTATATAATATATGGATATTCAAGTTATAGCAAGAAAGGTGAGACGCGGCGTTTAATTCCACACTCAACACGTAATTAGCGGAAAGCGGAGTGAGCGGAATGGACTTAACACTAGGTTCCCTTTGCCTTCTTCTTCCTGGCATTAATCCCGGCTATTACCAGGGTCTACCTTCCTACTCAACCTACTCCACTTTGCACGGTCTTTTGCGTCCTCGGTGATAAGACCATCTGCATCACGACATCCAACCAGCGCTTCCTTGGGCGTCCGGGAGGTCGCGCCCCAGGAACTGGTAAGGCACTTGCATCCGACATAGTTCTTAGGCCGGCGCGTACCGTGGCCAAACCAACTCAGGCGACGTTCTTGGAGCTTATCCGCTACGTCACGGACCCCAAGACTACCTCGAATGAATGTTCCCTTTGCCTATTCTGTCATAATCGGGAAACAGTGTGAAGCTAAAAATAAGTTATATAAGTATACCATTTGTAAAGATAATTATATGTTCCAGTCTCGTTTTAGGCGTCGAAAAATCACTATTATATTTGTATATAAGGATATATTCGTAAGAGCCCAGTCGTGGCCCAGGGGCACAAGCGGGTGGCTGCAAATGCGACAGGTTGTGATTTCGATGCCCATTCGAGAAAATGAAATATTTAATATTTTCATTTCCTTACTCTGGCGTCGAGGCACACCGCGTCTACCCGGCTACATACAGGTCACATGGTGAAGCTGAAGAAGATAATAATTTTTGTTCATTTATTTGAAATAAATTGTGTCTAAAATTTAATAAATTTCAGAAATAAATTCAATTATTAAAAAAATATCCAATTAAAAATAAAAACAAAATGCGATTAAAAGAAAAACGAAAGCACTCGCTTCTAACTGGAATTATCGATTATGCAACAAATAAACTTGTCCTACTAACTAATAAATTCGATATACCATTCTAAACCAATTAAGTTTTAAATATATTTAGCAATATCCGCCATTTTATTTTTACTTTAACGGCCAATTCACTGCGGACGTGTTATAAAAAATTCTACTTGCAATTATATGAAAAAATATCAACAATTTATTAATATGAAGATTTATATTGGAATATCATATCGACTTTGAGGCTCTGAGATCGATCTTGAGATGTCGATGTAAGTGAAAACGGCATCACAAGATCGATCTCAGAGTTGAAAGCGGTTTATAAATACAGGCCTACGACTGTTTAATGAGTATATATATATATTTTTGTATATGAAACAGAAACATCCATTTTGTTTGACCAGATATGGTAATAAATATCTTACAGATCGAATATAATTTATTGCCCAGAGTGGGGATCAAACCCACAAACGTCGTGTTATAGTCCCAGTACACCCCTGCGCCATGAAGGCCTCTAATTTGTAGTTAGCTATTGTAAAATATTGTTTTATGTTGAACTTAAACAGCTTAAAAAAAACCTAAATATTTTACGTACCTTATTATAGACGCGTTACTTATACGTTTATGACATAAATAAATATTATAATATATAATTAAAATAACAGTTTCTATAAACAAAGTAATATATTTAAACTTATTAAACTAAAAGCGACCGATCGATTTGTTAAGAATTCTTATCGTGAGAGAAATGCGAAAAATATATCCCATTTATTTCGATAACAGAACAAATGAACATTTTAAACTTTCCAGGGTTTTTTACATTGCTTAAAAACTTAACATTGTGCTTACATTTAATATAATACGGCCAACGAGTCGTGGCCGCTGTGAAGTTATTTTTTTTAAATTCTTGTTCATTCTTCACTCGGAAATAAAAAAATCAAACCTGCGCAGCCAGACAGCTAACTACAGTTAGGCCACAACTTGTTGGCCGCACTGTACGTTCATTATTTTATAACAATATCATTCATATTCGGAGCAAGGCTGCGTTTCGGTTCACGCGTGAATAATTTAAATAATATTCGTATCGTAATTAGACGCCATTTCATGCGGAGTAGTGGCGCAAAGAAAATAAAATTGTAATTTAAAACACTATTACATTGCTATCAAATTAGAGGAACGAGGACATAGAAAATTGTCTAAGATGAATGTAAGAGGCAGATTGTATGAAAAAGATTGTGGGTTCGATTCCCATAGTCGAGGCAAAGCGCGGCGTTGAGTTCCGCCATTCAATAATTAATAAGCCTTCATAATTCAGCTGAAATTGGGGATTGGATTCCCTCCACCAGGTTCCCTCTCTCTACCCGGATGTGTGATCCTCAGCGTGATTCTATAATGTTCAAGTTTATTGTATGTGATGACATTTTTATTATTAGTACTAGAGATAATTCTTAATTTCAATACATTTTAATTAAACGATATATTTTATGTGTAAATATTTTTATTTTAATCTTAGTATGTATAAATTAAATATTCCAAAATTTTGCTTTAAATTTTTTCTGTAAATATTATTTCAGGTGTTTTTTTTATTTTACACAACGTACGTACTTTTTAATTTCAAATTGGCGTATTAAGCTCATTTTATGGAAGATTTAATTGACCAATTCTATTCCATGGCATACGCAAAGAGATCTTAAGTCATTGTAAGTCGTAGGAAAAAAACATGATGCTATCTATAGGTGCATTCAAAACCCAAACCTTCCACCAAAGTATGTAATTTAGAAATAAAACAATGATCAAAATAATTAACAAGTAAATAACAAGATACTAAAGCTTAAATTATAATTTAAGTATAGAGTGAAATTTGCGCTCTTAATGGCACAAGTGGAAAAAATATGAGAAATTGTTTTATAACGGACTGAGGTTCTATAACAATGCTTTTTTCTTCTGTTATATTGAAGTGCCTGTCTATAGTTATAGAAAATTATAATTTTAGAAGAGGAAACTACAATTGAATTTAAAAGAACATCTCTATCTTTAATCGGTTTTTTCGTTTCGGTCTTGAAGTTAATGCTTTTAGCCCTATTGGCTTTTACAGCGACACCGGTTGGGGAGGTAAGAGGGTACTCTGTCCCTGATGATATACAGGCACTGTGTGGCTGCCAGTGGGAGAGTCGACGACTCTCACCGGGGCGCACCCTGCGGGAACCGAACCTCGGCGTCGAGCGGACTGGGGTTTAATTTCGTGGTCTTACGCACTACTTATATTATATACTCATAAATACTTTTATATATTATTTATACGGTATGTACATATATTTATAGGTTTTTTTCACGTATATAAAATAAGGAAATAAAATTAAATTAAACGAAAAAAAAATCATAGGGGAAGTAAGAAATACTTAAATATATATTATAAATAATTATGTTATTATAATTATATATACATATATAAATATTAATAATAATATATTTCTTTGTTGAGGCCGTTGTGACGTAGCGGCACAAGGGTGTGTCTGTAACGCGAGGGTGGTGGGTTCGATCCCCACTCGAGGAAGTCAAATATTTATTTACGTTTATATTTCCATTTCTTCGCTCTGGTGTCTGAGTTCTGCCACTTAACACGCAATTCCTCCAGAATTCGGCAGAAAGTGGGGATAGGAGTGTCTTAACACTGGGTTCTCTTTGTCTACCCTGCTGTGTGCGGAATACTTCACATACATACACATTACTTCCTTTCATTCCTCAAATCAGCTTTTAAATTGAAGAGTTGATTCATAGTCTAATTATTATATGCCCAATTGGAAGCACGCAACTTGTAAATTTACTTTCCCTCCCATTATTTTCATTATATCACCAGCTTTAAGCGTAGTAGAGACGTAATGTATATCTTTATTATTAATCAATACATCAATAAAATAGTATATAATAGATCATAAAGAATTGGAGAACGGAGTGTTTTAACACTAGGTTCCCTCTGCCTACCCTGATGTGTGCGGGATACAGCGTGTAGCTGGTTTTTTAATAATAAAAATATATTTTTATGAAAACAACGAATAAAATTTTCCAAATACCAAACAAATTCTAGTCGTCCAGTCTTTCAATGATAAAAGCATTCTAAATATAAGTATAAATTTCAATTTAATTGATTTTTTTCTCTGAAGTCTAACTAGAATTAAAAAAAATAGAGTCTGGTTGGAATCAATATGCATGAAAATGGCGTCTTATTATTTTATATTTCTAATATCTACCCTGAATAACTAAATATGAATATTGCCATTAAAGACAGCCACTTAAAATTTATGAAGATGATAGTCCACTTTTCTTTGAAACTGTATGGGGTAATGAAGTAAACATATCAAGGCTTAGGTCCAAGCGACTTCCTGGCGATAATCTAAGTCTAACCGGTATACGACAGGATAACGGGATATAATAAACACGTTATATTATAATATACTATCTTTGAGATACACAGCTTCACGCTGTACCCCGCAGCAGGGAGGTCGAGGGAACCTAGTTTTAAGACACTCCGTTCCCCATTTTCCGTCAAACTCTGGAGGCATGGCTTGTTGAGTGACTGAACTAAACGCCACGCTTTGCCTCGACACCAGAGATATAAATAAACTCGACATTATTATTAAATACATTCATCTCCGTACTTCTAGTAGGTAATAGATTGTGTAAATGTACCACAAAACGTTAGTATAGCGACCAGGACCACTGTCAATGACCGCGTCCGTTTCCGTTACTCTGTTAACGTGTCAACGGAAAGCTTGAAAACATTATTTGTACTATATGAGCCTAAAAGTTGGCTGTACAAGCCGTTGATACTTAAACGACTTCATTTTATAGATCCGTTGTAAGTTTACGAGTTAAGCCATTGTAATAATATTAAGGTCGTCGTACGTTGGGGCACAAGCGTGTGACTGTAAATGCGACTATATGTGAATGTAGATTCGATTCCTACTAAAGGGAATAAATCAATATTTGTTATTTCATCCCTTCCTTCTGATATCAACGCAAACGCGGCAATTACTACCCACATACACTCTGTAATATTACAGTAAAATATTTTGATAATATATAAAGTACCTAATTATTTTTGTACTACTTATTCTGGTAACATTTTTTAGGCATCCTTTTAAATTTCAGATCTGAAACGCTTATATAGACTACTGCTTTACTTTTTATTCTCTCCAAATGTTATATTAACAAACTTTCACAAAAAAGAAATACCTAAATAGTTTAACTTTTTCATCGAAACTTATTTTAAAGAAAGGTGAAGTGAAATAAATATACGAATCACAAATTGGAGCTATTTGCTGTTAACCACAGGTGGCTGCTCCTTTCAGGCTTCAATGAGTTTTTAAATTAAGTTTTTCTTCAATAAACAGAATGTCCACACGAACTATCCGTATATGCCGTACTTAAAATACATTTCTTTCATGAAGTAGAATAGGCAGAGGCAGCCTAGTGTTAAGACACTCCACTCTCCACTTTCCGTAGTATTCTGGAGACTCAAAAATATAAGACTGCTATGTAATAAAATAATACTTAATATGTAGGTGAGAGTATCTTAACGCTAAGTTCCCAGGTTCCCTCTGCCTACCCTAAGTACATATAAAGATACAGCGTGAAGCTCATATCTAAATTACATAATATAACTTATGGATAACTTTCCAAATATCTTGTCAGTTAAATATTTGGTTCCGCTCAATGGGAACCTAAGTTAACTCTTTAATTATATAACTGCTAATGTAAAAAATACTCTAAGTTAAGTGGAAGTTTTGGAGATACAACCTTAACAAAAACTTAAATGCTTTTAACACTGTTTGACATTACAATACACTCATCACTAGGAATGATGTAACCAGGTAAAAAGTCTCTGTGGTATTTATATCTACTATTAATTGTATTTTCCAAGTTAGGTAATTAGTATTAATAGTCAATCAGCTTCACGCTGTATCCCGCATATAGCAGGTTAGGCAGAGGGAACCTAGTATTAAACACTGCGTTTCAAAGTTTCGAATGACGAAAATCAATGCTATGCTGGTAAAAACTGGAGCGAAGAAAGGGAAATACTAAAAAATAATTCATTCCCTCGAGTGGGTATGAACCTACGACCGTCGCGTTTCAGCCACACGACCATCTCTCCTTTTTTTTTTTTTAAATTATATTATTAACATTTATAACTTATTGAACATATATAATTATAGTACATTACATATATAATTGTTTTTTATATAATTACTTTATACATGTATAGAACACCTTCGCCTATTAGATTTGGCCTGGCTTATGCAGAACGCCTTCCTTAAGTTTTTGGATCAGCGCCTCTATCACCCTATCGTCTCTTTGTGACATTGCCCCTTTTAGGTTCGCCCGACCATCTCTACTACTAAAGGATAATAATTTATTTATTTAAAAATGTAATTTATTTCAAGCAATTATGTATGTACATACATTATAGATTTATGAGATTAGATATACAAAAAAAAACAAACACAACAATTCACAGACCACTTATCTGACAGTGATCGAGAAGTGATATATATTTTTAAAATATCCGGAAATAAATTCAACATTCTCCAGATAAACGAAGAATGTTGATAAGT
The DNA here is from genome assembly GCA_013403645.1 of Heliconius nattereri. Taxonomy (NCBI): domain Eukaryota; kingdom Metazoa; phylum Arthropoda; class Insecta; order Lepidoptera; family Nymphalidae; genus Heliconius; species Heliconius nattereri. Next base: position 4,486,997 of record JAAIXI010000223.1, read on the forward strand.
GGGGAATATTTCGTAAATACAGTACTTGAATGTGGATGGTAAATGATTTTTTTTCAGATAATATTTTATTTATAGACGAGAATTTACAAAACACAATGCCTTGATAAGTTCGGTAAAAGTGGGAAACGGATTGTCTTAACAATAGGTTCCCTCTGCCTTCCCTGCTATATGCGGGATACTGCGTGAGGCTGTTTTCTTTCTGATTTTTTTTTTACTTTTATCATCAACTTTGGAGCTAACTAACTAAAAATAAAGAAAAAATCATCAAATACTTATAGTCTGTTGACATTAACTTGTCCTGAATAAACCTATACCTAAATAAATATAAATCTTACCTTTACAACATTAAATGCCTTTGATTGTTGAAACGTTATCTGAAAAAAAAAAAAAAATTATTAATTACCGTGAATAAAGATACAGTTATTTAAATAAATAATGATAAGTTTTATGTTCATTGTTTTTAAGAAAAAAATATATGATTTCTTTTTGCCTTAATGAAAAGGGATATATATTTTTAAAAAGATTACCAAAAAAGAAAAAGAAAGAAAGGTATTTTTCCTATATATAGGTGAGAGAGTGTTTATGAAAATTGACAATGAATGGCCCATTCGGGGGCGTCTTAATATAATATTTAAAATATATTCGTGTCACAGGTGTCACTAGACAAAAAGTGGCTTTTGGTGGAAAACAAAAACACCTTTCATTAGGTCTTACTTATTATTAATTATATAGACTTTGATAGAATTTATCTTAATTCAATAAAACAGCTGCAATACTTGTAAGAGTTACAAATTATATAATATAAAATTACCTACTTTAAAAACTTACGATAACCTTAATCTAACACGTAATTTAGTTATTTTAATCAGTTCCATGCAAGTAAACAATTTTCTTAATTAATTTTATGTAACTGACTGTACTAGATCGGCTGGTATGGTCTGCAGCAAAAGTTTAAACAAAAAATGTTATTTTTAACTTATTAGGTTATTATAATATAAGTAATTGTTTTGTCTTATTTTAAAATAATTCAATAATATTTTGGTATTTTAAGCATTTAAATTATGTAAATGACGCTGTGGAATAAATTGATCAACAAATAAATTTAATTCAATTAATTATACAGTTAGTATGGACAAATTTAACTGAAAAAAGTTTTAAGGTTAATATATGATTTTTTACCTAATTGTAAATATTAATAATAATTAAAACAGCCTCCTGCTTAGCATTTTAAATAAGTACCATTTTCATTTTATTTCAAAACTTTAAAACTATTGAAAGACTACCATTTTTTACATAAGTTTTGATTAGCAATTATATGCAAATAGATTTATTTAACAGACAACCGCAAATTGTGTACATATTACGTGACTATGTTATAAATATATTTATTTAAGGTTATTATATGGTTTTTTTAAATTGAAATAGAATAGAAACGAAGTTGAGTTCATATTATAATAGTTTATAGAGTATTACTAAAAAATATTATTCATAAATCACTTATTTAGCGGCGCAAGAGTGTGACTATAACGCAACGGTTGTTCGTTCGATCCCCACTCGAGGAAGTGAAATATTTATTTACGTTTATATTTCCATTTCTTAGNCTGTGTTGCACTGTGTTGTTATTCCGCTGTTTGGCACTCATCCACTTCCATAGGTTGGCTGGAAGAGATTTCTTTCAGAAATAAGCCCGCCATTGTAAACATAACTTTTTAACTGTTTTTTTACTATTTATACATGTGCAATAAAGAATATATATAATAGTTTATAGAGTATTACTAAAAAATATTATTCATAAATCACTTATTTAGCGGCGCAAGAGTGTGATTTTAACACGACAGTTGCGGGTTCGATCCCCACTCGAGGAAGTGAAATATTTATTTACGTTTATATTTCCATTTCTTAGCTCTGCTGTCGAGGCAAAGCGCAGCGTTGAGTTCTGCCACTCAACATACAATGCCTCCAGAATTCAGCAGAAAATGGGAAACGGAGTGTTTTAAAACTCCTGCTGTGTGCGGAATATAGTGTAAAGTTTGATAACATTTGCATATTTTGATTTTTTTTACTGAAAATAAACTATAAGTAACTAGTAAAGTGAGGCCAGTAAGGCCCAGGAGCACAAGTATATTAACCAACACACACACTTGTGCCTCTGTGCCAGGACTGGCCTTGTGACAGGGAATTAGAGAGGAGCATAATTACTAACAAGAAAACGATATATAAGAAACTTCCTATAAACAATATTTGCAGCTATTCGCATTGCTTTTTCTTCCGTATGTTGGTATTCCATATTAGGTTTATTTCTATAGTACAGTAAGAGTTCCTACGAGTAACTAATAGCACAATGACCACATTTTAAAGTAAGAACGAATTAAATTAATTTATTATATTAATAAATTAATTTGATGTACGTTAATAATATTTATAAATATACATTTTTCTTCGTCTTCATGCTGTATCCCGCGTGTACTAGGGTAGGTAGGGAGCCTGGTGATAAGGCACTCCGCTTACCGCTTTAAATATTTCGTTTCCAGTGGGAATGGAACTTACAACTGACACCTTATTTGAAGAAAAAGTTATTATATAATTAAAATTTTACTTTAAAAAATATTAATGTAAATCTCAAAAACAAGTTTTTTTTACTTAAGACCATAATTTAGTTGATTCCAAATTCTCATCTAAAATGTATTTAACCTTACCTTTTCCAATCTAAATATTTATATGCAAATGTTATCAAACTTTTCGAGTTAAGTAAAAGAAAGTTATTTTGTAGACAATTTTTTTAGCTAAACGCTATATCCCGCACAATGCAGGGGTACGCAGAGGGAACCTTATGATACTTCCGTTCCCCACTTTCCGTTGAATTCTGGAAGCATTAGGTGCTGAGTGGCGGCACTTAACGCCGCATATTCCTCGTTACCACAGCAAAATTAGACAATTGTATATAATTACGTTTCTCAGAGATTAATAAACATAGTTAAATTAATTTAAAATTTAATCTTGAAATATTTAGGCTGCTATAAATTATTTTTTTATCTAATCTGCAAATGCTATTATATTGTCATTGACAATAGTTTCTCTGTACAATATTATATAAAGAGATAAAGAAATATTTTCTCAATATAAAAACAAATATAGCTGATGTCTTAAACGGAATGTAACTGGTCAAACGCCTCACCTTGGCAGAAGGGCGCCCGGTCTGAGCAATGTTTACTAGTCGACTTTCAAGCGAATACAACAATTCAATTGAATAATTTGTATGGAGTATACAAGACTACACAGCGGGTTAGGCAGAGGGAACCTAATGTTAAGACACTATGTTCCCCATAGTTCGTCGAATTCTCCAGGCATTATTTGTTGAGTGAGTGGCAGGAAATTCAACGCCTCGCTTTTTCCTCGATACCAGAGCGACGAAATGAAAATTTTAAATGTATGAATTATTTATTTCCTCGACTCGAAGTTACACGCTTAAGCCCCTGTTCCTCTCATATATTATTGTAATAAATAAAATAAAGTTAAATTAATCTCTAAATGCAAATATTTTTACATTATAAGCAACGATGACTTCATATTGTCTTACGTCATTAATATTTTCCGTTAGGTAGCTTTCTTAACTGAAACGTTGAATATACATATAAGTATGCCGTAATGTTCTAATGCCTGTAGAATTCGGCGGAAAACGGGGGAACGTAACTAAACACTAGGGTCCCTGATTTCCTCTGCCTACCCTGCGTCCCCTACCCTAATTATTTCGTGGTAGGTGTGAGAACCTGAATGCTTTATGTATGTAATTAAAATTGAGAACATTTTTAAGAAAGTAAAAAAAACCTGCGTAAAAGTAAAATAATATCATAAATCATTTATTTTTATAAATTTACCAGTTGTCTGAAACGCTCATTCCACAGAGTTATTATCGCAGCCTTGTTAGACTTTCGCCGAGGCGATAGGTCAGGCTATCTCATGGAAAATTATCAAGAACAGGTTTAACCTCATTTCTCGTCTGTCTGTCCAGTCCACATTTGTACGCGTTATTGAATGTAAAGACGGCTCCAGATTGCTATCGTGTAAGGCCGTAATCTCTTATCGTAGTGCCGGAAAGAAAAGTTGCAAATAACGTATAATTTACATAGATACAAGACTTTCAACCAAATAGCTATATCTGGCCTTACTGACCTCAAAAAAACTGGATTGGCTGTGGATATTAAACACCTGTTACTTTTATGCTAGAACAGTTTCACGCTGCATCCCGCATTTAGCAGGGTAGGCAGAGGGAACCTAGTGTTAAGGTACTCCTAGTTTCCCAATTTCTGCCGAATTTTTCGGAATATTTCGGAATTTTTCGGAATATAATGTGTGTTGAGTGGCGGAACTCAAAGCCGTTTGGCTTATTGCCAGAGCGAAGAAATGAAATAATAATAATGGGAATCGAACTCACAAGCATCTAGTTACAGTCACACACTTAAAGCCTCTACGGCACGATAATATTATAATATATGCCATAATATTATGCTAGATGGCAAGTAAAAAAACAATTTTAAATGAAACTAATTTGTTAACTTGTTAAAAAATGATCTAAGCATTCGTTTACTTTCTATAATGTTTCAAATACCAAAAATCTGAGTTTCTCCATATAAAATACACTTATATATCTTATTTATTAAATCTACAATCAATAGTAAAATGAAACTACCTGGGAGCGAGTAAGAACTTGTTCGTAGCAAAAAATTTAAATGGGAAAAGAACTACCGCATATTTACGCACTGGCCTTACAGCTTACACTGCGTTAAGAATTCTTTGTTAGAATGTATTGAATCGTGTGTACTATTTATCTGGGCTTTAATATTATTCATATCTGGGTCGTAAAAGAAAAAAAATAAACAATACAAATGTCTTCTAAAAGATTATTATTGTTAAATTTGTATTTGTAAGGAGTTTTTTCCTTAGTTACGTAGGTATTCATTTAGTAAAAAGCTTAAAGGTATTTCAAAGTATCACAGTTAGTATAGGTAGTGATGGTGAAACTGAATGCGAAGAGTTGGAGCAGAGTTCGATTTTTATAGAAGATAGATTGATCAGATTTCTTCTGAGTTCTTCTTTCTTGGCGGCTCTTCTCAACAGAACTGCTTTCCGAACCGGTGCTAGCTTCTTGCTTATATGTTCATTCGACGATTCAAAAGTGCTTATAACAGTCTATTTGAATAAAGAATATTTTGAATTTGAATTTTAGGTCATTTTTCATATTTTATATATGAAATTACATGTACACGTTTAGTTTTTTAGTTACTTAGATAACATAGCAGTTTTTGACTGAAATTAATTAAATATATTATGGGCATAGTGTTGCAGGCCACGGTTTAGAAAGCCCTGGCAAGCCCAGTGAATGTGAGGGGCAGCATGAAGGTCGCTCTGTTCATGACAAAGGCCTATAGATGGACATTGGACATTCTATTCACAGATAAATTATGACATCTCTTGTGCTATTGAATTTATGAATATTACAAGGCTAGTATCAAATTTTATTATATTACTTAATGAAAAATAATAAATTGTAGCTTTTTAATGAACAATTTATATTATACTAGAGGACCTTTGACTCGTAACGCGTTGCCATAGCAACGTGTATGTCACTTTATAATTTAAACAAAAGTGTATATTTTTTAACATTTCTAAAGTGTTATTCCACACCTACGAAAGTATAAAAGTGTAGATAGTCAAACATATGGTAGTGTGTGTAATATTTGTTTTATTTATTTAAAGTATTTTTTTATTTAAATTTATTTAACAACTTTTTATGCATTATTTTAATAAAATATTTTAAAAAAATAATTATTGCATTTGCATTTCCACGAGTGGGAATCGTACCTATAACCTGTCGCGTTTACAGTCACACCATGCCCTTTCGCCACAACTGGCCACGTGAATTATTATCATGATAATACTTCTCATTTTGTATTAAATTGGAACTATTTTGTCTGTGGATTATGCAACTATACGGAATCGATTTGTAGTAATTGGCGCGTCGTCCCCGCAAGTCGGCCAAGTGCCTACTGAACTAATCGGACAAAGATTCAATTCCTTATAGGTCAAAACACCGATATTTAAGATACAAATAAAATACAATTGAAAACTATGCTGTTAGCTTCATTTATATACAAGTAATTATAGGTAAATATTAAAAAAACTAAAACAGTCAAACGTGAGTCAGACTCGCATACCGAGGGTTCCGTAAGTACAATTTAAAAATTGACAAATTTAATTTTGCAGACTTTAGGTCCACGAGATGTACTCTAATTTCATACAAAATGCAGCAAAAACGATACATAAACGCTCATGTTTTGATTGCGTTGACTTAGAAGCTTGTTTTTCTTTGTGCTCCAAGGGACCGTACGCCTAAAAATTTGATATTACTCGTAAGCTCAGACATACGGACAACAAAGTGTTTCTATAAGAGTTCCGTATTTTCCTTTTGGTGTACGGAACTCTAATAAAAAGATATGACCAATACATTATAAATACATAAATCTTACTTTTGTAAAAGGTTTTTTTATGTAAAATATATAAATAATATAACGGGAGAGAAAAAAAAGGTAAAATACCACAGGTTTTACTAATTAGTCACGCATGCCCAAATCAATAACAACGTCGAAAGCGTAATTCAATTAATCGCCGTACGCAAGTTGAATTCATTCTGTATAAGGTAATCCTTGATATTGAAATTCCACAGTGTTTTTTTAGTCATTTGATAATAAAAAAAGACAAGCTTACAAAAAATATAAAAAAGTAAAATATGAGGCACGCGATCAAGAATAGAACCTACGCCATTAACGTTCCAGACACACCTACCTTCTAAAAACTACAAGTACACATAAGATGAAAAGTGTTATTACATTTTTTTTTTATGAACAGTTGTAAATTTTATGTAACCAACTTTTTTTTTGTAATTTTATAAAGTTTTATACAATATAGTAGAAAACTAAAAAAGTAACTTATTTTTTTTTTTTTTACGAATGTAATTTTTTCTGTCCATAGATTTTTTAATCTCGATTTATTAATTATTTTTTGGAAAATGCATTTTAAAAAAATGTCAAAGAAAATGTGTTTTGAAAACTGAACAAGAAATAGCGTTTTAAATTATATTAATCCAAAACTTATATTATATGTAGTGCTACTTCATTGAATAAAAAGTTATAACACTTTTTGACAGAACGATACCAAAATAATATAAAGAAACTAGTTCTTTGTACGCACCGTATCGAAGTGAGGATCTCAAAACAACTTATATAATTTCTTAAGCTTCTTAAGATTTTATATGAAATATAGATATACATATATGCGCTATTTTCGGATAGATATGTATATTTTTTTAATACGACAGACGTTAAAGATAAAATATGTACGTATATTTTTTTCCTTAGCTTCATAATGTATCCCAAATAAGCAGACAAGCAAAACAAGTGCTTGGACACTCCGTTCTCCACCTCTCCGGCCAATTCTGGAGCTATTGCGCGTTGAGTAACGGCTCGCATCGCGCCTAGGAAATGAAAAATTGACTTCCTCATATATGGGAATTGAACCAACTACTGTCTCGTTTACTACAGCCTCAATGTATGTATGTATGTTTTGCTATAGTTACGGAATTATTTGTAAAGAAATTAGAGAAAGTGCAAGTACTACGCGCCATGCGGGGTCCATACTAACATGTAGTGACAAACCAATTGTTTTCACCGCGCTGCGTGAGTTGAGTAAAAGTAAACAGGTGTAGAAATGAAGTCAGTTTTTGTTTTCACTCAAATATAACAACATTTTTATATTATTTACTAGCGGCCGCGCGCAGCTTCGCCTGCTTATTGCTTAGGGGTGAATTCTAATAAACCATGAAACACGTGTTCAATGAAATATTTTTAAGTTTCAATTTAAAATTTTATCAAAATCGGTGGCGATTTAAAGATTTTTCCCTACAAACTTTCAACCACTTATTAGCACACTTAGGGAGTAAATTCTAAAAAACCGTGAAACACGTGGTCAATTAAATATTTTTAAGAGTCTGAATTTCAAATATTATAAAAATCGGTGTCGATTTAATTTTTTTTCTATACAAACTGTCAACCCTTATGTCACCCCTTTAGGGTAAAAATTATTCAAAACCCCTTCTTAGTGGATGTCCAGATTACGAAAGTAACCATCTGTCCAAATTCCACGCTTCTACGCACAGCGGTTACGGCTGTGCGCGCGTCTTACCTCAGTCAGTGAGGACAAGTCCTTTTATATATATTGATTGTGAAATAACCATTGCTATATATATTTTTTATTAGAAAACGTATAAAAAATTAATAATATCTTCTTTAGCGACGTGCAAGCTATATCGGTTAAGTTAAATTTGTTAACATTAGGTTCCCAGGTTCCCTGCTATGTGCGGGATACAGCGTAAAACTAAAAAAAAGTAAATAACACTTCTAAAAAATGCTTTACTAACATTAATGATTAAGAAATCATGGTTCAATAGCTTACTAGTCCAACGATATAAGCTTCCAGACCTTCTATGTCATATACTGTTGCTTTGTTTTCGCTCCACGCTTCATTTGACGCGTATTCTCAATAAATTAACTTTTTACTATAATGTTTCTTTCAAATATGGTAATAATGGATCCGATTAACGTTTCCTGCCTATTGTTCTAGCTTCCTGAGATTACAATGGGAAGAATCTACAAGAAACTATGACTATTTTATTAAACCAATATTAATAGAATAATTGAAAAGTTATTAAAGAAACATTTACTAAATATTTTATATATTTTGCTTTACAGTTTAGTAGTACGCGGACAATTGACAGAAAAACACATACAAATTAATTGGGTTAAATAAGGCATTTAAATTTAAAAAATACGAATTTTTGACTAACAAAAAAAACATACAGAAGATTTAGCGTTTTGTATAACCATAAATATATATTTAAAATAATAATTAACAGCAAATACAGATTAAATATATTACTAAACAAACAATACAGATTAAATATATTTCTAAAGAATTAACAAAAAAACGTCCATGGCGGCTTTAAAGAAAGAAATTTCACATAATGTAATATTTATCTGTAGTTTTATTGGCATGCCACACGCGTACGGCGAAAACGACACTGTGAGAGTGTTAGATGTACTTACTTTCTTATTTATTGCAATTTAATTATATAGTGGACGATGTAAAACATAACATTTTATATACATTAATATTTCATTTGTCTTCTATTAGAATGGTTATGTGCAAAAAATGGTAGTAAAAACCTATTAATAGAGAATTTAAAATTCTTTATTTATAGTTTTTGCCACTCAGACTCCGACTTCTTCACTTTTTAACACTCTTAACACTAGGTTCACTAGCTCTTTCTGCCTTCACTGCAACATGAGGGATAAAGTGTCAAGCTAAAAAAAATATACCTAACGAGTCGAGTCTAATAACTAACAAACAAGTTTATAAATTAATGTTTTTTAATTAATAGAAAAAAAAACTAGAAATACTTAATTGCAAAATCAAATATCCAAAACTAGGATAACTATCTCGTTCTTAGCAATTTAAAAAGTCGACATAATTTCGATGCGTTATTAATTCCAATTAAAATGGTCAGCACCAATATATGATAAAACAAACAACATTAGCCTATTACTGGAGTAATTTACATTAAAAAATGTAGAGTAATTGCAGCCATTACGTGTAATCGCCAAGGTGACCTAATCTTTATCAAATATTTATTTAATTTAAATTAAGATTTAAAGCCATGTGACCAGATAAGCAGGTTCTTTACTTCTCATTGTAGAACAAGAATGTACGTTTACAGAAGAATTTACTTTCAAACCAGTAAATATTGAAAATATTTTAATTTCATGGAATTTTGTTGGAAACTTATATTTTGTTTGGAAAACACCTGGAAACCTAATGTTAAGATACTTCTGTCTACTATCTATGTATCTGTGTACTATTTTCCCCCTAAAATACAGGTTAGTTCCTAGCTTAGGGGGTAGGGAACCATTTTATACTGTGTAACTTGTACAAGCCTCTTTCGCTTTTGACGCTTTGTTGTTTATGTAGTTAATTTCTTTTGTAGCAAATAAAGATTTTTATTATTATTATTATTTATACCTGTTCCCAACTTTCCGCCGAATTGTAGAGATACTGCGTATTGAGTAGCGAAACTTTGACTCATCACTGGATGACTGGAGCAAAGAAATCAAAATATTTAATACTTTATTTCTTCGAGTGGGATTCGAACTCACAGCCTATTGCGTTTACAGACGCACTCATGTACCACTGCGACCCACCTAGACTCATATTTTTAAAATAAGCGGTTATCTCAGGTTCAAGTGTCAACAAATATTGTTATCTACGTAATCTGAGGCACTAGTCGCTTCGTAAAAGTAATCAGAGACGAAGCTTTACTATCAATTGTTTGTTATTTAGAAAACTTAAGAATATTTAAATGTGTATAAAACAGTGATATTTTAAGTTCATTTTTTATTTTCATATTAACATGTGCGAGTTATTTTTTACTTTTTGAACCTGGGAACCTAGATTTAGTAAGACACTCCATTTACATTACGGCACTCCTCTTTCTCCCTTTTCGTCGAATTTAAGAGACGTTTCCTATATCATCCAAAACGTCTTAAACGGACGAGAACTAGAGAACGTAAAAATGCGTCACTAAACTCTTTGCGTTTCACTCAAAATGGAGGATGGAAATAGTGAGAAATACTTATGTATATATACTATATTTAGTATGCAAAACGTAAAATATTAATAAAATAATAAAAAAGTAGATAATATCATGAAGGTGCAAAGAAAGTGACATACATAATTGAAACGCCCGCAGGGTTTATTTTATATACGTTTAGAATTTAAATTTCTCAATCCACAGCTTCTCTAAGTATGGCTTAAAATTGAAAGTGTCTAGAGAACAGGTGTAGAGTTTCTGTATTTAGTCAAATTTCTCTCTTGCGTATTTCGCACCTTTGTATGTATGATATAACCGTCCATTCGTGGGAACGTCCATATGGTGAAAACAATAGACTTTTATTTATAGGTTTGTTGAGAAATATTGGATTATAAGGGCAATGTAAAGTTGAAAATTTAAGCCGGAGTCAGAGGCAGCTGGGAATCTAGTGTAAAGACACTCCGTTCTCATTAAAACACTTCCTTTTCTCGCTTTTTGCAGAATTCTCTAGGCATTGAGTGGCGGAAGAGAACGCAGCGCTTTGCCTTGTTACTAGAGCGAATAAATATGAAATATTGTATTTTCACGAGTGGAAATCGAATTCAAAACCAGTCGTCTACAGTCGCATTCCATCTATATAAAAGCAACAACATAATAATTAATTTCGGGAAAAATCTAATCGAATTTTAAAGACTACATATTAAATAGCCATTGAACTACAAAAATATCTGCCATAATATTGATACTTAAAAATATTTTGTTGCTTCGTGATATAATTATATAATAAATAAATTATCATATAATAAATTACAATATATAAACATATAAACAAGATACCAAGGATATGTCTATTAGGTCAACTCATTCTAAGTTTTATAACTTTTAACGACAACGTGACCTCAAAGATATTGACACCCGACCTGTTTGTCAAGAGCGAAAAAGAAACTATTACGTTACACTAATTTAGTGATTTATTTACTTCTTATATAGGCTGCAGCAGAGGGAACCTGGGAACCTAATTTAAGACACTCAGTTCCTATTTAGACAATTTCATTCCTCACTCTCCAATAAATTTGTGGGGGCTATTTAAATCACAAACTCAAAATATACGACTAAATTTACCAGGTTTACAATAAAAATGTTAATAAAATTATTGTTTTTTCAACATTAACAAAACTTCATAAAATATATATAAGTATTTAATATAAATAATATTTATTATAATTTTAATAACTTATTAAAAATTGTTTGTTAACAGTTCTCCACCCGTCCATTATCTCGTTAAAGGAAAATGCTTTTAAAACTCTAAAGATAGTTAATCCTATATTATTAAAAGAACACTTATACATCGTTAAAGAAGAACTTAAACTGTTACAGTTAAAATACTGTTGCTTATAATTTGTTAAGTTATTATCTCCTGTCGAGAGGAAAGTTTCATGTTGAATTCCGCCACTCACCGCGCAATTCCTCTATAATTCGGCGGAGAACAGAGTGTTTTAGCACTAAGTTCCTCTACTGTGTGCAAATCCAAAAAATAAAAATTATATTATTTTCATTGACACCAACTTCAATGTAAAACTAATAAGGACATTGTTGCTTTCGAATACTTTTTCATTTAAAATATATGATAAAATGACAGCTGATTCAAAATATATAAAGTTAAGAATTCATATGCATAGTCAGCTATTATATATTTGATATGCATTTTGTGGTTTTATACAGGTAATATCAGTCAAAAGGTTATCTAAATATCATGCTAACGAAGCTTATAATTATATAATATTATAAATGAAAACTTGATTATATATATATATACATAAATTTATAGGTATTTTATGATGGTGTTTATTAAAGAATTCGATAAAAGCAACCTATTTAAATTAATGTCCTCGTTATTTATGTAAATATACTCGTATAATAAGCAATAAATGCCGACATCTTATATAATAATAAGAGGTCAGTCGTAGCGCTAGGCTGTGGGTTCGATTCCCACTCATAAAAATATTATTTTCATTTCTTCTCTCTGGTCTGCCAATCAACATGCAATGCCTCCGGGACTCGGCAGAAAACGGAGAACGGAGTGTCTTAGCTCTAGGTTCCCTCTGCTTTTCTTATAGCTAGCAAGCAAAAACGTTAAAAACTCTCAAGCAATAAAAAATATCTCACCTAGTCTGACTCCAAAATGTTGCCGACGATAATGAATCTGAAAAAGAAAAAAACAACGTTATAGAAAAATATAAACCAATATTTTCACCATTATAAGAACTATTTCTGACAACCTATTAAACAATTATGGAAAAACGCTTAAATTGGTACCAAATTGATAGAAAAAACACCGATAAAATTTAATTTACTCATTAGATATTTATTACGTTAATATGGCAAAAGTGGTTTATAACGGCCTAATGGCGTAAAATAATACGGCTTGTAGGATCCAACTTTCACTGTTTGACGTACGCCGTATATATGTATATTAAAAGTGTTGACGCTTCATTAGAAACACTCACTATATATTCTTCACTTTTATTTTCTCTTGCTTTTTCCAATACAATTCCAGCGTAAAATATATTTTTTTGTATATATATATAAATATGTAATATAATTAATATATATTCTGTGAAGTAATAAATAATGGAAAGCAGAAATCAATGTTTTTTATAAAATCTTCACGTCAGTTACACTCTCACTATCCGTTTTACTTATTAATATTAAAATCGTCATAAATCGCGATTTTTTTAATAGCTCTTTTGTACTACTAAGAAGGGTAGTTTTAAATTTTTTTTTCTAAATACCTAATTCAAATAGCTCCTTAGGCATTTTTTAACGTGTTTATAATCGAAACTACCTACATATATTAATAGTTCAAAACATATCTATCAAAATTAATTAAAATTTATACTTAAACATTTTTTTATCACAATGTCTCGAACTCGGATGTCTCTTATTCTCTCTGCCTACTGCTATATAAAGAATAAAACATGTAGCTGATTTTTGAAATGCTTTTATTGTATTTATTTTATTATTATTATTTTAGAAGAGAAAGTCAAAAGTTCTGTTCTTTACTTTTCTCAAAGATTGTTCAACTTTTGAATTAGTTGAAAACAACTTCTTGAGGCCAGTCGTGGCGGAGTGACATAAAGTGTGACTGTAAACCGATTGGTTGTGGGTTCACACCCCACACACGATCCCCACCAGAAAATAAAACATTTATGTAAATTTATATTGTTATTTCTTCGCTCTGGTGTCGAGGCAAAGGGTGGCGTTGAGTTCCGCCAGTCAACACATAATGTCTCCAAAATTCGGTGGAAAGTGGGGAACGGAGTGTCTTAAAACAAGTGTGTAAACTAAGTTCCTTCTGCCTACCCTGCTATATGCGGGATACAGCGTGAAGCTGATTTAATTAGATTTAATTCAATTTTTTAACTTCTTGAACTGGCTCAAAAAACTTTACATTATGCATATATTTATACATTCACATATATGTTTATATACAATACAGAATATGGCTATAGTTACTTCTTTTGTTTTACTAGAACGCAAACATCGTTATTTTCTTAATGTTTAGAAAACAGTTTTATAGAGCATAAAATGACATCTTAAGCTCAATTTGCCTATATAGTTAGTGTATTTACCGAAGACAGCGTTTTAAATTACAGACAGTCTCGTTGGATATTTTTAAAATAAAAAAAAACCGTATGAGCTTTTTCCGAAATTTAATCCTTACGCATCTTTCATAAGTGGACTCATCACTACGTTCTCCAATTTCCGCCTAAATTAAAATTTCTATAGATTGCTCATTAAAATCATATTCCTATTATTTGTTTCCAATATATATAAAAAAGGATTTTTTCAAATGGATTTGCTCATCCCAAGACGATTTAATAACAAAATATTAGCATAATTTGTTAAGAAATTAAATAAAATAGTAATAGGTGAGTATAATATATATAAATGAAATATTTGCAATCAGCTCCGAATACATAACTTGACTCTTTACTTAATTCCATATTATTTGTGCAACCTTTGAGACGTTTCATATATTTTTTGAAACGTTTAAATATGATGAGATCACACGTTACGTAAAAAATGTTGGTTAAAATCGTCGCTCTTAAGAACTTAAATTTTTCGCAATAACGATTTCACATATATATTTATATATGAAGTAAAAAACTAGGAAATATTGCACGTTTTATGCATGCATCTATACCTAATTCTTCTAATTTGTGTAAAGACACACTAGAAAAAAAAATAATTTAATTATTAAAATAAAATTTATTTAGCTTAACACCATATTCCGCACTTAGCAGAGTATATAGGCAAAACAAGTGTTAAGACACTCTGTTCTTTACTGCCCATCGAATTTTGGGGGCATTAGTGGCGAGGGTTACCAGAGCGAAAAATGAAAATACTAAATATGTTGTGGCCCCAATTACTGGCCTCAATTACTTTATCAATTATTTTGATGAATTTGAAATAAAAAAAATCTAATATTAACACTAATCGTAAAAAATAAATTAAATAGTATCTACAAACAAAAAGCAAACAAACAAACATTTGCCTATCGTAGAATATCGCAAAATATTGTATAATAGAAACTCAAATAACAATTTAAAAGATGTAACGTCTAGTGACATCACTAGAGCAATAAAAAATATTATTTCAATTTAATAAGCTCTTAATGGACTTTTAATGTACCATCAAGAGTCACCACCATAGAATTTTAAACAAGCAGTTAAGTATATTAACAGTAGTTAGGAAGGCCAATCCTGGGGCGGTCACAAAATATGACTTCAAGACTGGTTGTAGGTTCTATTTCTACTGGAGAAATTGAATTAATATTTTCGTTGCTGCGCTCTGGGGTCGAGGAAAAGCGCGGCGTTTAGTGCTGCTCTAGTATTCGTCGGCAAATATAGAAAGGAGTGTCTTAACTATAGTTTTCCCTCTCTGCCTTCTAGTATTAGTGAATATTTATTATAAATTGCCAATTGCAAAAATATATTTAAAAAATCTGGTAACATTTTAATCTGAAATTCAGGTCACAACCAAGTAAAAGTTATGGATCTCAGGTGAGTCGGTCTAGAAATTTAATTAATCTCTACATCTGATGTAAACTATTGCCGAAATATTTAATTTTATTAAGTAGGAAAACAATTACAGTCGAAATTAAAGAAGTGCACCATCCTTGACTTAATTTTGTAAGTCATAATTATTATTTTTATTTAATTAATAAAATTAAAGTAAAATTTAACACAACAGAAGGTAAATTTATTTAGTACATACTCTTATGAGTATTCTACATTAAATATTCGTTTCATTTTTTGCTAGGCAGAAAAGGTAAAAAAGCATTTAGAAAAATAATAACAATAATATATATACAGCTATACATATAGGTTCATATTTAAGTTCTTAGAGGATGTGCAACTGTAAGCGCCACATGTTCTGGGTTCGATTCCCGCTCGAGGAAATGAAATATTTAATATTTTGATTAACTCTCATAACGAAGCAAAGCACGGCGTTGAGTTCCACCACTAAACATGCAATGCCAGTATTCGTCGCAAATTTGGGAAGTGTCTCAATGGGAACAGAATATCTTCACAATAAGTTCTGCTATATAAACCTGAAAAAACGTTCAAATTCTCCCATTATCTATCGAATATCCATATATATAAAAGGACTTGTCCTCACTGACTGAGGTAAGACGCACGCACAGACGTAACCGCTGTGCGTAGATACGTGGAATTTGGACAGATGTTTATTTTCAAATTCTGGACATCCACTAAGAAGGGATTTTGAAAAATTTCAACTCTAAAGGGGTGAAATAAGGGTTGAAAATTTGTATGGAAAAAAATGAAATCTGCACTGATTTTTATAAAATTGTTAATTTAGACACTTAAAACTATATAATTGAACACGTGTTTTACAGTTTTTTAGAATTTACCCCCAAAGGATGCCAATAAGGAGTTGAAAGTTTGTATGAAAAAAATCTTTAAATCGCCATCGATTTTTATAAAATTTGAAATTTACACTCTTAAAAATATTTCATTGAACACATGTTTCATGATTTATTAGAATTCACCCCTAAGGGTGCAAATAAGCAGGCGAAGCTGCGCGCGTCCTCTAGTTCTATATAAGTTACATAATAAATTAAAATATAATCTTAACTTAACTTTAGTTCCCTTAGATTCAGTGCAAACCAGCCATTAAATCACCTATGGGTGTTCTATGGGTGTGTATGGTCCTATGGGTGTTCTATATTTAGCTTGACCGAACGATCAGCCTGGCTGTTTGACCGGTGTACTATTTGCACCATAAGAACTGCTCTATAATAGCTCTTAGAAGAGTTTAAGGTAGAGATCTATCTCTATATAAGACTAGGCAAGTCTTAGTAATTATTAAGGCTGGTATGCCAAATATCATCCAAATTCATGAGTTATTTACAAATATTCAAATAATTAAGGAAATAAATAAATGGATAGTATGTTAAAAAATTTTCTTAGATAGTGTGACTGTAAATGTGATAGATTGTGGGTTCTATTTCTACTCGAGGAAATGGAATGTTTAATATTTTTATTTATATCGCAATGGTGTCGAGGAAAAGCGTGGCTTTGGGTTCAGCTAAAACATGCAATACCTCCAAAATTAGGCGATAAATGAAGAGCAGTGTGTCTTATTAGGCTACCTCTCCCTACCCTGCCCGATGCGAGTACAGCGTGAAAAGGAAAAAAAATATATTTTAGTTAATGTATAAAAATGAACCAATTTATACGTTATAAATTATAACTTTACGAATACCTAGCCAACTATTTAAAAAATATAGTTCCTATATTGTTATATTTTACTCTCCTTAATTGGTATTACATAATAGCACTGCCAACAAGAAACTGATCGAAGATTCGCTAATAATTATGGCGTATGATGGCTGACTTTCGAATGTAAACGTGGATTGCTCGAGATTCATGTATGAAATGAACGAACGTATTTACAATGAAAGTGTGTCGAATTGATGATTTATATTTTACGTAATTTGTTTTTAATGGAAATATTGATATTTAACGATATCTGTCTAAGTGGGGAACGGAGTATCTTAACATTAGGTTCTCTTTGCATACCCTTACTGTGTGCGGGATACAGCGAAAAGCTGTCTAAGAAATTTCAGAGGTATATAAAGCTAAGATATTTTTTTAGGGTCACCCCTTTTTTAGGGGCACACAGCGGGGTAAGCAGAAAGGAGCTAGTGCTAAGATAGTCCCGTTTCCAATTTTCTGTCGCTTTCTGGAGTCATTGTAATGGCGAATGATTCCTTGCGTAGGAATCGAACCCCAAAACGTGAATAAAGAATCACTACCCAGCTTTATTAGATAAATAGTGTATTGTACTACTAATTCAAAATAAGTTAACACACTAACAGGTCACGAGTTCGTCATTAGATGGGCGCGAAAACAATAATAGCTGACTGTTTGAAATATACAAAACATAAATTGTGTTTTGATAAATAACATAATTTGTATTAAGATCTCATTGTATTCCTTATATTGTTGAATGGAAGAAACTTGACAGAATAATTAATCTTTTATGCTATATGCGTGATTACTATAAAAGAAAACCGGTCAAGTGCGAGTTGGATTCGTCCACCGGGAATTCCGTACTAATTTAGGGATTGTATGTCAACGAGACGTATAACCAATAAACGTTAAGAGTTTGCGGACGTATTATCATTTTGTATGAAATAAACTATAATTACAAATTTGGTTAATATTTTTCTATGAAATACTAAAAAATATTCATTTCTCGATTTTCGCAAAAATGCAGCATGCACTTTTTTTTTATTCATTAGAATCTTATAAATACAAATGACTACTGCATTTAGAAAAATAAGTAAAATGCTATACATTTTACTTATTCCATTAAAAAATAAAATTATGTCAATCGTGACAAGCAGTGAGACCGACCCACAAACTAATCTTGATAGCAGCTTTGAAATGCTATCTCACGAGATAAATGTCTCTATGAATTATAAATTTAGCATTTTATAAATATATATTTTATAAAGTTTATGTAAATACTTTACTTTAAAAAAATAATTATAGAGTAATTTATGTTTCATTTCATACGTGAAAATCTTACTTTCGATGCACATATATTATCTATAATCATATTAATAATGCTTACTGTACATGTTACATTTTCGGACATTACTTGTAATTATATAAGTCTATAGACTTGTGAGAAATTCTCACTATTTAAGTCACTTTCCTAATAGGAACCTAACACACTTCATCATGAATGCCTTCCTCTAATACATCAAAGTAGTATTTACAATATTGCAAACGTAACTACCGAAGTATATTTAAGTACCTACACTAAGGCCCGGTTCAGACTTGAGATGCAGTTTTTTTCATAGATATGTAGGTTCTGAACGGCATCTCAAGATCGAGATACAAATGGAACAGATTTAAGAGCGATTTGTAATTGGGGGGACTAATAACCCTAGAAAACTTTCCATTCATAGAATCAAAAAATCTTGAAAACTTTATAACATACTATACGACGTGTAAAATAGAGTTCAAATTTGTTTGTAATTATCACCTAGTGTCGGTAATCAAAATTAAAAAAAAAACAATCAGCTATGGGTTGGTCGTCTAGGATTCCAAGTGAAACAAAAAACTAAAATGACGATTGTAACTCCTAAATTTTATATTTTGATATATAAAGAAAGAATTCTGTTTTTGTAGTTTTTTTTTTCTTAATAAATAGTATGGGCCATAATATTATTTCTATTTAATATCTTGTCAAATATATTAAAAAAGGATCTTNACTTGTACCTATATAAGTGTATAGACTTGGGAGCAATTCTCACTATTTAAGCCACTTTCCTAATAGGAACCTAACACACTTCATCATGAATGCCTTCCTCTAATACATCAAAGTAGATGTTATTTGTAATATTGTAAACGTAACTACCGAAGTATATTTAAGTACCTACACTAAGGCCCGGTTCAGACTTGAGATGCAGTTTTTTTTCATAGATGTGTAGGTTCTGAACAGCATCTCAAGATCGAGGTACAAATGGAACAGATTTAAGAGCGATTTGTAATTGGGGGACTAATAACCCTAGAAAACTTTCCATTCATAGAATCAAAAAAATCTTGAAAACTTATAACATACTGTACGACGTGTAAAATAGAGTTCAAATTTGTTTGTAATTATCACCTAGTGTCGGTAATCAAAATTAAAAAAAAACAATCAGCTACGGGTTGGTCGTCTAGGATTCCAAGTGAAACAAAAAACTTAAATGACGATTGTAACTCCTAAATTTTATATTTTGATATATAAAGAAAGAATTCTGTTTTTGTAGTTTTTTTTTCTTAATAAATAGTATGGGCCATAATATTATTTCTATTTAATATCTTGTCAAATATATTAAAAAAGGATCTTGACTCTTATTTCCCTATAGCAGGCTAGGTAGCAGTGTTAAAACACTGTTCTCCACTTTTTACTTGGGCGTACCTAGCGATATTTTTTGAGTGATATTTTCGCGAAAATGTTTTTTTATAACAAAATTATGTTTTATAAAAATTTCTGGGGTGGGCACAGACCATCTGGTTACCCCTATTCCTACGCCCGTGACATTTTATCCAACTTTCAAGACCTTACGTGATGAGTGGCAGAATTCAACACAGCGCTTTATCTTACAGGGTGGAGAAATAAAAAATAATTTAAATAGTAGTTTCTTTTATTATTTGCTTGCTATCGTTGATGTCTTTTGTATTGAACTTATCTATATACAATTTGATAAAGTCAAAATTAATTTATCTAATATTGGTATTAATAAAATTATTTTTATTATTTGTCTAATGTTGGTATTAATAAAATTATTTTTATTATTTTTATAATGTTGGTATTAATAAAATTATTTTTATTATTTGTCTAATATTGGAATTAATAAAATTATTTTTATTATTTGTCTAATGTTGGTATTAATAAAATTATTTTTATTATTTGTCTAATATTGGTATTAATAAAATTATTTTTATTATTTGTCTAATATTGGTATTAATAAAATGTTGAACTGAGAAATATACAGTAATATAGAAGCTGATATTTTCATTTAATTTTCAAATAATTTTGACTATATTTTGTGGCGTTATACTTAAGATGTATTTAACGAAATTATTAAGAAAAAAAATGTTAATAAAAATGATATATATATATATATACAAAACTACAATTTTCTTTATAATATTAAATTATTCAACATTTTTAGTTTAATTTTCATGAACATTTGTATGGAAAATAGAATTACAAATAAACGCTTTATAACCTATTATAGGTATAAGACGCCGTCTCTGGCTTCCGTAAACCAAAACGCGAGGTTTTATTCACTGTGCAATGCTGTCCATCACAACCAAGTTTCAGCTTTTTTTTATGTACTTGTTTTATTATATTAATATTTATAATGCTTGGTCCTAAGCGTTGACAGTAAAAATATAATTGTTTATACAACTAGAAGTATACAGACATTATTATTATTATTATTTACATTCTTAACAACGACATGCCAACAATGTCGCTATCGACCGATTATTGTTTACCATTAAAATTCAAATTCAAAATATTCTTTATTCAAAAAGGCAATTATTATAAGCACTTTTGAATCGTCGAATGAACATACGAACAAAAAGCTACCACCGCCACCGGTTCGGAAGGCAGTTCTGCTGAGAAGAGCCGGCAAGAAACTCAACAGTTGCTCTTTTCAAAATCAATGGTACAATCTATAAACATTAGCTGGCAGCTATCCTGCATTACATTCAATAGACATTAATTCCATACATGCTTATCCTCTAAATATTCTTGAACAGTGTAATACGCTTTACTTGTTAGAATTTTTTTTACAGATATTTTAAATTTTGGTAGTGGCAAACTAAGAATACACTGCGGAATTTTATTATATACACGTATACTCAGACCCATAAAGGATTTACTAACTTTTTGGAGGCGAAAACTTGGTGTAACAAGCTTATCTTTATTTCTCGTTCCTATCGTATGACTGTCACTATTTTTGCTATGACAATGTATATTTTGTCGGACAAAGAGAATGTTATAATATACAAATTGGGAAGCAACTGTAATAATACCTGCATCTTTGAAAACATCTCGCAGAGAATCTCGAGCTCTTTATAAAATGTAATTTAATGTAAATCGACAAAGGTATATCAATTTATAATTGTTATATTTAAAAGCAAACCAGCTTCAAGTATTTAATTAATATAATAATACTTAGATATTTATATTTTTTAAACTATTTTTGCTAAAACAGAATTATCGCTTAACAGAAATGGACTCTTCATCATCATCATACGCCCACAGGTGGAACTTTCTTACGCCCACAGCTGGATATCCCCCTGGCTTTCCTTGGCATTCACTACACGTTTAGTAAGTAAAATTCCTAATTTGATTTCATGATGTACTTACCTACAACGAAATTAGCATTTTATATATAAAAGAAATACCATAACAATTGAGAAATCGAGATAATACCTTAAAAAAAATTTTGCCTTATATAGCATGTTCAGTTATAGCCATATATTTAATTACTATATAAACATATACTTATATATAATATAAACATATACTTACTTTAACTAGATCTATGTAATCTCGAATCAGAATTTCCTGATAAGATGTTATCAGTAGAAGTAAGAAAATTGGTTATAAACTGGTAAAACGTTTATTACTCGACAACGACATACCTCTAGATTGTAGACGATAATATTCATTTCTTAAATTTATATGAAACAAAAATCAGTGTCTTTACTTTTAAAATTGTTTATATATTAATAAAATGTACTGATTATGTAATAAGAATATATTATAGTTAATTTAAAAAATAACTATTTAACGAGACACAACTTTCATATTCATGTGTATACTCTATGTGTGTGGAGAACGAAAAGTATGGAGAACTTGCCAAAATATTCTGCGTAATTTTAAGGTAAGTAACTTAAACGGCTTCAGGTAAGAATGTTATCAGGTTTTTTATAATTATATTTTAGCTTTGCATTTGCGGATTTATAACCAATGTAATTGAAACTTGTCTCATCGTAAAAACAATGATCGTTCATTTGATCAACATCTATACTTATAACAAAGTTGTAACGGATGTAGTCTGTACATGGAAGATGTATAAGAAAAAACGTTATTGGGGGCCGTTATTAATATAATATAATAGAACCAAAAACAATAATTTTAAAATATTTGTCTGTGCGTTTGTTCACGCAACTCTCGGAAAAGGCTTTACTGATTAAAATTCAGCTTTAACAATTGGATTCTGGCAAGCTTCATTTAAGTTAGTTTTTGTTTTATTTCAATCGATTCACAAATAAAAGTTATGTTCATATAAACAGTTGCATGGACTATATTGCTACTAAATAAGTGTTCAATTTGCTAAAACGTTAGCTACCAATGTATGGATATTATCATTAAAATAAAATGATTATATTATTAAACCTTGAAAGTAATTGAGATGAGAAAATAATGTTAGAAAAATGGGATTACCGGTAGTAGCATTATATATTTGAAAATTTCTTTATAAATAAAGAAGGTAACTAAACATTTATATATATCTACTTCCTATGTACGAACATTGAGAAATAATTTTTATATAAATGATAATCAGTTTTTAAATACCACAGGTGTATATTAAATAATTAACGTACTACGCATTGTTATAAGATACGCACACACATATCTTAGACTTTTATATATATATAAAAATATGTGTGTATTTACGTATATATATTCCTAACAATGTATTATTCACATATCATTAAAATATCTAAGACATCATTATAGTTTTTTGTCGTATAGTATTGTATGTACAGATTTCATTTGAATATCTACCGTTGTATCACTTTTAAGAAGTCACGCTTCCAGTCTAGCACCAGATACAAGTATTTAAATTATATGACCAGCAAAAGTAATAATATTTTTATAATTAGATTATCCATTTACTTTTCTCCCATTTCAATACAATTCTAACCTTATTGAATGGAATAACAACTCACCGATCGGTCCGTTAAAGCATACAACAATCCTAGAAATCACAAAATTTTAACAACACTAGAAACTTCTAAATACACTGTCTCTTGCCAAGTCCAACTCTCCGCGGGGGAAAAGTGAATGTTGGTCAAATGAAAGGAACACTAATGTTAATACCAATTATATTACTTTAATATATTTTCTCGTGGGTTTAAAGCGTCAAGCTCTCGCGGCGGTTGGCGGGTCACTGAAGGAAGAGAAGTTAGCGACACGTCACTAGCTGCGCCCGCGCAGAGCTCACCTCTACTTCGTGTAGCGCTTTTGATATATCTTGATATAAGACGAATAGATATATTAATGATTTCTATATTGTGTATAGTTATTTTTATTTTAATTATTTCGTTGTTATTACTATAATTATTGTTGTAACACCATAGATACAAATAAATGTTGTAATATTTACATAGTATGTATTGTAATTCCCGCACACACGAGGGTAGACAGAGGAAACCTAGTGTTAAGATCTCTCCAATTTCCGCCAAATTTTGGAGCGAAGAAATGGAATTATCAAATTACATAAATATTCCATTTTGTCGAGTGGGGATCGAATCTACAACCAGTCGCGTTTACAGTCACACTGTGCAGCTGCGCCTCAACTGGCCTCTATAAGACTAGATAATGTTATTTATATTTCAAACTTGACAATGAACTCTGTTTTTTTTTAAATATTTTTATTATATCACATAATATTTATATTTCCAGAGTACAAAAAATTAACAAATAATTAATAATTATTAATAATGAAGTATTAAATAGTTTCAATCCGCGTAACCCCGTCGACATCCCGTGGTACGGCCTCGATATTCGGTAGACGCACACAACCTCACAATATTCCACATTCACGCATCATTCAAATCCACATTCGTGTTAGATTTATTCGCCAGTTATTGCAAAAAAAAGTTTCCCTTTTAATTACCATTTAAATATTTATAATATTAATAATATTTTTTCTTTCAAATGTTTACTTAGAATTTTTATAATAAATAATAATTGTAAATAATATACTTGAGGACCAGGCCATTCGTAGCACATGGCCAGAAGTGTGTAATTGTAAGCCCGACAGGTCCTGAATTCGATTCCCACTCGCAGACATGGAATTTTTTAATATTTTCTTTTCCTCGTTCAGGTAACGAGGCGAAACGTGGCGTTAAATTCCGCCACTTAACACAGAATTTCTCCAGAATTCAGCGGAATTTGGGAAATGGGAAGTGTTTTAACACAACGTGCTTAGGTTCCCTCAGCCTACCTTGCTATATACGGGATACAGCATGATGTTAAAAAGTATATACATTGCACCTGTTTGAAATTTTAATCAAGAATTTTATATCCATTCATGGCGAATCGGCGTCGCCGATTTTTTATTAATAAAAAGTAATAACATTAACTACGAAACTGCATTATAACAATTGTTTAAACATTTTAAGCCACTAAATCATATTGGAAAGCTTCCCACATTTTCTTATAGTGTCACGCTGTATCCCACACACAGTAGCGTAGACAGACGTAGTGTTAAGACACTCCGTTCCCGATTTTTGCCAAATCTGGAATTAATCTCTCATTTCTATCGCCAAAAAATGTGAAGAATGTATTCATATTAACAATCCATTACGATCGCACTCCAAGTTCATGTCATAATCGAATATTACTCAAAAAGTAGAAATGTCAATTAATATTGTCGTTTTCCAGTTATTTCGACACCGTTGCGCGTGTCGATTGTCGATTCTAATAGAAAATTGAGAAACTGCGCGCCTCGAGATTAAATATGCATGTTATTTTAAACACGCACCTGTAGTATTAGCTGTAGGAACAATTTGTTAATATTCGTATAATAGAAGTTATATATTTTTTCAGCTTCACACTGTATCTCTCATTTAGCAGAGTAAGCAGTTTTGAAAGTTGAAACGGAATATATTGATAATTGGGAGGAAAGTGGGAACGGAGTGCTAATCATTAGGTTCCGTCTACCTAACGGGATAAAACGAGAAGTTTTTTGGATGAGCTGTTTAAATTTTATTTGGGGAACCTAGTGTTGAGATACTTTCATGGCCATTTTCTGCCAAATTCCAGAGGAATATTGATTGGTGGAACTCAACGCCGCGCTTTGTTGAGTTATTAGTATGTTAAAAAAAATATTAGTAGGCGAAAGTCACTAATTTCATTGCAATATCTAAAAGCGGGCAGAGAACCCAGTCACTTTTTGATTATTTTTATACATTGCGTGTTTAATAGCGGAACGCAATGCCCCGCTATAATAGACGAAATAATAAAAACAACTAAAGGTAGTCATTCCCCAAGAAAGATATTTTCCCAACAGGCCGTAAAAAAATAACTATAAAAGTATTAAGTAACTAGGTAAGCCACGGCGTCAGGGACCGCCACTCGATGCTTCCAAAATTCAGCAGAAAGTGGGAAAGGAAAGATAAGATATAAGGGAAAGGAAGTTTTATTGTAACTGAGTGTATTAACACTGGGTTCCCAGGTGCTTGTTTGCTATGTGCGGGATACAATGTGAAGCAAAAAAATATATTAAGGTGCATAATTTTATTCTAATCCTTCTTACATATTAAAAAAATATCTAGGTACATATACTTATGGGCCTGTCATTTTTATATGAATTAATAATAATATATCATCATAAAAATATAACTTTCTCATGTATTAAGCAATTTTCTAAAATAACTCATCTAGCAATCGTTGATAAAAAACTTATCTACACTTTTCTAATAGATAACGCATTCTTATAGAAAGATTTCATAATATGTAGGTAAATAATCTCATTTATTTGATTTTCCACGTTCTTATAGACGAAGCGCGGCGTTGTGTTTCGCAGCTCGTCACGCAATATATCAAATATTGATCCTGCATAACATTATGCGGGATAAATCGAGATTTTTTTATATTTCTCTCTTAACCTAGAGTGAAAAATTATTGCGTGTTGGGTGAGGAACTCAAAGCTGCGCTTTCCTAAATACCAGAGCGAAGAAATGCAATATATTAAATATTCCATTCCATCGAGTGGGAATCGAATCCAAGACCTATCGCGTAGACTGGTACGCAAATATAATATTTATCGTTGCCTGAAAGTAATTAACATAAACGTCAAAGGTAATGACGTATCTAATTTCTCGCCGTCCATTACAGTGACATATTGAAGTACCAAATTATGTTGAGCTTAACTGTTTATCATTTCTAAATAAATAATTTAGTAACTAGTGACGCTCAAGTTAAAATTTCTTTGATATATTTTATTTTTATTTTTTTATAAGATACCTATGTAAATATAATCAAATTTAATATACAGTTCAGACGATTCATGACCGCTCTGAAGTTAGCTGTAAATAGCTGCGCAGATTTTATTTTACGATTTTTCTTACTTCTAAAAATCGTCTAACCTAGTGAACAATGCGCAACAGTTCAGATACTAACTTCAGGACGGTCCCCACTTGTTGATCGTAGTGTAAAACATCTCCTTTTTTTGTAAAGGACAGTAGTTCTATATCGACTGAGGAACAAAATATATTTGAAATATTTAACTATATATGATGGCAGTCTCTAGTGTCTCACCGTAGTTGCAATGGTTGTAAGTTGTTTTTGTTTTTAAAATTCTTTATTAATAAATAAGTAAGATAACAAACATAAATTAAGCTAGAAAATATGTTGTTAACATAATTTAAAATAGGTACTTTATCACGCCAATAAGGCGCCTCCAAAAGTTTACAAACTGTAGGTTAAAAAACTTATTAAACAACGTAGTTAAGATTCAAACGAGTTGTATGCTATGTATTCAATTCGATATTTTGGATAAAATATAGTTTTAAAACTGACAATGAAGGTAATTAAATGGTTGTAAGTTAATTTAAACAGAAAGCAGCGTGTATTTTAACATTAATGCCCGTATTTATATATCGTTCACTCATAATTCTCATCCAATATTTAATATTTTTATATCATTCACATATTAAATACCACCAATAAATTTAATATAAAGCTGTTATATTCAAGCTCGTTTACACTTAACTGCACTAAAACCAAATTCTATTCTATAAGCTAGAACATAAAATTTTAGAGCAATTTTAATCGGCAATAAAAAAAAATGAGTACCACTGCTCGTAGCTCGTAGCCTCGTCTTGAGTAACGGATAGTTTAACCTGAGGCATCGAAATATTCACCTGTCAAGCATTGGATTTTTTCAATCTGAAGAAAGTTGCCATAAGTATGTGGGCCGCAACCTGTTGTGAACTCACTATGTATAACCGGTCTAGAAAAAAAAAGCTTTGGAGATAGGTATTAAATTTTAAATTGTCTTTGGAAATCGACAATAAAAACTAATGAATTTATGATTTAATTCGTTATATATATTTTTTTAATTTTAAAAGTTTGACGTCGGTCGTGACGCAGTGGTGCAAGTCGAGGTTGTCGGTTCGATTCGAGGAAATTAGTCTTATTTTACCATTTTTTAAGCCAATTTCTAAACAAATGTTTATATGAAACGGAACAGTGTATGGTTCGAGCGCTTGGTTGGCCAAGACGCGATTCATTATTTTATACTTTTTTAAATATTTTCCTTCTACCCCAGTCGCTATTACTCAGACCAAGATATCTTTTGTTCCATAAATATACTTATAATATTAACCAGTATCAATGTTAAACGCCATATATCTATATTTGTATTGCGTCATTCTGCCATATTTGTAACATAAAATATAACAAAAAAAACAAAAAAATAATCACTTAAATTCTTGGCTTGACCTCCACTGTTGATACTTACGTGAAACACCTTCAATTTCTCTCATTTTACACGCCATTACTGTATTTCCAAATAAATAATGGGTTACAGATAAAAAATCAAAATAGCTGCTCTCGTTCAATAAAACACACACTCAACTTATTTATAAACATATTTTAATTATTTGACACCGTCAACTTATAAATTTCGTATTATTTACCAATAAATCTTACATATTTAACATTCTACAAGACAAACATGAAAAAAAATCATTAGAACAAATTGTGTGGACATTGTGTTGCGATCACGAGAACCAAAAAAAAACGTGTGACATATTCATTAAAAATGGCGGAATATTACTAGCATTATTTTATAAATGAAAATAAAATTGCAAAAAAAAATCTTCAACGAGAAAAGTTCGAGAACATTCGAATTGTATGGTAAAAAGAATGATTTCTTGCAATAATAAGTATTTTTTAACCATTTGAACGAGCAATATTCCTCAATTTATAGAACATTTTATATCTAGTACCTCAACAGCACTATGACTAGCATTGTAACGCGATGACACATAATGCCATAATAATTAGAAGAATATAATTATAAAAAAAACTTCTCTCATAGATAAAGCCGGTTCAATTTTTTATATTGCTGAAGGTCAAATAAATAACGAACCACGCTAGAAAAAAAAAGGTGTAAACGGCTTTACTAATATCTATGAAAGAAACTTAAGGAATGATTACATTTGCCTTAATGCTAACGAACGGTTACGTTCCCAATAACTTAATATCAACAACCAATTATATATGGATGTACTATATCCAATACTTCGTGTGATAAGGGCCGTTATCAATTGAGGCACACGGAACGGTCCCGTGAATGATATCTATGTCTATGAAAGTGTAAACTTTCGATCAAAAAATGTTACTTAGTGGTTAGTGTTCTATAAAACGGCTCTAGTCCAACTATTAGTACTATTATTTAGAAGAGTCTCAGCTAGTTTCAATAGATCTAGAATTCAATTAAATATATCTATTTAGAGAAAAATTTGGTTTATTTTATTGTCTAACATCTAATTGTATGAAATGAGTAATATTTTGACACTTCCCGAGTTAGAGTTAAAACGATCCCCGAAATCTGATACACCCGATGTAGCCACTGTCATATAATAATAAAAATATCAAATTACTGATAGGCCCTTTGATTGTATGTAAATATAAAATAATAATGAAAAAAACGATAAAACATTGCATGGAATTAAGAAATCTTGAACTTAGCTAATGTTTAAAAATAAAAAAAAAACAAGAGAGTGTCTATACAAGAATATATTTGAATTAGAAATCAATAATTAAAATTAGCTTAGATACTTTAGGAACAGTTCAATTGCAAATCATATTGATAAAATAGAAATATGTAGTTTTATTAAAATTTCAATTAACAATAGTAGGTATTGCGAGATGTGACAACTAAATTCCTTATTGAATTAGCCGTCGAAGCTTTTCGTTCTCAGAATTCTGAACAATGTACATTTGAGCACCAAAGAGAGCCATCTGTAAAGATTTTCCACATTTTAAATAACGTCAAGTACTAAATGACATGCACTGCATGTGCAAGTATGCTTGACGCGTTTTAAAGTGTTAGACAGTTGTTCAATGGAACATATTCCCACTATAATAATAAAAATATATTATTAAATCGATATCAAAATTTGGAATGCATTTTTTTCTTTCAATATTCACACAAGTTATCGCTCACTCCAAAAAAATATAATATCGTCGACTTAGTGTGTACAACTGCTAAAATCATTTTTTGTCTTTACCTCGCGTACATTTTTATACCATTCGAAAGTATATAAAGAATAATTCAAAATTTACCTGTATTTTATTTCATATAATCGAATTTATTCTCTAGAATACAAATCAATTTTCGAAATTCTAAAAATCTTCTGATAATACATACATATATATTCATCGTTTTTTTAAAGACTTTTTTTATATCTCAAGAGAATTCCCTTAATAGGCTGTATTAACAGGTTAACACTCTAAGGCGACGATATATATTTTTATTTCCTTTACATATTTTTATTGAAATATTTTATTAGTATTATTTAAGTTGCATTTGTCAAAATCAATTCAACGCCCTTGCCCATGCTTTAGTTTTGCGAATGAGCACGTCATTTACAAAATCGATACAAGTCTCGCTCCATTCGATTAAGTGACAAATTACCGAATATTTTATTAATTCGTTTCCCATAGCAACACACGACCAACAGAGCTAATGGTAATAATATCTTTCTTATGATATAAAAAAGTAAGAAAACCTCTACTGATTCTAGATAAAGTTTTCATGCCAATTGTTAAAAGTTAATGTTAACAGCATCCGCACATTGTAGATATTTAGACGTGTTATATTGAAAATTCTAACATAAATCGATGGAAAACCCATTATTTTCTAGAATGTCTACAATGTGAGTGATACTCTTCCATTCCCCCTATGCCATTTAGACATACACTATTGTTAACTAACAACAGATAAACTTACAATTAAAGTTATATATACTATAATTGAACTTCGATTAACATGCAATAATTATCGAGTAACCTTTAAATATGTATTAGTGACGTAACCATAGAGTATCTACACAATATCGATACAGATACAACATCAACTTTCTGTCAAACTTACGTCACTAATAAGAACAAGTTGCATCATTCGAAGCCAGAACAATTCATCAAATTAAAAAAAATACGAAATCACAGAAAATTTGTCAAAATAAAACACTTTACCTTAGATATCTATTGAAAATTTCAATATTTATACTGCATATACGCATTTCCATTTTGTTAAGGCAAATAAAATTCAATGTGTGCAAAAATAAACAGATTTTAAACAAATTTATACACCATGTATAAAGTTTATATTATATAACACCATAAAGTCCAATACACTCTATCCAAATATGAGTTTCACACATACACAGCCCTATATCATATTGGTCATTTCTCACATTATTGATATATACTTATGTAGAACCAACAATATATAAGAAAATAAATAAATTAGTCAACACTTTAGAAATAAAATGGCATTAAAATCATAAAATTATATTAAATATTAGACACCTATGTTTATGTCAATTTTGCTTTTCAATACAGCTAGCAAATTAGATTTATTATTAATTTATTATAATTGTGATATTTGTAAACAATAAATTTAAATTATCAACCAATTTCGCGATTATTATTTTTTAAAGCATTATTATAAAACGACTATAATTTTTAAAATAAGCCTATCCACTTGCAGTTACAGACAAATTATGATATCTATGGTCACAATGCCTCAGCCAAAGCCCAAGTAACATTTTCAAAATATTTATGAAACAATGGAACATTTCGTTATCATTGAAATTAATATTTTCATCCCAATATAACAAATTTCGTCCATAATCTTTGTAAGAAACAATTTTTTTAAATATTTTTAGCATATTCTTGCCCAAAAATGATTCAGTTTGTTCACCATCACTCTCGCTACAAATCCTACAGTTACATGTTCTATCTAAAACTACTGATTTGGAAGAATCTATTAGTTTATTCGTATCATTGTTTGTAATACTGTCAGAATTCGCCATTTCTGTAATAATTATCTTGGGAAGTTTGTTATCTTTTGATTTAGAAATAGGAGTTGAAAAGTTGCTTCGAAGTTTACGAAGGTTATTTATAGCTTCTGTATCGCATTTTATTTCTTTATCTTTAGACCTCGAACTCACGTTTTCCTCGTATGAACCACGCCCAAAAACGACTTTGTTTTGATGATGACGTATGTCATCACAACTCTTAAAATTATCTGAATTTACTTTTTTAAGCACTTCCTTTCTTAGATTAATGTTGGGATTTTCTTGCCACACGTTATTGATGACACCAAATCTTCGCTGGCGTACGTTTTGGTTGAATGTATGTTCAATTTTATCCTTTCCGCTGTACGATACGCTTCTATGAATTGGCACACTTACTTGCAGTCTATGCATGTCGATCTCTGTATCGACCCTATCGAGATGCTCATCAGAACTCTTTGGAGAATCTCTATACTCGTCGAAACTTTTGAACGAGTAAGTTTTTTGCAGTTTCCTTATCTGAGGATTAACCCTTCCGCTATCGGATTCCATTCCTTTGTAACTTTCTCTGAGCACCGTAAGCGCTGAACTATTTCCGTACAAATTAGTCACATCCACGGATACGTGTCGACTTCTCACGTTGGGAGAAGCTGGTATATCCTCAAAACTTCTGTACTGTTCGAGGCGCACACTCGAACTGCCTTCCTCCGGGCCTATCGTCCAAAACACATCCTCATGACTGTCCGAACATTCTGAAAGAGTATTCAAATAGTTGACTATATCTAGTCCACGATCTAGGGAGATAGATTTCTGGAGCGGTATATCGTGTTCGAATCTGAAATCAGTACCGTACTCTTCCTTCTCATCAAACTTGTTTCCGAGCCACGAGTCGACTTCGCAATTATTCAGGTTGAGCTGCAAGAGTTCCTGTCGGAGGTCTATGTGTTGCGTTGTGTGTCTGATTTCCGAGAAGCGTCTAAATATTGTCTGTTGTGTGTGTGTGGACGTGTTGGTGTCAGTGTCGGAGTGTCTACGCGGGGGCGGAGGCGGGTCCGGCGTGCGCGGCTCCCTTGCGCGCCGATAGCGGGCGCGGGAACCCGCCCACGGCGATATCAGACTCAGCAAAGAGCTTGCGAAAACTGCGGACCGATATACTTTCTTAGTTCACTATTATATTTGTTTTTTTAGCTTCACGCTGTATCCCGCATATAGCAGAATAGGCTATGGAAACTTAAGTGTTAAAAAGACACTCCGTTCCCACATTTCCGCCCAATTATCAAGAGAGTGCGTGCTTGTTGGCGAAACTCAACACCGCAATGTACGCACAGTCTCGAAAATAAAATTTTATTAGTTTTATTTTCTCAATAGATTTTATTTTAACTAAGTTTGTAACGTGAAATTCCTAAATACTAATTTTGGATTTGTAAGCGTTGTGATATTAGAGTTGGTAAAGCTTTTAGCTTATTAATAGGAATTGACAGTTTTTTATACATTAATTAATAAAATAACTTCCTAACCAAATATCAATCCGTGCTAAAAAAATATATCAACTCTAATAACATCAATATCAACATTATCTATATGAAGTATCGCAAAAACACAAGAAGAAAAAAAAATAAAAAACCGAATTTACTTTGAATACCTTGATTCCAAAAATCAGTACCAAGGGCCGAAAGAGATCTTCGGCGGTGGCGACCGGTGACCTTCGTGACGGGAAGTCAGCGCCAACCGGAACCTACCCACGAAAATCAGGGACGAGGACGAAAACAACAAAATTATAAAAACAAAAAAAAAAGCTAGGTTTTCCGTATCTATAGATATAAGCAAATATTTAACTGATTGTTGTCTGTACATGGAGGATTTATGAGGGAAACTATTAACTATATATTTTTTGTCTGTTTGTCTGTGCGTTTGTTATAAATCCAGACACAACTTAACCGATTTAAATCCAGTTTTAAAACTATGTATTTTGCCAACTATTTTTACATTTTGTGTTTAAATAATTTTGTTCGAAACAATTGCCATACATAGGTGTTTTATTGAATAAGCTACAATTTGAAATTGTCCTTAAAAATGAAAATGCTATTAGAACACGAAAGCAATTCAAATTAATAAATAAATAATCATGTAGTTAAAGCGGGCGAAACCGCAGACGGGTTACTAATTTACAATTAATAAGATAAAAGTTTTAGCAAACCACGTTTTGACAGTTATCGGATTACGATGAAAAATGACGGTAATATGTAAAAGGACAAATGAACGAAATGCTGATTAATATAAACAATAATCATTGTTACAAATTCAACAGAGTTTACTACAAAGGAGACTAAACATTGGTAAGTAATGACATTTATTATATTTAAAAACGATAATCTCGTGTAAAATACAAAAAAAAATAAAAATATATAAAAGATAATTTTAGCACTAGCTTGCTACCACTGGCAAGTCAAAGAAAATACCTATCAAAATCTGCTATAAAAAATAAACATTTAAGACAATGTAAAGGAAGTGGGGGGTCAAGCGATAAGCGACAGTGTATTTTACTTCCATGCGATTCCGTGCGTCGTGCATAGTGTTACGATGACTCCATAGTTTAGAGATCTCTTTCGGCCCTGGTCGCATTTTGCCGTACATTTTAAACAATAACGCACCTAAAAACAATCAACATAATTTTGATATAAACAATAAGCCAGAAATCGTGAATCATGCGTTTTTTTTAATAAATAAACCAAAAAAATAGGAAAAATGTACCAGAACCAATTGGAAGCGGGGTGTATTTGTTTTTAATTTTTGAAATAAATATTTTGAAAGCCAGTTGTGTCAATTTATAATAAATGTTTATGTACATAAAAATGTGCATTTTTGAAAATAGATTCAGCTTGAAGCAATACATCGTATTATATTTTTGATTCAAATTCATAAATAATAGGAGTTATATACTATATTTGCTTATTTGCTTATAAGTTAAGAGTTAAGTTCACATTTTAAAGTATAATGTGATATAAAAATATTATATAAATAATATAAAAATATGATAAATTCAAAAGAAATGCGCAAGTGACCTTATTTAATACTTTTTTTTTATTGAATAAAAAGTATTAATACAGAATATTAATGAACAATTTTTAACCAATTATTCTTTTTATATAATTACAATTATTTATCAGTCGATAGAAAACAAAGTAACGCATCACTAAGAAGGGGAAAAAACATGTAAAGCTAAAAAGAAATACATAAAACCATAAGACAGACATGTTCATTTAATGAATATAAAGGTTAATTAATATAATATAAATTAATATAATATGTACTGAAAAGCTTATACTATTTGCATGCATTAATAAATTATTTAACCTAATATCCCATAAATTGTTATTTTATCCGAAACATGCATATTTCACAGGAAAAATTAATACTGCATACAAACAATCAGCATTATTCAACATAGATAAATAAAATAAGGAAACATTAAATAAATAAATGCAGTGTTTATTTTCCTGTTACCCATTCCTTCTACTGTAATATCAGATATGTTCATAATTCTGTTTTCAAAAACATGTATCGAATTATTATTGAAATTAAAAATTTAATCCATGCTACTTTTAATATACAGCAATTGGATTAAAGTTTATTTTTTGTTTATTTTTTTTTTCAATAATTAAGCGAAGGTTTAATATTATTTTTATTTACTGTTTTCTGACACAGTTGAAACAAGTCTACCTAAAAAAGTGCATAGTGTTTCTTTAAAGAAATGCTTAAGTATAAAATATATTAAATATTTTAGAGTTGTACATTTAAATATTAGATAGACCTAAATAACTGCGTCAAGAAGTATAGCCATATTCTTTTTTTTTTAAGAATATAATTTTCAATCTCTCTATTCGAACAGTTTAACTTATTTCATATATATATTTTAAGTGAATCCTAAATAAAATAACCAATCAATTTGAAATAGCTTCAACGCAAAGAACATGGCAACACTTAACTCTATAACTTCCTTATATATACAAAAAATAAATAATGAAACAAAAGATATTTTAGAAAATATATAAAAGTTTGGGCGTAGCAGGAACCCGCGGCTATTGTTAACCATCCCAGCGCTTTAACTACTAATTTCTTTATTCTCCCTAGCATCTCTGATTCTAAGCTCGAATATGCTCGCTTGGACGGATTCCAAGAGCCGCCGTCGGCTCAAATCCTGCTACATTATTTTTTTATACGTTTTCTAAGATATTTTTTCTATCCTTAGAATAGAATAAAACTTCAAAGAAATACTATAATATACTCACAACTTCCTGATTCCGCTTTGTCTCTTCCACGGCGCGTCGTCGGGTTCCGCCGGTAAGGGTCCCTGGACCGGAGCCTCGTCTTCCTCCGCTACTGAAGTGCTTATTGACGGCGACGTGTCCGAGCTGCTGTTTTATAGAAATTTAAAGAAATCTCATTTAAAATCAAAATATTATCTGTTGAATTAGGTCATTACAAACACTGATATCAAGTTATATAAAAATGTCAGTAATGTGAGTCCTAGTGGAAGCTACCACCGGCTTTAAAGGCAGTTCTGCTGGCAGGAAACTCAACTGTTGCTCCTTTCAAAACACATACTAACCTATCTGGCTGCGGCTCAGGTTGCAACGCCTGCAACTGCTCTTCAGCGCGGTTCAACTTCAACTTCAGTTCATTCCTTTCGTGTAATATATCGCGAAGTTCGCGCACGCTGTATATAGGCTTCGACGATTGGTCCTCGTCGTCCCCGTCGGCTAGCGCCAGTCCACATGATGTGCACTTCTTAAATATATAAATGTATAAATATATTAATATTTAATATTTAATATACGTTGTATTAAGCATAGACCAGGGTAGACCAAGTGAACCTAGTGATAAGACACCCTGTTCCTCTGTTTCTTCAATCTTCAAGATAGTGGAGACTGGAGACAGTCGAATGGCACAGCTCAACGCTGTCCTTTACCTTGTTATCAGGGCGAGAACGTAAAAAAATATTATATCAAAATATAGTTTATATTTATTATTAAACAAAAAAATATTAAATATTATATTCCCGAGTGGGAATCGAACCAACAACTGTAGCGTTTAGCCACACGCTTATACGCCTACGGCAACGATGGCCTCAATTATATGAAAAAACATTAAGCTATTATTACAAAATAATAAAAATCTTCGCACATTATCTTCGATCGCGGTGCTTAAGCATAAAATACAGTACTTAAGTCTTGTCTTGAGTCTCGATCTTGATAGCGATGGCACTTCTGTGTTAAAGTGATTTTTATCATATGAAATTACGTCACGCTCCACGCTTCCTTACTTTCCTTATAGCAATTGTTTGGCGACATTATTTTATATTTATAATATACTTGCATCTACAATTATACGAATTAATAACTTGTAGTGCAATTTCCATTTTTCACAAGGGGACATGAATTATTATTTATTCATATTTTCAAGTATACGCTGTGGCATCAAGGCAAAGGCAGCCCGGCGTAGAGTTCTGCCACTCAACACATAATACTTTGAAAAATTCGACGGGAAGTGGTGAACGGAGTGTCTTAACAATCTGTTCCCTTTGCCTATCCTGCTATGTGCGGGATACAGCGTGAAGTTGATTTGATTTTGATAGGAAGATAAAATAATTTATATTGTTTTAACTTAAAGTTTTTAAGTGTTGTATATTTGTATATGAACCTTAAAAGAAATGTATGTATGTATTTGATGAACGGAGATAATAGAGGGTTAAAATCCTACTGCAGCAAATGTTTAAATTAAAATTAAAGGGATTGTGGTATATGCTTTCGGATTACCTTCCTTTCTGTATTTCGGACCAACCACATTAAACAAAAAGTTTTTAATTGCTTAAAGGTAGTCTTAATAAAAATATAATTTTACTTCCTTTATACATACATACATAAACATTTAAAAAATATACAAAACTACGAATTAAAAATAAGTTGCGTAATGACTTAAAATGTTAAATATTTATATAGAAAATTTAACGTAAGTGGGAATATATGTATGCATGTACATACATTTTAATACATTATAAACTAGCTGTAAACAAATGCTTCCGTCTATATGCGTATTTATAAACACATCAGATAACGAGAGACAGTTGACTTTTGTAAGATTTATTATCCTTTCTTCGATATATTTAATGCAAAAATATACAACGTAGAATATGTGGATTTCTTGTTGCAATTTTGTATATCTTTTTTTCAGCTTCATACTGTATTCCGCATGTAGCAGATCAGGCAGAGGACGCCTAGTGCTAAGACACTCCGTTCCCCACTTTCCGCGGAATTCTGGAGGCACTGGACTGCGTGTTGAGTGTCCGAACTCGACGCTGCGCTTTGTCTCGACAATAGACGAAGAAATAAAAATATAATTTTAAATGAATATTTATGAATAATGACTATTGTCATTATAGTCATTATTCATAAATATAGTTTATTAACTATGACTTAATTTATAATGACGGCAAAACATAAGTCCAATGTTCATTAAAATATTATATTAAAATTAAGGTAAACAAGTAGTAATGCACTGAAGCGTACAAATTTAATTGCAATGTATATACATATATGTTACCGACAATCTATATAATTCTATATTCTATACAATACCTCGACAATGTATAGAATACCAGAGGGAGGAATTTAAGGGCAGGTTAGGTTAGTTTTTTTTAAATTTACTCTATTCAATTTTAATTCTAACCATATTTGTATTTAAAAACCGCTCAATCTGCAGCTCGAATATAAGAATATTGACTAAGATCTATTCATTTTGCACATTGCCGGTGGAAAAGCAAGTATTTTATACAATTCCTAAGTTTTTTTTTTAATGACCTAGACAAAGAATGTAATGGACATTTCATATATTGCCTCAACGCCTCGGGTATTTTAGACATTGCCGAAATATTGCACAGAATAACGATATTATACAGATTGCCATTAACATAATATACATAATGGAAGAATCAGCTTCACGCAGAGACAAGACACTCTGTTTCCAACTTTCCGTCGAAGAATCAACGCCGCTCTTTGCCTCTACACCAGAGCGAAGTAATGGAAATATAAACGTAAATAAATATTTCACTTCCTCGAGTCCCGCGAGTTCCCGCTCACATTTACATACCTTATTGTGTGCATCTGATTGTTGAAGGGCGGTTATGTCGCGCTGCTGGGACTGGACTATGGCGGTCAACTCTGTACGTTCTTCGCATACTAAGCGCATCTATAATAAGAAATACAAAATTATTTGTAATCATATTCAAAATGACATCGAAGTCGGGCGTTTTTATCTATTCCAAATATTATTTTTTTGTCAAATTAAATAAACTGCAATTATGGGTTCTATAAAATAACAAAAAGTACACTGTAGTTATCGAAGAATTGCGACCGCTCTGACGTTAGGTTTTCTTAACTTCGAAAGAAAGATCTACAGCTAACTTCAGGATGAAATTCTTTGCAATAATTTTTCCATCATAACTAAAAAATAAAGATATAAATAAAAAAATATAAATATATCTTTATTTATGATATTTCACTTTTCCCAAACTATCATTATAATTAAAAATAATTAACATTTTATAATTAAATAATCTAAAACGACATTAATGAAGAGCAAATAAAGAGATTTAAGTATTCTAAAGAAGTACCTGATTCTGAAGCTGCTTGTGTTTTCGTCCGAGGTCGCGGCTGACCTGAGTTAATTTCTCCACTTGACTCGTCAACTGTAATGCATCGAGAATGGCCATTTTATATTTTTGAAAAAAAAAATAGAAATCTTGCAATTTTTTCTAAAAAAAAATGAGTTGAATTCATTTAAAATACATATTATTTAAAATTTAAAAAACCGCGGCAAGAAAAATATAATTTACTATTTTAAACAGTAATGTAGGGTAACGATACAATCTAAAATGTGACAGATAACAATAACGCAGTAGGCATATGAAGATAGTACACTAACTTTGCGGGAGATAAAAAACACTACATATTATATCTTTATGATTAGATACGTCAATCCTTATAATCCGAAATCATTTAGACACAGGAAAAATTCAAATGGAGATTTTAGGCCAAAAAATCAAAACTAATCCATGTAATATACTTTTGTTTCAGTCGTCGATAAATAATTTAAGTAATAAAAAAATGCTTTATGATATATAAATGTTACATAAATATTTAAATACTATTTAAAGAGGAAGGTAAATTAAATTAACAATAATATTTGCTTTAGAACTAATGAATGCTTAATATGTTGTTAATTAAACAATCAATATTATAAAAAGAAGCATAATAGCTAATAAGTTTATATCTCAGTTGCTAAGACTCGTTTATATAAATCGCTCTCTGAGAATCTCAAATCTGAGATCAACCTTGAAATGCTGTTTTATTCATAGAAAATTTATGAATGAAAATGACATCTCAAGATCGATGTCAGACTTGAGAGTGGTTTATTAATGGACTTAAGTTATATTATAAGTCTGTTATAATTCCAATTTCTCAAATTCCAAATAGAAAGAAATTGGACAGAATTACACATGAAAAAAAAAGCAATCAGTGTTTCAGCAATCAAAACGTCTCTCCATCAGTGAACAAATCGAAGATTATAAAATTTAATCTAATCATCTGCCAGTTACCGCATGAAATAAATAAATAAAAACAAGTAATAAAATAAATAATAAATATAAATAATAAAAAAATAAAAATAATATATTTTTTTAATAAAACATTCATGATAGTAGTTACCAGTGGCCAGTCTTAACTTGTACCCTCCGTACAAGCGTGCGACTGTAAACACATGACTGCAACGACTTTGATTCCGACTCGAGGAAATAAAAATAATAATATTTTCATTTCATCGCTCTCGTAACAAGGCAATGTGCGGCGTTGAGTTCCGCAAATCATCACTCAAATGCTTCCAAAATCCGACGGAAAACGGGAGTGCCTTAAAACTGGGTCCCCAGATTCCTTCAGCCTATCGATTATTAATGTTTTAAGTGTAATCAATATATTTATTCACATCGATTTACTTAATAATTTAGTACCTAGTAATAATTGTAATAATTTATTGAATAAACGAAGGTCAGTACTCGTACGCCGCAAATTCACGCAATTTCGCTCTGGTTGCGGCACATTAGACTTTTCACTTTAACGTTAGAATGGAGTAATCAATTAAATTAAATGAATTAGAAAAAAAGACAGTATAAATACAAATAGTCTTAAAGACACCATCGTGGTACAGTTAGTGTGTCCCTGCTCGAATACAATAGTTTTGAGTTTATATTACCAATAAGATAAGCTAAGGATAAGCTCCAAGAGCGTCGCCTGAGATGGCTTGGCCACGTTACGCGCCGGCCTAAGAACTATGTCGGATGCAAGTGCCTTGCTATATCAGTTCCTGGAGCGAGATCTCCTGGACGCCCAAGGAAGCGCTGGCTGGATGTCGTGATGCAAGGACATGAGAGCTAATGATCTAACCACCGAGGACGCAAAAGATCGTGCAAAGTGGAGTAGGTTGAGTAGGAAGGCAGACCCTGGCAA
The DNA here is from genome assembly GCA_013403645.1 of Heliconius nattereri. Taxonomy (NCBI): domain Eukaryota; kingdom Metazoa; phylum Arthropoda; class Insecta; order Lepidoptera; family Nymphalidae; genus Heliconius; species Heliconius nattereri. The sequence goes on from JAAIXI010000223.1 coordinate 4,528,684, forward strand.
TAGCCGGGATTAATGCCAGGAGGAAGAGGAAGATTACCAATCGGGATTATTATTATTTTTAACATCACGCTGTATCTCGCACACGACAGGATAGGCAGAGGCAGTTTCTGCTGAATTCTGGAGGCATTGCGTGGCAGAACTCAACGCCGCGCTTTGCCTCGACACCAGAGCGAAGGAATGGAAATATAAACGTAAATAAATATTTCACTACCTCGACTGGGGATCGAACCCACAATCATCGAGTTAATCACGCAAAAGATGACATGAAATTCTATCAAACGTTGTTTTTATAATAAAAACTAATAGAAATAGACAGTACATATTGTCATTATAACATACCAAATATTTAAATAGATAAATAAAATGATAACAAAAAAAAATCTTATCATCAAAAAATCCAGAGTAATAATCGTAAATAATCTAAGCGATAACAATTAATTAACTTGTTAGTAACAACTAACTGTTGTCTATTAATAAAATGGACACTCATTAAGTAGATACTAGTGAGGTGGTATTAACAAATTAAATTTACGAACCGGATTGCGTGTTGAGTGGCGGAACCCACCCAACATCAGAAAACAAATGAAATTATGTTTATATAGCTTAAATATAATAAGGTCTCATAAAAGTTTTTGCAATGCTTATTATGTTATTTATAATATTTTTTAACATTAATGACTCAATGAAAACTTAACATGTTATAATATTTAAATAAACAAACATAAAAAAGCAAGAGAACCAAAACAAATTGTATATTTCTTGCACAAAATAAATATTTGTTAATTGCTATAAAACAATAAAAACGACATTTTCTTTAGAAACATGAATGAAAACAAAAACACGTAATCGCTGCTATACAAAATGCTATATTTAAACATCCGTCTAGAGGCAATCTGTCACCAGTCAACTCAACTGTATTCAATAGACGTTTGCACGGTATATATGTATCTATCTCGTCTTTGACGGCCTAACATGTTTCATCATAAATAGAAGTCATTATGCATATGCATGCACATGGCTCACCCTATAAATGTAAAATTATATTTTGAAGTGATAACTTTTTATGGAAAGGAAAATCGTTTCGTTACGTAACGCGTAACGGCGCCAGTTTATCTGGCTTCCTTTTCTCACGCCTACTCTGTCACTCTTAACCCAGCGCTAGCCGTATTTCGGACGGACAGTTCTTTCTCCTCTTCCTCATGACTCATTGTTTAGTGTGTCAGAGAACATAGCTAAGTAGGCAGAAGGAACCTGAGAACCTAGTGTTAAAACACTCCGTTCCAATTAAAACACTCCCGTTTCCCACTTTTCATGTAAAAAAATTAACACTGAATATGTATGCGATGCAGTTAAACTTAATAACACCACAGCAATGTTTTCACAGCTGAATAGATAACATTAAAGCATTCTATAATGGTATGCATTGTTCAAAGACTTAGCACTAAAATAAAAATCGTGTGAAAAAAACCATGACATTTACTGAATTTACATTTAAATATGATACATTTTAATTTTTTTATCGACTTAGGTGCGACATTTCATTAATATTTTTGAATTCATATTAGACTTTTTTAGGCACCTGGGAACCTTGGAACTTGGGAACCTAATTATATTCGATATTTAATATGAAAAAAATATATATAAACACGATTTTCTAAATTTAAATATTTACTTTATTATGTACATTCACAAATAAATAGCTAGCACTGTTGTTACGTGTTGTCTAAATATTTAAAATGCAATATGGTAAAAGGGGGATATAAGTAAACACAAGAAGCCCAAATAAAATAAAATTGGGTTGAAAGCTCTTCGAATTTATATAAACGGCCGCCCAAGCCACACTCTTTTGAAAATTGAATCTTGTATCTGTTAGCTGATTTTGATCACTGACGACTTTTTAAAAGAGACAATAAAATTAAAATAATCTTTGCATCTCAAGTTACTGACGCATTAAATATCGTATATCTTTTGCAATGGATCGTATAATAATAAGTCAATTTTATTTTTGACAATATTATAACGTGCAAACTGCTCGGTAAACTTGAAAATCACAGATAAAATGTCTTATTAATCAGCTTCACTCTGTATCCCGCAAGCAACATGGTAGGCAAAGGGAACCCAGTGTAAAGACACTCCGTTGGTGGTGGTCCGGAGGTGTTGCATGTTCAATGACGTCGCAACACAGCCCTTTGCCTCGACACCAGAGTGAAGAAATTAATTTGAAATTAAATATTTCAAAATGTCCTATTTCTTTCACTAAGCAAAGCACGCCTAAATAAAATTTTAGATTTAAAAATTTATTCATATAGATATCATGGTACTTTTTAAACACAGTACCTAATCTAAAGTTTGATTAAAATAGTGCCGTACTAAGTTAAATATTAAATAAGTTGCGGCGGTATTACAATTAGAGTAGCCCAACAAAAGTTAGGAACTAAGTAAAGTAGAACAGAAATAAATAGTTAAAATAAAAATAACTTTTAAGTCAGACCGTAAGAACGCTTTTTGATGAAGACGAGCAAATACCTTCAAGTGAAATTACATTTATGCACATGCAATGGATTATATTATATGTTTATATATTCCACAAAATTATATGATACCTACTAGCGCCTCCACGCTTGCGGCTTCGCCCGCTTGTGGGTACTACACAATTATTTATTTCTGATTTATTTTTGTCATCTCATAACATTATCATTTAAAGCTAATGTTTCAGCCAATCCAACAAAAGAAATTGTAGCAATTTTGACTTTAGAAAACAACTTTTTTACTTACGAACCGATTGAAATAAAATAAACAGTAAATGTTAAGGAAAGTTTGACCAAAATACAATAGTTAAAACTGCATTTAAATCGATTAAACCGTTTCTGATTTTGCATTTCTTCTCTAGTGTGAAGAAATGCACAGACAAAATTCAAAATCATTATTTTCGATTATATTACATTAATAAATGCCCATATTTAGATAATAGATTTTCTCACATATAGTTATAGTATTTTTATAAGTTAAGATTTCAATCAATTTATAAAAGTATAATTAAAAAATATACTATTGACAAAACAACAAAATAATAATGAAATTTACAACGAAATAGTGTGTGTATTGATACTATTGATTTATTGTTCTAAGCTACATTCTAAAATACTTTCACCATTCACATTTACTATCGAATCGATCGAGACAAGTGAGTTTTTAATATTTTTTTAAACACCAGCGATTATATAAAAATTTTCTTACATAATAATTACACAACAAATAGACCTCAAAAAAATCTATTGAACGATATATTTAAAACTATTATATTATAGTATACCTACGGATTATAAAAGGAAAATAGTTAACTGCTTACACTATAGAAAATAATTAAACTGTGCTGTAACAGAGACGACCTTAATCCACAATCTCGTGGGTCTTGCGCCAATAAAATGAACTATTTTCAAATACCTAGTTCCCAACGGTGAGAATAGTTACTAAAATACAGAAGTTGCAGTATAAACCACATGCTATAACAAGATTGAAATAGGTGCACACATAATCTTGTGTACAGGCCGTTTTATGTCTTCTAATGAAAACCATCGCTTATTTTTTATAAACTCAATGTAAATAACAAATAATTAATTTTACATGATAAAAGCCCAAACGTGGACACTAACAGTCGGTCTAGTCCACAAGTTCCAAGTCGCCCAACGTGCTATGGAGCGAGCTATGCTCGGAGTCTCTTTGAAAGATAAAATCAGAAATGAGGTTATCCGGAAAAGAACCGGAGTTACCGACATCGCTCGCAGAATTAGTTAGTTCGTTGAAATGGCAATGGGCTGGACACATCTGTCGAAGGACCGATGGCCGTTGGAGCAGACGAGTCCTTGAGTGGAGACCGCGGATCGGCAAGCGTAGCGTAGGGCGTCCTCCAGCTCGATGGACCGACGACCTGAAGACGGTTGCTGGCTTCGACTTGATGCGGAAGGCGGAGGATCGGAAACTTAGGCGCATCCTGGGAAAGGCCTATGTCCAGCAGTGGACCCGAAAAGGCTGATTTGATTGATAAAAGCTATTTTTAATGTTCCGTACTTCATAAAGAAAATAATAAATCCATATATATATAAATAAATCGTTACATATAATAATATCGTCTCGCAACTTCTTCGTGTGTTGAACTGATGATGAGTAATAGGAATGTGTAATAACTATATTATTATATGAATCATTCTTAATTTTTACAGTAAATATCATATAAATGCCTTTTATAGACAATGTTATATATGAATACCAAAAATCCATTTACATACGTACAAAAACGTTAAAGCCACGTTAGCGTGTCCAGCCAAGTTAAAAAACTAAGTATTTTAGGCGAAATATTTATCAATATACCCACTAGTAAAGTATATAAAATTTGTGAATTTAATTCAAACAGCTATTGAAATATTAACGTTTAAAAACCGGCATTTTTGTGACTGACTCACTTACCAAAAACCAAACCCCCTTCTAGATGACATAGAAAATTGATATTACAAATCAAGNAAAGTATCCTATGTTCATTCCGGTACCCTCAAGTATCTCTATATGAGTATTTTATCACAATTAAATTAGCGGTTTGGGCCTGAATATAGGTATGGATATATGAATAAACATAAATATGAGTATATACGTGCATATTAAGAAAGACAAATATGAATAAAAGCTGTTTTTGTAAATTAGCTATAATCGTTAGATATAATAATATCGTCTCGCAACTTCTTCGTGTGTTGAACTGATGATGAGTAATAGGAATGTGTAATAACTATATTATTATATGAATCATTCTTAATTTTTGAAATCCATTTACATACGTACATTAAAGCCACGTTAGCGTGTCCAGTCCAGTTAAAAAACTAAATATTTTAGGCGAAATATTTATCAATATACCCACTAGTAAAGTATATAAAATTTGTGAATTTAATTCAAACAGCTATTGAAATATTAACGTTTAAAAACCGGCATTTTTGTGACTGACTCACTTACCAAAAACCAAACCCCGTTCTAGATGACATAGAAAATTGATATTAGAAATCAAGGTGTATTAAATACAGGGGATAATCTGAAAATTAACAACAATTAACTCACAACTAAATATATAAATAACCTCTTTACAAACAAGCTATGATATATCATCAAAAACATAAATGTGAAATGAGAGCCAATACAAATGTTGAATAAACCTAAGATCGTTCTAGCCTTCAATGAAAGAAGAGTCGAAATTCTATATGGGTGCCGAGTTCTGTGTTCACTGGGAACAAAATTCAAGCTCTTAATTTAACTTTGCAATTTTTCACCATCACTATATCAAATATCAACACCTATTAGTATAAAGTCAACTACCATATATATATATATATATATATATAAAACACTACCATACTGTACATACATATATATGTGTATAATCATATGTATATAACAATATCAAATATCAACGCCTATTAGTATAAAGTCCAGTACACGCTGAAAGTATACTGACTTACAAATATAATAAAAGTAACATATACGTTAAACTACAGTCAATATTAGCAATAATAATCGATAGTTAACCAACTAAGTTTATATATTTCGTTGCAGTGTAAATATTTTGACCTAAAATTGCTGCAATAGTGTCAATTGCATTTTCCAGACCGGCTTTTTACCCTCTCGCCGGTTCCCATTACACGTCGAGTGAGCGCTCTCAACTCGCTTGAACTTGTTATTCACTACCGCGTTATACAGCGATTGTTTTTTTTAATTTTATTTTTAAAAATATTTTCTTACTGGAAAACAAAATAATAAAGGTGGTGGTTGGTATTTCTTTTATCAGCTTCACGCTGTATCCCGCACACAGCAGGGTAGACAGATGGAAGCTAATGTTAAGACACTCCGTTCCCCACTTTCTGGAAGCATTGCGTGGCAGAACTCAACGCCGCGTATAAATGATATGTTCTAACTATTTTTTCTTTGAATTAAAATATAAATATTTATTTATACAAATATTAAACAACAGAATTGTCGTTTATCAATAATATCATTCTCCATAATCGTGACTGTAAGCAATTTACAATAGAAATGCGAGCCATTTCGTTCGTTAAAATGATATAATTATTTTAAAAGTATAATTTTAACAACATTTTCGACTAGCACTATCTAATAATAATTATATAAACTTAATGTAAATTAAATTATTATTTTATTATATACCCTTTCAAATCTAACACGACTGACATAAAAAAAAGAAAACAAACATTTTCCAGGATGAACTATTATCATCACAAAAGGAATGGACAGATTAAATTAAAAACATTGTAAGCAGTTTCTTTTCAATACGCGAAGTAAACTCCCAAATGGGTCTACCAATCTACGCCATGTCGCTTAAAGAGGGGGCATGTTAAGTAATTGAAAACTAAAAATAACACTGTATAGAATAGCGGCCGGTCGTGGAGCAGGAGCGCAACGTGTGACTGTAAACACGACAGGTTATGGGTTCGATTCTCACTGGAGGAAATTGTATTTTCAATATTTGCAGCTTCTCCGCTAAATAAAATAGAGAACGATGTCTTAATACTAGGGGTAATGCAAAGAAAAAAATATAGTGTTATATATTTTTTTCTAACCTAACCTAATAATATTTAATTTGATAAAACATTTTTTTATGAGCAAACTTATTTGTTATATACAATCTTTACTTTACTTATTTGTAACGACATGGCAACACTGGAACTCATCAACTAAAAAACAATTTTAAAATCGATTAAGTAAACGCTATATTGATATATCGTTGGTACGGATATAGGGAGAAGACCTTTCAAGTGTACGGGTTATTTAATCTGTCACGCCCTACTTTAGTACTAGGGTAAAGGTTACATTTTGGTTCGTGTTTTGTTAGAGAATGTCACGGTGACGTCATAGACAATGAGATCATCTCGCCTTATTAGCTAAAAGGTGTTAGAGAATAGAATAGTACAACTATTTTATAAGAATATTTTTTTCATGTTTTTACACTTCACTTATAAATAAGTCAAGATACGGGTATTGTTTTTTTTTTAAATTAATAGAAGAAGCCATTCATAGATTTCGGCGGAATGGGAGCAGAGTGTCTTAACAATAGGTTCCCTCTGCCCACCCTGCTTTATTAAAAAAACGATGTATTTTTAACAATCATACAAATTCAACATTTTTTGGCCCAGCTCAGAATACAAAAATAATAAAATTACATCGTCCTACATTCTGTACCGTCAAACAGATACTAGAGACAGGCCGAAATCACATTTCGCCTAACTAACCAGACTCGGGAAACTGTCTAGGGAAAATACATACATATGTATATTTTAGATAATATATTTTCTCGACTTTTCACTGTTATACATATCCAACTGGGACCAAAGGACAACGGACTAAGATAATATACATATATTTTTTAAAGAATAAAGTGAATGACTCAGCTTCACGCTGTATCCCGCACACAGCAGGGTAGAAAAAAGGAAAGTAGTGTGTTAAGACACTATGTTCCCTACTTTCTGCCGAATGCTTCGAGGTCTTGTGTATTGAGTAAACTCAAAGCCGAGCTTTTGGTCTTGTTGCAAGAACTAAGAAATGAAAATATACATTAAAATAAATATTTCATATCCTCGAGTAGGGATCGAGCCCACGACCAGTCGCCATTACAGTCAAACACTTGTGCCCCTGCCGTGCAACTGGCCCCATAATTACCATTAATATATTTGTAAATTGACAAAGTATTACTCATCCATATCAAATATAGTATAATTAATAGATGTAAAGCTTTAGTTATACATTTATTATACATCTACGTACACTCTCACACTGTAAAAGTAAAAGTGACTCTATTTAATTATAAATACGCATACAAGACAGAACTATGACGATGAAGTTACGTAAAAAAAAATTAATAGTCTGTTACCATAAGAAATTCTTAAGTAAGATTTGAAGTAACATTCAACGTAGTAAAATATTCAAATTGCTTACGATTTTCTCATTCTGTAATAGTATTTAACCACAAAGTTCGATGCAGCAGTTAAAATATCTTGACTTTCGAGATGGTATTAGAAACCAATATAATTTCTAAGTTCGATTTCCAATCGGGGTAATGGACTATTTCATCATTTTCCAGCCACTTTACATGTAAATTCCTAAATGCGGAAGGCAAATGGTAGGGAAGCTATTCCCAAACTAAACTGTGTAGCTAAATAAATGAAAAAAAAAATATCCAGCGAGACAAAGAGTAAGACTGCTTTCAAGTACTCCATGTCTTTGTGTGAGCACATGGTGGAAAAAGAAATATAACATACCTATTACCTGCTAACGACAAAAAACTATTTCTTTTCAGCTTAACACTGTATCTCGCATATAGCAGGGTAGGCAGAGGAAACGTAGAGTTAAGACACCGTTTTCCACTTTCCGCCGAATAGAAGCTAATTTAAAAATTATCATAATTTCTAATTTAAAATTTTTAATCGTCTTAGTTCCTACACAAGATATTGCTCACCTTGAATATCTATATTTCATCGTTATCGTATCGCTTAGGGGTATAGCGTCCGATTACTGATATCCTACATTTAGGAAACAAAATAACCTATGATAGTGCAATATAGAGTTATGACTGCCTCCAGAATTAGGCAGAAAGTGGGAAACGGAGTGTCTTAACACTAAGTTCCCTCTGCCTACCCCGCTGTGCGCGGGATACAGCGTGAAGCTAACTTAGCTATGTAATACATTTTGTTTGTTTCATTTATATTTCTTCGTAAAATTACCTACTGTGAACCCTTTTGGTTACATTAGCATTTGGTTTAAAGAACAACTACGGTGACAAGGTTGCCTTAAAGTAAATAAAGTGTAAATAAATAATCTATTATTTCTTAAGAAATTTGCTTCACTGGGTTTAAGCTTGTGTTACTCGGGCCTAAGAGGCCTTATAGAAACAATTAATATTTTAAGCCACAGTAAAGGACGAGAGACGTGAGGGTTATTTAAAAAACATTAACGTTATTATTTTTAAATATGAATCTGTATGATTCAAATACGACTTAAGCATTGTTTAAATATTACAACATATATAATGAAGATATATTTTGTAAAACAGAACGCCATAGGTTTAGGCGTAAATTGTATACATATGGAACTCACATTCTCAATAAGCTGCTGTTTCTTCTGCAGCTGCTGCTCCTGGCTGCGTAGAGTAGCTCTTTGTTTCTCAGCAGTACTGCTAAGTCGTGACAGCACCTCTTGGTCGTGCTCTCTGGCCGGTGATGGTGGAGCGCTTGTACCTAATTTTAACCAATGCTTCTATATATATTGAGAGTATGCTTAAAATCGAAGTAGGATTTGAACCCAGGACTGCCAACACTTTCAGGACAGGTAACCGTTGACGTTAATCGTTGGTAGTCTTGAGATTTTCTTGATAATTAAATTGAATAGTGATAGGCGGTAATTTTTTTACTCTTGGCGTTATATCATTTCCTTCCAAACGAACACAATCATTCAGTCAGGTCGTAAAAAAAACAATTAAACTACTTTTACAAAGTAAAATTAAACATAAAAAACATTAAGCAGGCTTTATCTGAATTATCGTCAATAAGGGATGACTCATGTCACCATATATTTTACACATATAACGGAACAAGGAACGCCCGTATACAAAAACGGAAGCGGCTTCGCACATTTACATTCACACTAGTGGATCACCTGAACCTCGCTTGTAAACATTACGCTTTCTTCAGCGATATGAGCGAAATTATTAAAATTAGTTTCTATAGCATTTAGTTTTTTTTTCCAGCTTTACGCTGTATTCCACGTGTAGCAGGGTAGGCAGAGAGATCCTAGTGTTAAGACACTTCGCTCCCTACTGTCCGCCAAATTCTGGAGGCATTGCGTGTTAAGTGGTGGAATTCAACAAGGCGCTGTGCCTAGACCACCAGAACGAGAAAAAATGAAAATAATAAAAATTTAATTTCCTCGAATGGGAATCGAAGTCACAATCTGTCGCATTTATAGCGACCCTTGCGCGAAAAATGTTTAATTATTACAAGATTATTTTTACTATGCCAAATTTCGTTATATTTAGTTTTGTTATATACACAAACAAACATACTGACTTTAAGAAAACTTGTTTTTCGATTTACATACCATCTGCAGGCGAATTAACAGTTCTTCTTAAACGTTTGTTTTCATCTTGAAGACGTGCGACAGCCGTTACCAGCTCGGCTGATTCCGTTCTCCATTGCTGTTCGATATCCTCTATTTCCTGAACAACAATAAATAAAAAATCATATATAATTAATTATTTTTGTACATATTAAAATCAAAATCAAATTTGCTTCATGCTGTATCCCAGACACATCTGGGAGACAGAGGGAGCTTAGTGTTAAGACATTCCGTTCCCCACTTTCCGCCGATCACGCCTCAATGCATTAGTCTTGGTGCCAGAGCGAAAAAATGCAAATAATAATAAATAATAATTAATTCCGTTCAGTGGAGATCGAACCTAGAACCGTCTTATTACACAGACTTAGACTCTTGTGCTCAGCAATTACGGTACATACATATTCAAAAATATCATATATCACTCAACTTAATTATATTTACTTGAGTAATTAAATATTTCCTGTTACTTTGCTCATATAACATAATATACACACTAACATATGACATTATGTAATCAAATTACTAAAATATTAAAAAAATGAATGAAAATAAAATTCAATATAGAATCATTCAGTAATAAAAACAAGGCATCCTGAAACTAGTGAAGTTGGTCAAGGTACATATTACCAATTATATTGCATCTGGTTTGAAATTTTAACTAAATTGCAGTAATCATTTAGATGATATGAGTAAGAGAGTCATAGTTTATATTAGCAGCTCGCTATATATACATTCAACAATTTTTTTAGGAACTCATTATAATATAATGCTATTAGAAAAAAATGTATCATATTTTATGCACTAAATAATAAGTAAGTTAATACTTTCATTAAAAAAAACTGGTTTTTATTGTATGATTTTAGTGAATTTTAAATATAATACGGAATATATGGATTGAGTGATTTACAGCCAGTGCCTCTAAGCCATGCTTTGTAAAAACTAGAGTGTGACGCGCGACGGTTGTAGGTTCAATCTTCACTTGAGGGAATAAATTATTATTTATTAATATTTTTATTTCTTTGCTCTGGCACTAAAGCAAAAAGCCCGGGGTTGCCACTAAACACTCAATGCTTCAAAAATAGTAATTCCATTTCATGTTCCTTCTCGAACCTCGTGGTTTTTGAGGCAGAAGCCTCCCCTTCTGTATGTGCTATACAACATAAAGCTGATTTTAATATGAATCATACAAAATGATAACTTTTTTAACATGCCACTGAATCCCACATAAATGGGTAGGCAAAGGGAACCCAGTGTTATGACATTCCTTTTCCCAGGTAGTGTTTTTAAATATGTGTATTGAGACACTCATACTTAACAGTAGAATATGATTCACTTAAGGATACTATATTTAAAAAGGTGATCTTATGTTAGTAAAGTTATAGCATAAAGAAGTAATTGATCATTTAAGATAATGTGATATTATAAAACATTATTCTACATGTAGCAGGGTTGGCAGAGTGAGCCTAGTGTTAAGACATTCCACTCCTCATTTTCTGCAGAATTCTGTAGGCATTGAACATTTTTGCCTCAAAACCAGAGAAATGAAGCCCTTAGCCTGTCGCGTTTACAGTCACATGCTTATGCCGCTATGCCATAAATGGCCTCATTCTTCTATATCAGACTATATGTGTAATTAAATACTGTGTAATAATAAGTGTAGTATAATTGTGAAAAGTTGCTTAGAATCTCGGTTGTTAATAACCATTTATAAAATTTATGTATAGGTAAGGACAATTTTTCTGTCTTTATCCTGTTGTCATTTAAAATAAAAAATCATTTGAAAATCTATTACAAAGCTGATGAAATATAACAAATATGTAACATATTCATCTAATTTCAAAGAAAATTTCTACAATTGGATGTTGTTACTTATTGCAAAGACAGTGAGTGGTATTGTGGCTATTGCACTGACATTTCTTTCTCCACTATAAACAAGGTGTAAGTAAGTGACAGTCCAAGTCTTATAGGGGATGCCATTGCCATACCATATTTTAATTGCTGGTACCTTCCATGGTAACGAAGCCTCTGGGCTTTTCTAGTTCACCCTCCCAAGCCTGATTATGCTGTAGAGGCCAGAAGGACCAAAAGCTTTCTTTTCTTTCTTTCTTCCTGGCATTAATCCCGGCTATTACCAGGGTCTGCCTTCCTACTTAACCTACTCCACTTTGCACGATCTTTTGCGTAAAAGCATACTGCTCAATCAAAAAAAGAAAACAAATTGGCATTTCTATATCATTTTGTGATTCAAAAGTAATTATAATAGCCTAATTGAGTAACAAATATTTTGATTTTATGCTTCATATAATATGCCTGCCAGACAGGTAGAGAGGACTTACTATTAAGCTTCTCTGTTTTCAAAATATTGTTACCCAATATTTAAGTACTGTTTCTTATCTATAATATGTTATATTTGTTCAATATGTATATCTAGTCCTACCATTATCTTGGCAATGATAATAATTCGGAAATAGCTATGTATGACATTGGTGTTTTTAGTAACTCTCACCTCAGTTAGCAGCTTACATTAAAATAATTATTGTAATTAACAGATGTTAGCTTGACACTGCATCCTTAGCAGAGCAGCCAATTAAACCTACAGACATTAGTGGATCTTAGTAAAAAGACTATCCAGCACAAAAGTTATTTTTTCTATTTTACTTATTATTGCCAGAGTTCTGTTACTCAGTTAGTAAAGCTAGGAAATAAAAATAAGTAACTTTCTGAATGGGATAGAACGCGAAAGTCTGACACTACAGCCTCACTGTAAATACCTTAGAAATTGATCTAAGAAAAAAGAAGCTTCATTGATGTTAGTTTGTTATCTTCTTCAACAAAGATACAGTAAGTCCAAAAAGTATAGCAATATCTTATATACAAATAAGATAACAAAGATGTAAATAAAAGTAACACAAAACATAAGTAACAAACTATTAGGAAAGAATTTTGTTTTATTAAGTTTGTACATTTATTATTTTGTGTGTGTTACTTGTTTAACAAAATTATTGTTTTATTTTAAATACAAAGCAAGTATAAGTAAAAAACTAGATTGATTTAATTTTTTTTTTCAAATTGTCTAATGTTCAACATGCAATCCAATATTTAAACAAACACTAACATTGTTACTGGCATATCATTTTGTGATGTTTACTTTTTATATAACACTGAATATATTTAGTACAATTAGACTTGTTTTTATAATACCATAATTCTTAAGATCACATTCACAAAATAAATAATGTCAATTAATGTTGCAAATTATGATAAATTTGCTAATTTCGTGTAATACAATGCATTAGTAAATGTTGAAACTGTAGCAACTAGGCATTTCATGTTTTTATACGTACTCATTCAATCACCAAATAACAATGACCTCTAACACTTACCTTTTCAAATCTTTGCCTGTATTCTGCCTTCTCGATTTTGTCATTCTCCAATTGTGAGATCTTTGCAGTTAATTCATGCAATGCTTGGTTCTCTTTTTCGTTTCGCACAGCCAAATTTTCTAATAATTCAAGCGCATTTATCACTTTAGGTAGCAGAGCTGTTACGGCTTCAGGGCCGTATTTCTCGATAATTATTTCACATTCCTTTCCAATATCCGATGCTAAATCGTAGACATCAACAACGGTAACTTCGTCATCAAAATCTTGCATTTTAGCGGAGAATCGTCTGCGGTACGGCATTTAAAATCACCTTAATTTCACTCCACCTCACCGAAATGTTATCTTTACAGAAGCCTATCCACCTTTCGCAAGTGCGCCATTATTACTGAATTTTACTTGTGTCAATTTATTCGTCTTACATCAAATAGGGATGTGAAAAATTAATCGAATAGAAATGTTATGCATTTTCGATTCATCATTCTATATTCGATGTCGTCACGTCTCAGTATTTTTTACAATAGAAGAAAATTGAGTATAGTGCAGCAAATATCTTTTTTATTTATTGAATTTAAGAACGAATGTTAAAGCTCTTCACTTTCAGTCAGAAAAATAGGTTGATGGACTGAAATATGTTAATGTTGATGGTCGTTCAATTCTTGAAGATGATCCACTTTATAGACGTCCAAAAATAACAACAACACCAGAAATCGTAGCAGAATTACAGTATATCGCATTCGAACGTAATCATCTAGTAACTGAAGGCTTAGTAGAAGATTAGGCATTTCATTGGGCAGTGTAAGCAATATTTCGACTGAAATATTTGGTTACAGAAAACTATGTGCACAAATCATGCATGAAAACTTTTTTTCATCAAATAAAGTGGTCATAACAGCTGTGGAAGCGTGTGTTTTGTGATTTAAAAAATGGAATCCGGTGGAATATTGATGTTCAGGGGAAACAATTTTTTTATAATATACTGTATAATAAAATATATTTCAAATTATTCAGTAACAATTACTGAATAATCTATTATGCTATCTACTTTAACATTTTTAAAATGCTTAAAACAAATTGAATTGCTCATTAAAAATAAATAAGACATGTTGATTATTGTTAATCTCTAAATATTATAGAAAAATAAGCCATACAAATCGTTATCGAATAAATGGTAATCAAGAACTCCCAAATTTAAGTGTGTACTACAGTTATCGATTTATTCAGTTAAATCGAGTGGTCGAAATATTCGTATTTTTTTAATGACAGCTATATTTGTTACATCACTAAATATAATTTGCGTTCGGATACACACATAAACATAAAGTTTAAAGTATGAAATTCATTTTATATAATATGTTTAACCATACATTAAAAATAGCAAAATTGCATTAAATTTGTAGTTGATATGAATTCATTCATTAATTTTAACTGAATATGTCAATTCTTTTAAAAATCTAAGGCAATCTTAACACTGCTATCTAGTATAGTAAAATCATTTATTGTATTTGTAAATGTAATGAGACGAGAGCAAGGCCCCCTTTACATTTACTTTTTAAATTATAAATTTAAATAATATTATAACAAATAGTAATTCAAAGTTATACTTGAAATAATCTCTACGTATTGCATAATAATTATCTTTACAATTTTTTGTGTATAATAACTAATACAGAACATAGCACGGTATCCTTGATTATGTTATATATAATGCATTTGTGGTTTTATTCAAATTTTATAACGATTAGTAGAAGAGAGCATAAACATATTATTATTTGGTTTCATAAATCAATAATTACAATGTATACTAAAAGCGTAAATACACATTTTTTTTAGTAAGCTAAGCATATACCTTACCTTACCTTTTTTAAAATTAAGAGGTACCTACTAATTTCAATTCCTCAGTATACAATATAACGTTAAACGCCATTACATTCAACAAACATGCGCGCTAACGGTGAGCTTTTACAGCTGATAAGGAATAACAAATCCTATCAACTATCTCTGTTTTCAAGAACATGGTTAAAATATCGATTATTAGGAGTAGCCACGCGCGAAGCAACAGTTGGGTGATATCAACAGGCGGGAGCGTGCGACGCGACTCATTCTATCCGCGAAAAAGAAACGTATTTTTATTTTTATTTATAATATTTAATTTTCCAAGTACAAGATGAACTTTCAAAGTAAAGCTAATAAATATGTGTGTCCCAACGACCGACAGCTTTCGTTGCGAGCGAAGTGAGTATTTAGTGTTTTCGGACTTTAAAAGTTTTATAAGTTTTGTTTTCCGGCTAAAGTGACATCTGGTTCGTTGTTCGCTTTTTTATTTTTATTTTTGAATATTTCTAAAAAAAATATGAACGGCACAGCCTATAAAATTGTTGAATAATAAATGTTTAAATGATCGAATATAATATAAAAATGTTAAAGTTTAGGCGAGTTGCATTATTAATAATTTTAATAACATTTATTTTTCAATATTTTAAATACGTGTGTAACGTAAGTTATGATTAAAAAATGTATTTAAAATTAATATGTGAGTACTTATTTAAGCACTAAATTGCCATTTAAGATGCATAATAATTATTGATGGCATGAATAATATCTGTATGTAAGTATTATAATTATTAAATTTATTGTCCAACTTGCTCCTTAGTAAATAATATAGCAAAAAGTAAGTTATTAATATTAAAAAGTTTTCTTTCTCGGTATTGGGTTGATATTAATGACGTAACTAAATAACGCTTAGTCCCGAAAGTTTTTTAATCAAACTTCTGGTGTGGAGGAGATAAAAAGTTTAATGTCTTGTAATAAGTAGTTCATTATCAATTGCAACCCGCAAAACTAAATCAGCTTCACGCTGTATCCCACACACAGCAGGGTAGGCAGAGGGAGCCTAGTATTAAACACTCCGTTCCCCACTTTCTGTCAAATTCTGGAGATTGAGTGCGTGTTGAGTGGCAGAACTCAACGCCGCGCCGCACAACTAATAAGGATAACATATATATTAGTTACTCTTAACAATATTTCAATAAAGTTACGTAAATTAGAAAAAATTATATAAAATTTCTAGGGTCAATAATAACCACGCTGATATTTTACTTGAATATATTTTATCCAGAGCTTACATTATTTTCTTAAACCTAGGTAATAAAATGATAATACGTTACAGATGTTCTATGCAGAATGTAATTTGTTGTGTTTTTTATTTCAATTCTCTCCCTACAAACCTGAAGAAAAAAAATATATTATTTCGTTTTTTAGACATATGTTAAAAATATATCCTTTTTAAATGAAAAAATAATAATATCTAATAATAAGTAGGTATATAAAATGAAACGACGTATCTTCTGAAGGGTCATGGCTTCAGGAAAATTAGAATAGGTCCCTATTCGAAGAGTTTTATTTTCTAAAAATAAAAGCAAGGCTGGAATGTTGGCCTTGCGAAATTACTCACTATCTCTGAGCTCCATCCGCTTCCTATTTGTTTTGTTTCCATTGCAAGTGTAATCTCCATTATTGTACATGTATCCTACCTACCTACATGTTTAAATTAAAAAATAATTTTTAGTTTATTATTTTTATATTATTATTAATTTTTATATTATTTTAATTTTTAGAAATCTAACAAAAGTTTGGCATTATATTTTATATATATATTTTTAATAGAAAACATGTTTACTTCATATTTCATAATATATTCTCTTTCATATTCCGCACGAAGTTGTTCATTTGTTTCCGTTGTGTGGTGAATGTAGGCCTGTATTTATACACCGCTCTCAAATCTGAGATCGATCTTGAGATTGATTTATAAATACGTGTCGAAGAGTTTTGGCAAAAGGCTCTTTCTTTCTACTTTGATGTGCGAAAAAACCTTGAAGTTTTTATTATATTGATTCTGACTGACAGACTATTAATTATATTAATAGTTATCTACTTGCAAGGTGATTGGTAGACTTGTAGTTCGATTCCCACTTGCGGAAATGAAATACTTATTTAATACTTTCATTTCCTTGCTCTAGAAACGAGAGAAAGTGGAGTTGAGTTCTGCAACTTAACACACAATGCCTCCAGAAATCAGCAAAAAGTAGGGAACGGAATTGTCTTAATAAGACCGTAGTGTCTTAACACTAGGCTCCCCTGCCTACCCTACTGTAATTCAAAAGAGCATTGTTCTTATATTTACTGCTAAATTTATCACAAATCCTGAAATTTATCACAAAGTTAACGAAACCTGACACGAAATCCAAATTATGTATAGAATTCGACTGTAGATGAAAGATATAAATTTGGTATATAATTTTCCTTTCGGCAATAAATTACAGTCAAGGACAACTGAACTGGACAAACCACTAGTCATTTTGTGTAATGTTATACATCTTTATTATTTCGGACTTGTGTGATTCATAGTTAATATATTTTCTTTTTATATATTTTTTCCCTAGCCTGTAGGTTCCCTACTGTTCTATTGTTGGGCAAAAGCCTCCCTCCACATCCTCCACTCTGGTCTATTTCGCGGTCTAATTTCTTTATATATATTATTTTAATCTGAAAATAGATTAGACAACTGTATTAAAATAGATGTTGTAAGTTAAAAATATTTTGAAATTTCTTAACTTGGCTTAATTTAGCTTTGTATCTCTAGCGGGGTAGCAGAGAGAATGGAGCGCCAAACGCTGCGGTCTCTGCATACCTCTTTCGCCTCGTCCACTGTCATCAACCTCTTCATAGCCCTCCGTTGGGTCCTCACGCTTTTTACGTGACCTTCCTCCAATATCTTTGATGCTGTGTTTTCGTAGGCCAACTGAAGTCTTCCTTTTGCTTCATAAATCTTTTTTGACATTCTTTCATCACTTATTCTTTGGAGTTCTTAGTTTTGATCTGAAAAATAAAGGTAGATTTTTAACAGCAATATATTAAAATGACATGTTAATTAAAATAAACTGCACTCTAGGACAATGATGATAATTAATGAAGCATATTGCTTTTCAACCCTGCCATTTGATCCCGGAAAGCAATTTTATACCATTTTTGAACAAAATAAAGTATATAAAATTATAGCTTTGAAAGCTTTTATATATGCACTTATCAATTATGTCTGCTTTACTTATAGATATATATAATGCGGTTCGCCTAAATATGTTTACTATTGACCAGACTGAAAGTAGGGAACTGAAGTGTCTTAATTCTGGTTACCAGGTGTCCTCTGCCTACCTTGCTATGTGCGGGATACAAAAAAAATATTCAAAAAATTAAGAATTCTTATTGTTTCATAAGGTTTAATTGAAAAATTTATAAATATACAATAAATAAAATGAAACAAAATATAAGTAGCTATATCTAATTTTAGATAAGGGTTGGAAAATGCGTTTTATTCCTTCTGATTGCCTTCTGAGCCCTCAACCTTTGTATCAACAGCTTGAAAAGGTTGTTCCGATACCCGTATATCTATGTGTATATTAAATTTTTAAAACTTAAATTTAATAAAATATTTTTACATATTTTTTATACCCCATACGGGTATATTAGGTTTAAGAAAACCTGCGGGATACAGCGTGAAGCTGTAAGAACAGCTTCACGCTATATCCCGCACGCATAAACGCTGCAGTGTGCGGGATACAGCGCAGATACCAAGCAGGAGAAACCTGAGAAACTACTGTTAAGACACAATGTTTCAGACTTTCCATCATTTATTTGAGACATTGCGTGTTGAGTTGCAGAACTCAACGCCGCGCTTTGCTTTGTTACCACACCGAATTAAAAAAACTCCTCAAAAGGGAATCGAACTCACAACCGCCGCGTTACAGTGACACCCATTTGCCTTTGCGCCATGGCGGTCTATATATTTGTATTTGTATGTATTTATATCGATATCGGTATTAAAAGCTATACAATTATACTAAACTATATATCAGCAGTTAGCAGAAACGGTTAATTAGCATTGTGAACTATGTACTGGATACGTACCACATAAATGCATTTGATTTACTGTTTGTAATTGAATTTCTCTTGTGTACATTTAGAGATTGAAGTTTAAAAATATATATATATATATATATATATATATATATATATATATATTTTGTTATAGCTTAACACTGTATCCCCCACACAGGTAAGCAGAGGGAACATAGTGTTAAAACATTCCGTTCCCCACTTTTTATTGCGTTTTCAGGGTCATCATTTCCTAGAACTTAGCTCTTACTTCTCCGAAATAATATCTTAATGCTCGAAAATAATTATATATTTTTTTCTTTCATAACAATAAATACAACTTAAAACGTAAACCTTTTTAAGCCTATTCTCATATATCTTACTAGCGACCTTCTTGCGGCTTCGCCCGCTTTAACTACTGGATTATTCAAATAATGTATGTTTGCAAAGCACTTAAGATAATGTGAAAATTAATTAAACCTTAATGCAACCCGCATTTTCGTAGTTTCAATAAGGATTTTCCAATTGTTTTACACAGCAAGGATTTTTTAGTGGGTACCATAATTTTAAATCTGTGCTACTAATCTTTTCAAGTACTTATTAAAATATATTTAAATGACTATTTTTAGATACTTAAATGACTTTTTTTTTAAACGGAAGAAATTATAAGCAAAAGCCTACCTACTAATAACTACTACAAAAAATATGAAACCAAATATATCGCGCTGAAATAATACATTCAACTCCAATTATCCAATACGTGCAAACGCATCTAAATCTTCGTTGCTATAGAGGCAGGCGGGTTTTTTTTTTCGAGCTTGTGGTTAATGCTGAAGAGGGTATTCTGTCCCTGATGAAAAGCAAGCACTACGTGGCTGCCTGTGAGGAAAATTAAATAGAATGCATCGGCCGGGAATCGAACCCGGGCCGCCCGCGTGGCAGGCGAGCATTCTACCACTGAACCACCGATGCGTGTAAGGCAGGCGGGCGCGGCGGACGCGCTTGTATAAGCAAAACGTCGCGGGGCGCGTAGGGACGCATGGCGAGTGGCGAGCCGTTTCGCAGCAAGGATTTTTTGATATTGTAACAACTTCTAAAGTACTTATTAAAATGAAAAACAGTAAAAGACAGTTTTGATCTACATTAAATGGCCAACGTAACTAATATACTTATTTATATGCTGAGAGCAAGGGATAAGTGAAACATAGCTGATGTGTCAACGGCGTGATGTGTCAACAATTAATTGCGTTTTTCTCTAAAACTATTCGCAGCTTCGAAATAGTGTAAAAAGCAAATTGTATCTTCGTTTAACGTTAAAAAATAATAAAGTATTTTAAAGGATAAAGATTAATACCATTATGGAAAAATATCCCTCACATTAAAAAATATATTGAAATTATTATTTTTTAGACAGAAATATGATCACTACACGTTATCCTTAAAAGATACGAATATGCTGTCGCGGACTTTTTTGTAGATCTTATTAAGAGAAATAATACTCCAGTACATTATTTTCATGTAGTACTTACCATTAAAGCAGCGCATGCGCGAAAGTGTATCAACGGGTAGGACTTTATACACATTTATCTTATTTATGTTAACTTACATAAGAATGTACAAATAATAAACTATATATAAACCTTCCCTGAGAAATACTCGACCTAATGGTGAAAACCGCATCAAAATCCGTTGGGTGGTTTAGAAGAAGAAGAGTTAGAAAGTTCAGACAGACACGAAAAGCGACTTTGTTTTGTAAGATATAGGATAGGATAGGATGTGCAGACAGTACAGTCAGTTAAAGTTTTATGTTTTTTGTTTGTATAGATTAATTAAAAGTTAAAGCTTTAAAACTCTATCAAAAAAACATTTAAAATAAATATATGATAAATTATAAGAATAAACTTTATTATTAGTTATTAAATGTTAACTTTTGGGCGTACAAATGTCAAATTTTTAAACTAATAAATTAAATGGATTGATATTAAAATTTTCAGTTGATTAATCAATAGGTACTGTAACTTAAATCGAAATATACTATCGGTTTTTGTCACAGTAGGTACTAGTCGAACTATAAACTTTGAAAACAACCACAAATGTTGGCTTCTACGGAGGCTGTTTCCATAAATATGAGCAGCCAAATTAAATTAATCAAAAGCTTTAAGATATATATTAATAAAAATCAGCTTCACGCTGTATCCCACACACAGCAGGGTAGGCAGAGGGAACCTAGTGTTAAGACACTCCGATCTCCACTTTCTGCCGAATTCTGGAGGCATTGCGTGTTGAGTAGCAGAACTCAACGAAGCTTTACCTCGACACCAGAGTGAAGAAATGGAATTATAAAAGTAAATAAATATTCCACTTCCTCGAGTGGGGATCGATCCCACAACCGTCGCGTTACAGTCACACCCTTGTGCCGCTGCGGCACGACGGCCATAATAAATATTATTTATAAGTAGAGAGAGGCTTTTTGAATATGAAGAACCTCCAATCTTAGAGAATATATTCTCAAGATTGACGTGGATATGCATAAGGATGTGGTAACAGTCAAAGGCTTCACTCCTCTCTCCTCAGGCGAAGAACTGGCGTAGGCCTGTAGTCAGTGGCGGACTAGAGGGTTGTTGGTCCCGGGCCTCGGGTCCTCGGGGGCCGCCAATAAACAAATAAATAAATACAAGGATTAGTGCAGCCTGCACCAGTAGTTTACATTGTATTAATTAAAATTACTTTTATCTTTCTATTGTTCATTTAGTTTGCATGTGGTTCCAGTTTCGTAGTTTTTTAATTCAAGTTCCTAGGGCCTCCAGACCGATGTCATTTTATAAAAGTTTGCGTACTCACTAACCTGAAAGTGAGGCCCTTCCAGAAAAAGTGCTAAATAAAGGTACATCTCTGTCTGGGAGGATGATTGAGCCTTCAGATCGGTTTGGGTGCTCATAAGGGGTCTTAAAATAGTCCATAAATAATATATGTAAAATTATAGCGTACTTTTTCGAAAGTGGTTTTGGAAGTCAAATGGCAGTTGTTCCATTTAAAAACCGCCATCCGCCGCTAATATGGAACACAACAACGTGTCAAGTACGAACACTGCTTAAAACGCTAGTACCCAGACAGAAACTCCGCTTTGCAACGTGGAATATTGGCTCTCTAACCGGATGATGAAGAGAACTCGCAGATATACTTATAAGACTTCGGGTCCAGTGTGCTTTCCTCCAGGAAGCTTGCTGCGGGACTGGCAGCAATAAGTCCCGCAACAACGGACAGGGTTACCGGCTATATCCACCGGGTCACCCTCGAGTAAAAACGGTGTGGCAGTAGTTCTTTCTGAAGAGCTTCAGAACTGGCTTCTTGAAGCTGATGGTCGCTACAATAGCTTCATGCGTGTAAGGGTGCTGATTGAAAGCATTACTACAAAATCAGTGCCTATGCGCCGCAGGCCGTAGCGTGTCCGAAAAAGAGTCATTCTGGGAGCAGTATGAAGAGGTTCTAATTGCTTATACCGTCTACCGAAATGGTTTTAGTTGGGGGTGTTGGGATTTGAACGGTCACGTCACTAAGGTTGCTGAGACGTATGAACGTGTTCACGGGGGTTTTAGATACGGTCTTCGTAATGTAGAGAGAGAAAATATTCTAAGAACCTATATTGCGTCTGATGTGGGCGTCGCAAATATATTTGTCCAAAAGAACCCTCAGCACCTTATTACGTATAAATTGGGTCCCACTCAACTCAAATTGACTACATATTGACCAGACGGTGTCATATGGGCAGAGTAACTAACTGTAAAGTAATTCCAGGCGAAAGCCTGACGGCCCAACATCGTCTTCTTCTGGACTTTAACGTTACCCCGAAGAAAAAAGTAGCCGAGAAACGTAAGCCTCGGGTCAAGTGGTGGTAGCCGAATGGACCGATGCAGACTGACTTCCTAGCAGAGGTGACGTCTGATATACAAGAGCATACCTTTTATTTTATACGGCAGTGAATGCTGGCCAGCACTATCTCGGCACATTCAGGAGTAAGTAGGAAGGTAGTCTTGGAGTGCGTGACGTAATGGATAAGCTCCAAGAGCATCGCCTGAGATGGTTTGGCCACGTAACGCGGATGCAAGTGCCATGCTATATCAGTCCCATGGAGTGAGACTAATCGAACGCCGAAGGAAGCGCTGGTTGGATGTTGTGATGCAGGGCATGAGAGTCAATGGACTCACTACCGACGTACTTAAGACCGTGCAAAATGGAGTAGGTTGAGTAGGCAGGCAGACCCTGGAAATAGCCGGGATTAATACCAAGAAGAAGAAGTATAGCGTATTTTGTCCCAATTTTAAACAACCTTTAGAACGTCTGGCAAGAGTAAAGCCTACGTAAAGAAAAATGTAAAAAATATATATATTATAACCAAACCGGTTATAATATATATATATTTTACATTTTTCTCAAAAACATACTTAAATACGAGTGTTTTTACTTTAACGTAGGTGAGCGTGTACCTTAAATTGGCGCTATCTTTGAAAGGGCCTCACTTTCAAGTTAGTTAGTACGCATACACTCTTACATACTTATTAGACTATTAATCTTCAAAATTTCAGCTTTACTAAAACGTAGGTCTGGGGGTCCTGGGATCTCAGTCTATTTTATTTTATACGCGGAACTAATATTACTATAGCGTGTGAACTAGCTCATGATGATAAATTATTGCATTTGGTTTCCTGGGGGGGCCTCATTCGACTACACCGCCCCGGGCCTCCGACAGGGTTAGTCCGCCCCTGCCTGTAGTACTTATTAAGAGCAAGAAGCTGCATGGTAGATTCTATAGAGCCCTAGAGTGGATACTTCTCTTTATTTTCTCTTTGCTTCCTCTTTATTTTGGTTACAGTTTGGGGATCTTTTCGGGAAATTACACGATTTATTTTTGCAATTATGGACGAAATTATCAAGACACGGAACTACCTAAGACATATTATGAAAAATGGCACTACCAATATATGTCGGGCGTGTCATCGAATTGAACTTAATAACATTAAGAAACTTAGTTCATCAAACAAAAAATTTGCAAGCAAAAATCAGTCTTTATATACCTAACAAGGATCTTAAAAAATATTAATTATACCATGTAACATTTTATCCCTCATTTCCATAGATAAATATTAATAATATGGTACTATTTATATTGTAAAAGACAAATAATACTTTTTATAGAATTATTTAGCATAATCGCTACACGAAAACGTATATTTGAATCCCCTTATCTTAGCAACTCATGCCGAACTGATAACTTAATGTTTTGCAAATTTATATATGTAGGTACATCCACTTTTGAATATGGTGAAATAATAAAATATATATATATATTTTTTGCACATATAAAAAAATTGTAAAAAAAAAAACAGTTGAAAAGTTACGTTTACAATGGCGGGCTTATTTCTGAAAGAAACCTCTTCCGGCCAACCTATGGAAGTGGATGAGTGCCAAACAGCGGAATAAAAACATAGCAATCCAAAATATATATATATATATATATATATATATATATATATATATATATATATATATTTTTATATACTTAGATAATATTAGATAAATAATATATCTAATTTGCCACAAATTATTCAGATTTGGCCATTTTATTCAGAGGCCAAGGGTGTGACTGNTTCGAAAGTGGTTTTGGAAGTCAAATGGCAGTTGTTCCATTTAAAAACCGCCATCCGCCGCTAATATGGAACACAACAACGTGTCAAGTACGAACACTGCTTAAAACGCTAGTACCCAGATAGAAACTCCGCTTTGCAACGTGGAATATTGGCTCTCTAACCGGATGATGCAGAGAACTCGCAGATGTACTTATAAGACTTCGGGTCCAAGGTGCTTTCCTCCAGGAAGCTTGCTGGAAGGGCAATAAGTCCCGCAATAACGGACAGGGTTACCGGCTTATATACACCGGGTCACCCTCGGGTAAAAACGGTGTGGCAGCAGTTCTTTCTGAAGAGCTTCAGAACTGGCTTCTTGAAGCTGATGGTCGCTGCAATAGCTTCATGCGTGTAAGGGTGCTGATTGAAACCATTACTACAAATTTAATCAGTGCCTATGCGCCCCAGGCCGTAGCGTGTCCGAAAAAGAGTCATTCTGGGAGTAGTATGAAGAGGTTCTACTTGCTTATACCGTCTACCGAAATGGTTTTGGTCCCAACCAAAACCATTTCGGTAGACGGTAGACCTCCCCCAGGAGGTTTGAACAGTCACGTCAGTAAGGTTGCTGAGCCGTATGAACGTGTTCACGGGGGTTTTAGATACGGTCTTCCTAATGTAGAAAGAGAAAATATTCTAAGAACCTATATTGCGTCTGATCTGGGCGTCGCGAATATATTTTTCCAAAAGAACCCTCAGCACCTTATTACGTATAAATTTGGTCCCACTTAACTCAAATTGACTACATATTGACCAGACGGTGTCATATGGGCAGAGTAAAGTAATTCCAGGCGAAAGCCTGACGGCCCAACATCGTCTTCTTCTGAACTTTAACGTCACCCCAAAGAAAAAAGTAGCCGAGAAACGTAAGCTTTGGGTCAAGTGGTGGTACCCGAATGGACCGATGCAGACTGACTTCCTAGCAGAGGTGACGGCTGATATACAAGAGCCTACCTTTTATTTTATACGGCAGTGAATGCTGGCCAGCACTATCTCGGCAGATTCAGGAGTAGGTAGGTAGGTAGTCTTGGAGTGCGTGACGTAACGGATAAGCTCCAAGAGCATCACCTTAGATGGTTTGGCCACGTAACGCGGATGCAAGTGCCATGCTATACCAGCCCCTGGAGTGAGACCTATCGAACGCCGAAGGAAGCGCTGGTTGGATGTTGTGATGCAGGGCACGAGAGTCAATGGACTCACTACCGACGCACTTAAGACCGTGCAAAATGGAGTAGGTTGAGTAGGAAGGCAGACCCTGGAAATAGCCGGGATTAATACCAAGAAGTATAGCGTATTTTGTCCCAATTTTAAACAACCTTTAGAACGTCTGGCAAGAGTAAAGCCTACGTAAAGGGTTTGATTATAATATATATATTTTTTACATTTTTCTTAAAAACATACTTAAATACGAGCGTTTTTACTTTAACGTAGGTGAGCGTGTACCTTAAATTGGCGCTATCTTTGAAAGGGCGTCACTTTCAAGTTAGTACGCTTACACTCTTACATACTTATTAGACTATTAATCTTCAAAATTTCAGCTTTACTAAAACGTAGGTCTGGGGGTCCTGGGATCTCAGTCTATTTTATTTTAAATGCACAACTAATATTACTATAGCGTGTGAACTAGCTCATGATGATAAATTATTATATATATTGAAACTAAGCTTTTGCTTGAAGCTTCAGATGACGCTCTGGCTGTAGTACGGCTCTGTAGTAAAATATAAAGCTCATTTGTATTTGGTTTCCTGGGGGGCCTCATTCGACCGCCCCGAGCCTCCGACAGGGTTAGTTTACCTCTGATTGTCTGTCTGTGTATTAAGAACAAGAAGCTGCATGGTAGATTCTATAGAGCCCTAGAGTGGATACTGCTTCCTCTTTATTTTGGTTACAATTTGGGGATCTTTTCGGCAAATTTGACGGTTTCTTTTTGCATTTATGAACGAAATTATCAAGACACGGAACCACCAAAGACATATTATGAAAGATGGCACTACCAATATATGTCGGGCGTGTCATCGAATTGAACTTAATAACAAGGACCTTAAAAAATATTAATTATATATTCTATGTAACGTACTATCTCTCATTATAATTTCATTAGATAAATATTAATATTATGGTACTATTTATATTGTAAAAGAGAAATAATATTTTTTATACAATTATTTAGCATAATCGCTACTCGAAAACGTATATTTGAATCCCCTTATCTTAGCAACTCATGCCGAACTGATAACTTTATGTTTTGCAAATTTATATATGAAGGTACACTCACTTTTGAATA
This sequence comes from Heliconius nattereri, assembly GCA_013403645.1. Lineage (NCBI taxonomy): Eukaryota > Metazoa > Arthropoda > Insecta > Lepidoptera > Nymphalidae > Heliconius > Heliconius nattereri. The sequence goes on from JAAIXI010000223.1 coordinate 4,556,118, forward strand.
CGGTCAAATAATGTTATTATATATTGTTTATTGCACATATGTAAAAAAAAGAAATGTCAGAGTGCCAAACAGCGGAATAAAAACATAGTGCAATCAAAAAAATAAAAATATCAACATATATATATATATGTGTTGTTATTATCTAATTTGCCACAAATTATTCAGATTTGGCCATTTTATTCAGAGGCCAAGGGTGTGACTGTTAACGCGATACGATCGACTTCCGTTCGAGGAAATGAAATATTTAATATTATCATTTCATCGCTCTGGTGACGAGTCTATGGAGGAAACTGGGGAGCGGAGTGTCTTACTTTTAAGCTCTCTCTGCCTACCCTGCTACGTGCGGGATACTGTGTGAAAAGAACGGGAGCGGGAGCTGAAAAGAAATATTATTCGTTTTTCTACGTTTTAAATACATAAATATATATTCTGATTAACGGGAGAAGACTTTAATGCTTACAAGATACGTTGCAGCTTATACTAGGTGCTGTGGATTCAAGGAAATCAGAGGCTTTAAACTAAATGGAAACCAACTCGCATGCTAAATTCAAATGGAAATAGAAACTTATACCTGGTTGCTTACTAGTATCTAATTTATTATAACATCATTTTGCTTAGCAAATAGTAGTAATAGGTCAGGCAGAGAGAACATGGAAACCCAGTGCTAGGACACTCCGTTCCTATTACGACACTTCCGCTCCTGACTGTCCGCAATATTGAATTAAATTCTGATAAAACTGCAAAAAAATAAGACTCTTAAATTATATTACAGTTAGCGAGTTAGTTAGTCAGTTTGACTTTAAAAAACGTGTTGCTACGAGACGAATAATAAGAAAATGACTTAAGTTATTTCTTTTTCTTAAAGAACTTAAATGTTTCAAGAAAGCTGTTTTGTCCATAATTTAATTATTGTTTTATTATATTTCATATAAGTAAATATAATATTTCCACGTATAATCTAATATAGGCGCCAACGATCCCGAAATAATTCTTTTGAATGTTATAAAATATAATTCGATAATGACTCGAGGCTACCTACCGTCCTTTAAGATCTTTGAGTAACGAAAACCTGTTTAATATAAAAAAAATATACACAGGGTATTTTTAAACAATTTTGCATTTTGAAATAAGATATAAGATTTCATGTCATTTTTGATATTAACCAATTAAATATTGCAATCTAGAAGCCAGTCAAGCATGCATGCGACTGTAAAATGGACAGATTGTAGATTCGATCCTGCTTAAGGAAATTAAATATTGCCGACGCCAGCGTCGAGGCAAAACTTGGCGTTGATTTCCTCCTTCCTTCTGGGGGAAAGTAGGGAACGGAGTGTCTTAACATTAGGTACCCTTTGCCTACTATTAGAGAAACATAAACATATAACAATACGGCACATTTAAATTAGCATTTGATAATATTGCCAAATAATAGGCTTCAGAAACGTAGACTATTTAATCAAAATGTATAGTCCTCATATATATATAATTATTAGCAATTGTACCTCAGTCATAAAAACACATTCAAAGGGGGAAACCGGTTTCCCCCCAGTCCCCAGTCAGTCAAACACAGTTCCATAATACAATTTCCATGTAAAAAACATTGTTTTCTAATACAAAAATGGTGTATAGGCTGCGTACAGGGTGGAGCGCGGCCAGGAGCGACCCCCCGTTGACTACGAGCGAACGGGACGCCATAGCCGCTGTTGTCAAGCGGGCGGAGAAGCTGGACGATGTGGAAGCCCGACGCGTTGGCCGCCTCGTAGCCAGATTAGAAGGTAAACTATTTTATGGCTAACAGCTTTATAAATAAGAAACCGGCCTTTGTGGGCAGAGGGACCCTGGGAACCTATAACACTCCCGTTCTCCGCTTTCCACTGAATTTTCGAGGCAATGAACGTGTTCAGTGGCGAAACTCGAGGATGCAGTTTGCCTCGTTACCTTATTAGGTATTAATATTGTTACTAGAAATCAATCAATAATTTTACAAACATAAATCATTAAAAAAAGATATTTTAAAATTATATCATATTTACCTTAATTATATAACATTTTAAAATAAAAACACTAATATTTCCTTAATAAACGGGTTGATCTTTTTACTATTTATTATTTAACTATTATAATAGATATGTTTGAACATAATAGCTTTTCAAATAGTATTCGTGGAAAAATCTTGAAAGTGGAAAAAGAACCGATATCAGAGTAGATATTAATTTTGCCTCTAATATGGGGAAATTTCAAAGAATATTTTTAACTATTACTTTCTATTTAATTTTTTTATGCACTATTTGTATTAATTGTGATGTTTTTTTCATTTATTTATTTCAAATGCATAAGAAAGAATTTAAAGTAATTATCAATTTGAATATCCAATTCTATTTGAATTTTATGTGGTACCCACTCCACAAATTAAAATTGCCCCGACAAATTAAAAAAGAAACAACGTTTAATCGAACAAACGAACATATGTGTCCAAAGTTAAAATCCAGGCTCCCCCCCAGAAAATATCTCCAGATACGCTAAAGCGTACAGTCTATTTATAATGCATTCCGCAATCAGAATATATGTAAATACATTTAACATATAATAAATTCAATTCAAATTCAAATTCAAAATATTCTTTATTCAAATAAACTTATAATAAGCACTTTTGAATCGTCGAATGAACATATGAACAAAAAGCTACCACCGGTTCGGAAGGCAGTTCTGCTGAGAAGAGCCGGCAAGAAACTCAACAGTTGCTCTTTTCAAAATCAATGGTACAATCTATTACATTAGCTGGCAGCTATCCTGCATGACATTCAATAGACATTAATTCCATACATGTTTATCCTCTAAATATTCTTGAACAGTGTAATACGCTTTACTTGTTAGAATTTTTTTTACAGATATTTTAAATNCCAGGCTCCCCCCCAGAAAATATCTCCAGATACGCTAAAGCGTACAGTCTATTTATAATGCATTCCGCAATCAGAATATATGTAAATACATTTAACATATAATAAACATAATTAATATATTAATGAATTAACATCTCCTTACTTTATAAAACATTCATCTCAAGTCGGTATACGTCGAGAGCTTTATGAATAGTAATGCTTTAATCTTAAAATAAAACGCCATGAAAAGACATATACAAAAATAAATATATCTGCTTCAAGCTGTATCTCGCACACAGCAGGGTAGGCAGAGGGAATCTAGTGTTAAGTCACTCCGTTCCCCACACTCTCCGCCGAATTCCGGACCCACTGCGTGTTCAGTGGCTCAACTCACTTTGTCTCGACACCACAGCTAAGCAAGTAAAATATACGTTTTAACAAATATGTCAATTGGCTTTAATTTCATGAGTTTTTTCTAACTTCTAATGTAGAATAGAAATATTATAACAAAAAAAAATAAAGTTACGTACTTTATTTTTTACACTAAATTTCGAATATTACAATAAAAAAATATATATAAATTCTAATATAAACGAAATGAATTGTTTGAAGTAATAGTGGCGCGGGGAACGGAGTGATTTAGCACTAGGTTCCCTGTGCGTGCTGTATATTAATAAATATTAATCATATACACATTCATTGAGCATTTCACTGACCTTTTCTATTAATGGAAAAAGACTTAATATACATATGTATGTACGAGTAGGTTGTTTGACGCAGCCATGTTAAAATGCGTCACGTGGCTGACGTTTTAACGGGCGGTATCATCAGCATCCTACGATTGTAGGGTTAATATAAATCAATAGAAGAATTCTTATTCACTTCGTTCTCTACTCTCCTAATATTAAAAAAAACATTATTATAAATATAATTATTTCCTCCTGTAATGAAAGAACATGTAGTTACATATATTTGATACAATAATTGGATTTTATATTAAATTTGTCATATTTAGATACTTTTTGTTTACATATTTCTTATTATTCTTAAAATTATTCATGTTCTGCAAAAGCATGAAGTGATCTTAAATATACTTATGTATGTAATTACTTTACTTATATTAATAACTAGCGGACGCGCGCAGCTTCGCCTGCTTATTTACACTCTTAGACATGAATTCTAATAAACCATGAAGCACGTGGTCAATGAAATATTTTTAAGTTTAAATTTCAAATTTTATAAAAATCGGTAGCGATTTAAAGATTTTTCCATACAAACTTTCAAACCTTTATTTGCACCCTTAGGGAATAAATACTAAAAAAAACTTGAAACACATGTTCAATTAAATATTTTTAAGAGTCTAAATTTCAAATTTTATAAAACTCGGTGTCGATTTAAAGATTTTTCCGTACAAACTTTCAACCCCTATTTCATCCCTTTAGAGTTAAAAATTTTCAAAATCCCTTCTTAGTGGATGTCCAGATTACGAAAGTAAGCATGTGTCCAAATGTCACGTTTCTACGCACAGCGGTTTCGGCTGTGCGTGCGTCTTACCTCAGTCAGTGAGGACAAGTCCTTTTGTTCTTCCTGGCATTAATCCCGGCTATTACCAGGGTCTGCCTAAGTGCAGGACAAGTCCTTTTATATTTATAATATAGATAATAAATATCTTACTATAAAATTTTATCAAAATTAGTTCTATAGATTTGCGTTTCTTTCACACAAACATCCATCGTCACAAATTTTCACATTTACAATATTAGGACTTTCGACTTCGAATTCTTAATTAATTCCTTAAAGTAAAAAATGCTCTCATATTCTTACTATGATATACTATCACATAAAAGAAGTTTTCGCTCACTGCTCACTTCCTTCGCCAAATCCCTTTCGCTTCGCTCGCTGTCGATAAAAGAAAACTCTTTTGAAGGACAAGGGAGGAAAAAAAGGAAGCGATTATACACGGGATCCTTGATTCCACAAATTTTATAGCACATATAAATTATTACAGGAAAGATAATAGAATAGAAAAGTAAATATTGTGCTAAGTATATAAATTTCGAAGTAACAAATTTCAACGGAGTGTCTTACCACTATGTTTCCTGTGGTGTGCGGGATACAGCGTGAAGCCGTTCTTTCTTTTAATATGTCAATTCTGAAGCGTATTTTTGATTCTGAGGCTAGTTTTGGCGTAGAGACACAAAGTGCGACTGTAAACGGGACTGGTTGTAGGTTCGATCTGCTCTCTTGGAAATGAAGTATTTATTAAGATATTTATTAACATTTATTCGCTCTGATGGCGAGGCAAAGCGCGGCGTTAAGTTCCGCCACTCAACACACAATCCCTCCAGAATTCTAATTTTTAACACTAAGTTCTCTCTGCCTATCCTATAAAAAGCAGATAAAAAAAGAAAAAGTAAGATTGCTGTATATATTCTATAGAATATGTCAAAAAAATATTAGTTCACATTTGAGAGTACTTGTTAGTTGAGAGAGCAGAGAGCAGAGATGATGGGTCAAATAATGTTACCAGAATATAAATTGGTTACGAGTTTTAATACAATAAAACAGTTACCTTCCAACTTATACTTCCCTTTTACGAGTTAAGGGACTTAACTAAATAACGTCAACAATTTCAACGTATTATTAAACTGAATAGAATATTATTTTTGTCTGAATTTGTTCAAGATTAAATTATTTTTATTTTATAAAAACTATAACTTCTGCTGATTGTGGATTCGATTTCCGCTCGAGTGAATGATATATGTAATATTTTCTTCGCTCTGGTGTCGAGGCAAAGCGCGGCGTTGAGTTCCGCCACTCAACACGCAATGCTTCCAGAATCCGGCGGAAAGTGGGAAACCGGGAATTTCCTAATTCTAGGCTCCATCTGCCTACCCTGCTACATGTAGAATACAGCGAGAAGCAGGAAAACTATAACTTTATATTGCCATACGAATACAAATATCCATATCAGTTCACTTGAGTAAAACTATATTAAAATTATGAAATATAAATAAAATTTGGGGTTGGTACTCCAACATTTTAAACAATAACGGCAATTGTCACATGAATAGACATTATTGAATTTTCATATATTCAAAGTAATATCTTCAGCTTCACACTGAACGGACACAACAGGGAGGCAGAGGGAACCTCGGGTTGAGATGCGACTGTAACGCAACGGTCGAGGGTTCGATCCCCACTCGAGGGAATTAATTATTACTTATTAATATTTGCATTTCTTCGCTATGGTACCAAGGCAAAAAACCGGCGATGAGTTCCGCCACTCAACACGCAATCCCTCGAAAAATTCGGCGGTTTCTCTGCCTACACTTTTGTGTGCGGGATACAGCGTGAAGCTGATTGTAGAAATTTTATTGTTAAACCGTACTATAACATCTTTTATAGTAACTGATTGACACTTCCTAATGGCATGGGTTCGATTTCTATTTGTAAGCGTTTCAATAGATTTTTATATTTCGAATCTTAATAGTAAAAAAGGGATGAGTGCTATTTTTGTGCACTCGCATTTGTATATGTGCTTAAAGCAACTTTTTTAAGTATATTTGAAGTCTACATAAATTCCAATTAAACTAAAATTATTTAAACATTCATCGCTAACCTGCGTTACATTAATTATCTTTGATGTCGAAAATTTAGTGCAATAGGTATATATTTTTTTAAATATAATAATTATTTGTTCCAATAATATAAGAAAGTAGCTTCGTTGTATCACGCAAACAGAAGGGTACCTAAGGGTACCTAAGGGCAAAGGGTACCTATTCTTAAGACACTGCATTCCCATTTTCCGCTGAATTCTGTAGGCATTCCGTGTTGAATGACGAATAGCCAGAGCCCATACATAGCCAGAATCCTTACATATGATACCTTCGCTTCATACCTCAAGAAATCGGAGGCAGGCCTACTGTTCAACATGCGGGATATATCATGAAGCTAAAAAAAGATTTTCATTACCGACAATAACCAGAGGAGTTTTATTGCGATTGTTCAAGACTTATAGCCAAAGTTCCACGAAAGTTTCCATTCAGCCAACGTTTTAATAGAATGTAGGTACCTGAACGCAAAAGTTGGGAGTTTACCGTATCCTTCTATCTTTTCGCTTACTCTTTTCTAAAACTGAAAATCTGAAAAGATTTTTATAGATTTAATTTTTGCTTTATGCGACATCCTATCCTATATCTTATAAAACAAAGTCTGTCTGAACTTTCTAACTCTTCTTCTTCTAAACCACCCTACGGATTTTGATGCGGTTTTCACTATTAGATCGAGTATTTTTCAGGGAAGGTTTATATATAGTTTATTATTTGTACATTCTTATGTAAATTAACATATATACGATAAATGTGTATAAAGTCCTACCCGTTGAGACACTTTCGCGCATGCGCTGCTTTAATGATAAGTAATACATGAAAATAATGTACTGGAGTATTGTTCCTCTTAATAAGATCTACAAAAAGTCAGCGACAGCATATTCGTATCTTTTAAGGATAACGTGTACTGATCATTTCTCTGTCTAAAAATAGTAATTTCAATATATTTTTTATTGTGAGGGATATTTTTCCATTATGGTATTAATCCTTATTCTTTAAAATACTTTATTAATTTTCTACGTTAAACGAAGAT